>CM067223.1:65407423-65904414 GCA_034190945.1 Octodonta nipae
CAGTTATGAGACTTATTGGAACATCAGTAAATACTGGCTTTATTTGTATAAAAATATTGTACACTTTTGATTACATTTCTTTTAAACGTCTAATTTCAAAAATATTGTAATCGGTAAGACTTAGGAAACTGGTTTCCTAAGTCGTACCTCCGATACCTTAAGTCGTACTTATGCTAAAATAAAATAAAAATGAGATTATATAGTAGTTAAAAAATAATTGATTTATTTGCAATTAATACAAATGAATTTTTTATTCGTCTTGACACCCCAGCACATTTGTCATGCATCCAATTTGCATTTTAGGCATTGAATCATATCTTCCTTCCTATCCTCCTCGCAAAGGGTACAATACCAGTCCTTATTATCATTATTTTTTCTCTTTTGAATTCTTCTGCAACTATTTTGCGATTCACAGAAGCCTTTTTCTGTTCTAGACATGTTGGAGGTAATCTTTATACGGAGAAGCCGTAATTCTATAGTGAAACGCGTTTATAGCAGATGTGTCAGTCAAGGATGGCACTGGAGAAATCAATTTTAAGTGTTCTTTTATATTATCAGCAGGTCAGGCCGCAAGGTAATATTAGAATCATCGGTAGAATTTTCATTGGAAGAGTTTTAATATCAAGTTGTAGAGATCACTTGAGAAGGCGTCTTGAAGTTGATGGAAGAGATTCTCAGTCTCTTCCGCAGAATCAATTTTTCGCATTCCGTATTTTGGACTGAAGAAGTAGGTTTTGGTAATACAACATTGTCCTACTAAAAGAAATGTCTTCGTCTCTTCTGCACAGATTATCGTGAGATGTAAGGAATTAAGTCGTTACCGGTTGGTACACTTCAAATACATTAAAAATATATCAGAGTAAAGATTTTACAAAATCCATGTGTGAATCAATTAACTGGATAGATGTATAACATATATTTAACATTAAACAAATATTAGTTGACTTTTACTTACTTTAGTTGCTTCCAAAGTACACAATAAAGTAATGGGAAACGAGGACGAAACGAATTATTTCCATAACCTCTCTAAACATATCGGCGGGAAACGGACTATTGAATGTGCAACTAAATTGACCTTCTGCTACGCGAATGCAGTATTTTAAAGTTGCCTATAGTGTATTCTAGTTAACGAAACAACTAAGGTACGACTTAGACTGCGGTACGACTTAAGCAACCTTCCCCTATAGGGTATAAAATGGGATATCCGAAAAAGATTAAAATAGATATAAAATACCAACAAAGGGCAATGAGATGAGACAATTATATGAAAACTACAGCAAGACATAAAAAAATTGAGTAAAAATGAGTTAATAGATAATAAGAAGTTCAGGGCTTCTAAATGTATAACGAATAATAGAAATTGAAAAGAAAAATGTTTATATTTCTATAATTTTATCTCTGTTATTTCATTTTTTTTTCGATATGCGATAAATGTCTTAAAATGGTGCCTACAGATCTTTACTAATACAATCATAAATTAGGTTAGTTAATACCTGAACATTATTACATGTTTAAAATACATAAAATACGAAAAATAATTATGGAGATAAATTTTAAATATGTACTATGTAGGTATATTTTCAAAATGAGAAACTCATTATTTTGCACAAACTTATTCATTAATATTTTCAGTTAAAAAATGAATTCGTAATAAATTTTTTATTTAATGTTATTACTTTGAAACAATTAAATGTTATAGTTCTATCATTAAATAAATAAAGTCTGCTGGAAACGAGAAAATGTGTTCAACAATGCACAAAACAAAATTATAACCATATGCAATTTGTTCGTTAACCAGATAACGAACGTATTCTAATTTCAGAACCGCAACAGTGGCAATGTGAATAGAAGCTGAAACTCATTAAATCAATAAATCTTCATTCAGGTGAAAGTACAGCGGAGAAAGTTAACCGAATCATGAGCAACAAAAGACAATTAAAAATAAAAATTCAGCAGGATGATCGATAACTCAAGCTAAGCAATTTGCGATTTAAAACTGTATGTGTGGATAGATCCGGTGAAAATTGACACACTGATTTTTTCCAATATTAATTCTATGCCTTTAAATAAAATTAAAAGAAACTTTTTAAAAACAAGCTTTTATTAGTTGTTAATAAAAGAACTAAAAAGTTAAAAACAATATAAATATGATAAGAAAAATACCATTACATTGGTACTGACATTTTGCAACCTTTAACGGTAATTAACCTTCTTCGTCTACGTCACAATAATTCCACATCCTGCATACCTAATTATATATTTTTATAAACCCTAATACTTGACACTTTGTATTAAATCTTTGCGTTTTTATCATAGACCAAATTTTTATAAAATTAAAGCCTGTTACATTTCAAAGAAACGTATTGTTTCATTAAAATGTAATATGCTTTTATTTATAAAAAATTGGGTCTATGATAAAAACTCAAGGATTTAATACAAAGTGTGAAGTTTAAAGGTTAATAAAACATTTAAAAAATATATATACAACCGACTTCCACCTAACTAAAAAGCTAAAAATAATTATAACTAAATACAACTCTAGCAAATAAATAACACATTCAATATTGTTGGGTACCTATCCAGGAAGTAAAAAATGTAATCATTAAAAGGTGCTCATTCTGTACAAATTACTTACATACCAATCTAGTATATTTCCGAAATCGGTGCCAAGCAAATCTAAAATCCTTCGTTGCGTACTTATCTACTACTTCATCAAACTTGATTGTTGCTTGGCACAGACTTCAAAAATATACTACATTGGTAGGTAATTAATTTGTACAGAATGAGCACCTTTAATGTTTACATTTTCTACTTCCTGGGTAGGTATTTAATAACATTGAATGTGTTATTTATTTGCTAGAGTTGTATTTAGTTATAATTATTTTTAGCTTTTTAGTTATAGGTGGAAGTCGGTAATATTTTTTTAACGTTTTATTTTCAACTTTTTAGTTTTTTTGAACTCAGGTAATTTTCATCCTTTAATTGTTATTTTGTATCTATAACCTTAATAGACAGGACCAGGTAATATCGAAAGCCTTAAAATTACACAATGAAACATTTTAATTTAAATTGACAAGTAAATGTTTACAAAAAAAAATATACTAGTACCCGTTGACTTAATAAGCCCACAATATATTTATGCCTTATGGACCATGCTATGTAACCGTTTTTCAACTTTTTTGACAACTCTGTTTAACTATAGATAATTCCAGTCCACCATATGTAAGAACCATCGTGTACATACGACTGCCCACGGACAAGCATAAATTTGTTAGCTGCCTTCTGTAAACTATAGAACGGAGTAGAATCCATCCCATATTTACGGAGTCAAATCCGTCCTATATTTCAACCATAGTATTAACTCCCTGTGGGCTACCCCATAAATTATATCATTTTAAACATTTTATATTATCGCCTTGTGTAACATTAATTCCCCATAATTATATGAAACTTCTTATGGCTATAAAATAAATAATTTTTCAATCACACTGTATAAATATAATTCAACTCCACCATATAATTTCAACCATCTGGTATGATTTGTTTACGTCCACATCATATAACAGTTTTTTAATCACCCTATATAATTTTAATTTCACATTTTTTCCAACATTTCTATACCACCAAACATCCACTCTACCCTATATTCTAACCATCCTGTATATACGGGTGCCTATGGACCATTATCATTCTACTCTGTCCTATATTTCAATCTTCATATAAATGCAACTCCTTCTACCACTTTACTTTGTGATTTTGTTTGCTATAACTATACACCCTGTCTATAAACGCACCAAATAGCTATCACTTTACTTTGTGATTTTGAATTGATAACCTGCTCTTTGGAAGTCGGTTAATAAAAAACATTTAAAAAACTATAACCGACTTCCACCTATATCTAAAAAGCTAAAAATAATTATACAATACAACTGTAGCAAATATATAACACATTTAATGTTGTTAGGTACCTACCCAGGAAGTAAAAAATGTAAACATTAAAAGGTGCTCATTCTGTACAAATTAATTACCTACCAATTTAGTATATTTTGAAGTCGAAGCCAAGCAAATAATCCAAAATCCTTCATTGCGTACTTTTCTACTACTTCAATCAAACTTGATTGTTGCTTGGCACCGACTTCAAAAATACACTAGATTGATAGGTAATTAATTTGTACAAAATGAGCACCTTTTAATGTTTACATTTTTTTCTTCCTGAGTAGGTACCTTACAACATTGAATGTGTTATTTATTTGCTAGAGTTGTATTTTGTTATAATTATTTTTAGCTTTTTAGTCATAGGTGGAAGTCGGTTATATTTTCTTTAAAAAATGTTTTATTTTCAACTTTTTAGTTTTTTTGAACTCAGATAGTTTTCATTCTTTATTTTTTATGTTGTATGTATAACCTTAATAAACAGAACCAGGTAACATCGAAAGCCTCAACATTACACAATGATACATTTTCATTTAAATTGACAGGTAAATGTTTACGAACAAAATGTACTAGTACGCCATGTAACCTTTTTTCGACTTTTTTTGACAACTGTGTATACCTATAGATAAATCCACTCCGTTAGCTGCCTTCTGTAAACTATAGGATGGAGTAGAATCCATCCCATATTTACGGAGTCAAATTCGTCCTATATTTCAACCATAGTATATAACTTCTTGTGGGCTACCCCATAAATTATTTCATTTTTAATATTTTATGCAACTTCTCATGAGCTATAATAGAAATATTTTTTTAATCACCATATATAATTTTAATTTCACATTTTTTCCAATATTTTTATACCACCTAACGTCCAGTCCACCCTATATTCCAACCATCCTGTATATACGGCTGCCTATGAACCACTATCATTCTACTCCGTACTATATTTCAATCATCATATAAATGCAACTCCTTCTATCACTTTACTTTGTGATTTTCTTTGCTATAACTAAACACCGTGTGTATAAACGCACCAAATAATAGCAGTATAAATTTTGACATGTGTTCTCACTGAATTTTTTATGAGGCCGGAAGAATGTGACACCGTCTTCCCAAAATGGAAAAAATTGCATTTAAATAGGTATTTGCCTGGTATAAAAACAAAACGAACTTCGTACTCATTGATTTAAGGAGCCGAAAATACTATGCTTTACTACTTGCTTGAGATGTAATAGCAAATTTTCAAATTCGCAATTAAAACTTCCAGTGCCTAAAATTACCGCACCATTACGTTGGAATTAAAATATTTATGAGGGAATATCCGTTATGCCATTTCGATGAGATTTTTATAAGAATTTTGGAATTTTCGGCGATTTTCTGCAAAACTGCAAGTTGCACGTCGCAGAAAAGTATATGAGATCACCTAGGGATCTTCCTTAATAAATTAAACGTAAAAAATCTATACACTTCCATAAGGAGTTATCGAAAAATCGACTAAAATATTAGGGATATTGGTCGATTTCCATGCACGCATGTGTTCATTCACAAATTTCATCACTTTGCCAAAATTTGAAGTTTCACCAATCCGGATATATACTTTATTAAACAAGACCATACTCATTCAAAACGGTTCACCACAGGAGACGAAATCAAGTAACATACATACAAAAAAAGTAAAAAAAAATACGTGACGAATTAATAACCTCCTCCTTTTTGGAAGTCGGTTAAATTTTTAACTTTTTAGTATTTTTGATGCGAGATTTTCCTTTATGTAGCCCGTAGTGCGTTCACAATGTGTTGTTTTAAGCACTTAAAGCTGTATGTATTTTATATTATAATATCTATACATATAAGTTAGTTATATAATTACTGGTTCGTTGTTTGTAACATTTCTCATTCTATCGATTTCATTTAATATGTTAATATTACAAGGTTTCATCGAAGTCAACTTGGAACATTCTTCATTCAACTGTGTCGTGATTAAATTTAACAGGGTACTGAACTGATTTAGGCTGTATAATGTAAAAGTGTACGCAAACCGATCGTGTGTCGCTATCGTATAGTTGAGAACGTCTGTAATATGGCCATTTAGTTTCAGTAATGTGGGCGTATCGCTCCATTCACAAGTCCCTTAACAAACTTAACGTTAGACCTCAACATGACTTTCTGGTTGCTTTGGAAGACGTCCTGTTTTGTTAATGTCCGACTGCATTATATTATTAATATCAATCTGTTCATTATTGTATGTTCCATTAATTAATTGATCTTGGATTGTTATTTTGAACATTTATCTATTTTTTTCCTCTCAAAATGTTCGAGAACGGCTACATTATGTTTTGAACAAGGGATTATTAGTTACCAACCAATTCAAAGCCTCGAACACATTATCGCGAGACACTGAAAACTTACCAGTAATATTTAAATTCTCCAGATGCTCAGTAGCAATCTCTATTCCACAGTTATTTACAGATCTACGCCATATATGTGACAGTTCTTCAGATACTTCGAAAAGATTTTGGGCACAAAGTACTGCTTGGCCACAAAATCCATATTGTCCAAATAAGCCGTTAAATTTGACAATTGATAAAAAATGTGCTATTCGAGAAAGAAGGCACTTCTCAATTTGCGACAATCATAGTAAAACGTCAGGTATAAGCCCAAGTTCCATACTATTCCAAGATGCCTTAGAAGGAGATAAGGACGTGCTGTTATTACTTACGTGATTGTTACATCCGTAATACAGTATCACATCTTCCTTATTTTCGCTTTATTCTCGTACGTGATAATTTGGAGATAAGGCACTAATTTTATATTTGTTCACTTGGTCACTTGATGGGGCTAACATCCATTCTAGCAAATATTATACACTTTATCGCAAAAGGTATTTATTGGCTTATTAAAATACTCAACGTTCATTCTCTGCTGTTATAATACGTTCCTCTGCCGTTTGTGTTAACTGACTTGCTTGCCTGAGCATTTTGTTCCTTTCGATTCTCGCCAAGTGTTCTTCTTATAATTGATTTTTCTTCTCTCTTGTGTACGTATTCAAACGTTATGCATCGAGGTGATTAATTTTCCTTTCTCTTTTACATATGTATTCTATCTATATCTTAATTATTGGTGCGTTGTTCTAACGCGACGTTTTCTCTTTGTTTAGCTACTGTTAAATTATTTTTTTCCAAGCGTTGTCGCTTGTGGACATCGCTTTCATTAACAATCTTCTCCTGTTTCTTCAATTTCGCCTTCTCCAAACGTCTCTTTCGTTGTGTAGTAGTTTCTTTTTTATTCATTTCGTCCCCACGAGTATAGGACAAGAACGGTCAATCCCCCCAGAGGTCCATTGTAGGTGGATAAGATCAACAAGGTTCGCCGTGATATCCTGAGGCGCAACGTTAGCGATATGAAATGTTTACAGACCCTCATACCATTCAGCCTTCGGCACGTGCTCACCTTGGCATTGAGTCAACCATCTAATCAAAGACAGAATCCACATTCATAACAAACATTCACCAAACAACCTCTACTCACCACCCATTAAAAACGATTCATCCATGAAGACGAATCAAACTCGATGCGGTTGTATCGCTTAATTACTGGCCTTTGGCCACCTTCCATCATTAGACCCGTGTTACCATCTAGCACCAAAAGACTCATTAAGACGAATCAAACGAATTTAAGCTCGATGGGTTTATATCGATTATATCCATCATCGCACTCTGGTTACCATCCAGTCCCAAAGTAATCAACATGGCGAATCATACGAGCCCAAACTCGATGGGGTTATGCCGTTTGTTTGTCGCGTTCCTATGGCCATCTTCCAGCTCCATCATCAGACCCTAGCACCAAAGTACTCGCCAAGGCGGATTAAACGAGTCCAAACCAGAGTTCCTATAGTCACCTTTCGGTTCGATCATCAAATCAGCTTCACGTCATAACAATGTTGCATTGTCACCCGATTTTCACACGCATGCAAAATTTCAGCTCAATCGGTAACCGGGAAGTGGATCAAAATTAACTGATTTTGTGTCATTTAACTACAGAGTTCCTATGGCTACCTTCAGATTCCATAATCAGATCAGTTCCATGTGATAATATTTTTGCATTGTCACCCGATTTACACATACATGTAAAATTTCAGCTCAATCGGTAACCGGAAAGTGGTACAAATTTAAACATTGGGACTGGTGAAAGTAAATTAAATTTGTAAAAAAAAATACGGGTTTCGGTTTTACCTGTAGTGACAACAAATCAACAAAATAACTCTTATATTGCTGATAGTAAAATGTAGTAAGTAGTTATATTTATGATATTTGCTACTTAGCCTTTATATCACAGTAATTTTATTTTAACAGTTTCTGTACAGGAACTTAAAAGAAATAAAATATCTTTGGTTGATAAAACACACAAGGTTTGTAATGATGAGCTTAAATAGTGTTTCAAAATCAACTAATAAGTTTCCTTAGGTTATGCTTATGAGGAACACCAAATTATTTAGCAGATCCATATAAATTTATATTGATGTATGGCACCAGTTAAATTTACTTATTTACTTAATAATGGCCAATTTAATACTATTTTATTAATTTTTTCAGAGAATACCATACATCAAAAAAGAATAGTAGGTATTTGAACAAAATGAATTAAAACAAGAAAAATTAATATAATTTTGTCCTCCCCTTAAGTGCCAGAATTGTTTTGCGGTTAAAGATATAAACTCGTAACTGTACTGGAGGTTGGAAATCGTATCATCTGTACTGGGAAACGGCGTTGCACACAGTACGACTCCCGATTTGGAATCTCTGTGAGCAGTAAACTAGCAGTTTACCCTGAAACTCGTAGATGTTTGTATTAATTAAAAAGTATATAAAGGCCAAATCTGGATTAATATTGCAATATACTTCGTGGGTTTAATTTAAAATTATAAAACTAATATCCACTTTCACTATTCTAGAACTTTATTTACATTTAAACAGCTGAGTCAAAAGTACAATAACAATCCCATATAAGCTAGTCGTCGCGGTATCACTGAACTGCGATCGTGTCGTGCTTCTTTTATAATCCCAGCGTCGAATTCTCCAGTAGAAATCATCATCGCTCCTTCCGCTGCCGAGTCTTTTCGAGAATCGTATTTTTTTATCTTAAAGCGTTTGTTGTCGTGCTGAAATGACACAGGGTCGGCTTTGGGTAAATTTCGTAACACTGCTCCCCCTTTAATTCTGATCGTCCCGATCAGAAACATCCTCACCATGGTAGGGAGCTAGTCGATCTAAATGAACCACCTTCAATTTAGCCTGGGGTTTCGACGGATCCGGTAGACGACGTCATTAAGCCTCTTGACCACCTCGTATGGACCATCCCAGGCGGGTGTAAGCTTGGGGATTTACCCTTGCTCCGTTGGGGGTTGTACAACCAGACTTTGTCCCTCTCCTGGAACCCGACTGAATTGGCCTTGAGGTCGTATCGCGTCTTCATCCGGTCACTGGTGGCCAACATCTGCGTTCGGGCTAATTCGTGTATTGCCAGCATGTTATGTCGGAGCTGGTCGGCATAATCGTCGAAGTCTTGGGGAGGTTCTTCGGGGGAGCCAAATGCCAAGTCGCATGGTAATCCCAGCTCCTTTCCGAATAAGACCCTGACTGGGGTCAGGCCTGTACTATTATGTACAGCAGAGCGATATGACAACAGGAATAGGGGAATATGCTCATCCCAATCACGCTGGTTATTGCTAACGACCTTGGATAGTTGTTGTTCCAAGGTCCTGTTGAATCTTTCCACCATTCCGTCTGACTGTGGGTGTAATGGTGTTGTTCTCGTTTTCCTGATCCCCAACATCGTGCAGACCTTCTGGAATACATTCGATTCGAAGTTACGCCCCTGGTCTGAATGTAATTCCCTCGGGACGCCAAACCTGCTGAATAGTTGTTCTACTAGCACCGTCGCTACCGTGGTTGCCTCTTGGTTGGGTATCGCATATGCCTCAGGCCATTTGCTGAAGTAATCCATGGCGACCAGAATGTATTTGTTCCCCCTCTCAGACTCGGGAAACGGACCGGCGACATCGATGGCAATTCTCTCAAATGGGACGCCACATTGTACTGCTGCATTCTGCCCTTGGTCCGGGTCTTCGGGCCCTTACTGGTGGCACATGTAGCACATTTGCGGCACCAAGCTCTGACGTCTTCGAAGTAATTCAGTAGTACCGCTGGCGAACTTTGTCTAGGGTTTTATTCATGCCCGGATGGCCTCCGGTAATTCCATCATGTACTTCGGTCAGGATGGCTGGTACCTTTTTCTTCGGAACTACCAGTTGGGACTTGGTTTCTCGTCCATCAGCGCTTTCCCAAACTCGCTTGAGCATTCCATTGTCTACTCTTAGAGAGTCCCACTGAGACCATAACGATTTCAGCACGCCGGAGTATCTAGCTACCTCGTCCCATCGTGGCCTGGGTGCCCTCTCATTTTGAGTGACAAGATTGGTTCGATGTCTGGATCAGCCATTTGGTCCTGGATGCACTGTTCCGTTGTCCAGTCTTCATTGGCCTGCACTCGGATCTGCCTGATGGAGATACCCTCTCGCTGTTCCGTCTTCAGACAATGCTTGCATTCCGCTCTACAGGGTCTTCTGGATAGGGCATCGACATTATTGTGCAACCGGCCGGCACGGTGTTCCACCTTGAAGTCGTATTGCTGTAATTTCTCCATCCATCTGGCCAGTTGTCCTTCCGGTGTCTTAATGTCCAGCAGCCATTTGAGTGCGGCATGATCTGTTCGAATTAAGAAATGGCGACCATACAGGTATTTGTGGAAATGGTCTACAGCCCTTATTATTGCAAGAAGTTCTTTTCTGGTGACGCAATAATTTCTTTCTGGCTTCGAGAATCCACGGCTGTAGTACTCGATCACCCTCTCTTCACCATCTTGCACCTGGGATAGGACGGCCCCCAAACCTGTGTTGCTGGCGTCAGTGTCTAAGATGAACTTGCCGGACTGTGTAGGAAAGGCTAGGATTGGGCTGGACATAGTGCTGCCTTCAGTCGCCTGAATGATGTTTCGCAATCCTGATTCCAATGGAAGGTCTCTTTATCAGTGGTCTGCCGATGTAGAGGGGCGGCGATGGTGGCAAATCCCTCAACAAAACGCCGGTAGTATGAACAGAGCCCAAGAAGCTTCGGAGTTCAGGTGTCTCTTGTCTCTTGGACGGCCAATCGCGGATGGCTTCTATCTTGTCTTCGTTGGTGCGGATTCCTGACTCGGACACTACGTGGCCCAAAAACTCTACTTCTTTTTGAAACAAGGAACACTTCTTCGGATTGAGTCTCAGGTTCGCTTTATTATTTCTGGAGAATACTTCGCCCAGGTTCTTCAGATGGTCGTCGAATGTCTGGCCCATGACTAGAATGTCGTCGAGGTATACTAAGCACGTCCTCCATGTTAACCCACTCAGTACATACTCCATTAGCCTCTCAAATGTAGCGGGTGCATTACATAACCCAAAGGGCATGACCGTGAACTGAAACAGCCCTTTACTGGTGGAGAACGCTGTCTTCTCTCTGTCGTTTGCGTGCAGACCAACCTGCCAATATCCACTTTTTAGGTCTAGTGTGGAGAACCAACGGAGCCTGCTAGTGTGGTCAAAGTGTCATCGATCGGGGTAGTGGATAGCTGTCTTTCTTGTGACATCATTCAGCTTTCTGTAATCCACGCAAAATCGGGTGGTTCCATCTTTCTTTTTAACTAGCACGACGGGAGCAGACCATGGATGATGGATGGCTCAATAACTCCATTTTCTAACATGGACTCGATGTTTTCCTCGACTGCCTGTTGTTGCCCCAATGGTAGTCGTCTAGGTGGTATTCTGATGGGTTGAGCCTTCCCGGTATCTATTCGATGCTGGATGATGTTGGTGCGACCGGTGGTTCCAATTTTACTGTTAAAAATTTGCCAGTGTTTTGTGATAAATTGCTTGGCTTTCTTCTGGTTCTCTGGTGTCAAGTGTGTCAAATGGTCAGCAAACTGTTGTAGGAACTCTTTATCGGGCCCTGTCTCCTTCACCGACGTCTGGTACTCTTCTTCGCAATTGATGATGGTCTCTACTGGCTCGAAACAAGCTATCTCTTGACCATTGGTAATTCTGATGTCTTTGTTGGACAGATTCAGGACTCTGAATCTCGTCCGGTTTTAACTATAGCCCGCCCAACTAAGTAGTCATGAGCTGAGTGTACGGGCTCCATCATTCCAACGCAGCTCCCAGGATTGCTGTCTAGCTGCCCATGAATAATCTGTTCCGTTCGACCGGGAATTCTAGCTGAAGACTTTGCCACAATTTTTATGGGCGTGACTGATGTGTTGACGGGCCGTGTCAATACAAATTCCTCATTCAGGAACCGAAGAACATCATATCTCGGGTCGAACATAAATCCATGCTGGCTAATTAGGTCCATTCCCAGTATAAAATCGTCCTCAATATTCGCTACCAGGACCCTATGCCGGATCATGTTGTCCCCTATCTGTAGCACGACGTCTGCCTCACCCTGTATTGACATGGACTCGCCGGTGACTGTTCTGAGCTGGATGTTATTGGTAACTGGCCGAATTTCTGATGCTCTCAAAACCCTGGACACAGCGGCGCCGGTATCGATGATGATAGTAACTGCTCGCCCGTTGATGGTGCCTCTGATGACTAGGCTGCCGCTATCTCGGCAAAATCCCCGGATGGATAACGTTTTGGGGGGCTGGTGGAGGGACAGTCAGCATTCGCCCCCCTATGCTGACTGACTGACGGTCCCTGGACATGTGGCTGTTCTGTTGGTTACCCCTGGTCGGTGATCGTTCAGGTGGCCTCACTCGACAATTACGTTGGAAGTGCCCTGTCCGTCCGCAGCGGTAACATGCCTCTCTGGTGCCAGTTCTTTGTGACCGGTCTAATATTTTGTTCAGACCAGCCAGCAGCGCTTGAAAATTGTGACTCTGTCTCTTCCTGGTTGAAGGAAACGGCTCGGACCCTCGGCTTGGACATGTTCATGAAGGCCTCTACTTCCAAAGCCCGAAGTAGAGCTTCACTACTTTTCTTCACGCCACTCAGTCTTAAATTTCTTTGTACTTCCACATTTCTGATGCCGTTTATGAAACTCTGTGTGGCCAACTGGTCTTTCGTTTCCTCTGGCAGGTCTGGGTAGACAAGTGTACTAACCGTCTTATCTCTGCTTCGAATTCTTGGAGGCTTTCACCGGATTCTTGCGTTTTTCCACTCAGTTGGACTTGGTATACCTGACTCATGGATTGATTGTCGTATCGCTTATCCAGGATGGCGATGACCTTGTCGAAATTGCCTTGTTCCTCGACTGGAATGCTTTGGAGGAGTTCTAGGGCCGGACCTCTTAACGAAATTACCAGAGAAGTGGATTTTTCTTGATTATCCCATCCATTAGCTGTAGCCACGGCCTCAAATTGCCGTTTATACATGGGCCAAGATGAACTGCCGTCGAACGTGGGTGGTTTACTAAAGGAACCTTTAGTACTCACCGTGTGCTGGTATTTTCCTCGCTGTAAGTCCTGTTGCATTTTTTTGATTTCTGTTTCTACCTTGTTTTGGATGGCACTGATTTAGTCTTGAACTGGGTTTTGAATTGAACTGATTTCAACTTTTACCTTTGGATGGAATCGAGGTCATCTACTTTTGTTTCAAGAGTGTCCACGGTATTTTTTATGGTCTTAATGTCATCATTTATTTCTTTTATATCAGACTCAACTATTTGCATTCTTTCATTAACTGTTTCATTAACTTGTCTTATTATTTGCATTAGTTGTTCAAATTGCATTTGTCTTTTTTCTTCAGTTGTTTTAAATTCATTTTGTCGTTTTTCTTCTAATAATTTAAATTCATTTTTCATCGTGGAAACCAGATTTTGTTGTTTTTCATCGATATCAGTGACAAGATTTCCTAATTCAACTTTAAGTTTATCATCAAAAGATTTCACTAACCTTTGTTGAATTTCTTCTTGATGTTGTTTCTCCTCCTTGTCACGTTTTTCTAGAATCTGTGCTATTTTTTCCATACTTCGAGTTTCCATAACTGCACTAATCCTTTACTTCTGACACCAAATTGCAATATACTTCGTGGGTTAAATTTAAAATTATAAAACTAATATCCACTTTCACTATTCTAGAACTTTATTTACATTTAAACAGCTGATTCAAAAGTACAATAACAATCACATTCCCATATAAGCTAGTCGTCGCGGTATCACTGAACTGCGATCGTGTCGTGCTTCTTTTACAATCCCAGCGTCGAATTCTCCAGTAGAAATCATCATCGCTCCTTCCGCTGCCGAGTCTTTTCGAGAATCGTATTTTTTTATCTTAAAGCGTTTGTTGTCGTGCTGAAATGGCACAGGGTCGGCTTTGGGTAAATTTCGTAACAATATCTTTAAAATTAATTAATTATAATTTTTCCATACAGATCCCCTGTTCAGTCTTCTTATAGTGCATTTTTGCTGAGAAATATCTGCAAAAATGTTGATTGCATTAGATAAAGAGGAGGTATTGCACAACTTTTCAGTTTCCATTTCTTTTGAGATAACCTCAAAATATTTTCTTTCACACAATAATGTCGTTTTCAAAATAACTTGAACATATTTTTGCTGTTTTAAAAATGTTGGTCTTTACCATGGTAAAGACCAACATTTCTATAAGACCAGGAGGTTAAATGTCTTGAGTTCTACAAAAAAAATAAAAATAATTATAATTAAAAAAACTAAAAAATACGCTTTAGTAGCAAACCTAACTAAAAAGCATTAAATAATTTTTAATTATGAACAGTTTATATTAGAGCAATAGAAAGTAAAAAGCGTGGGGTGCTTGAAATATTAAATTTTACAATTATTCTATTGGCAACTATTTATAAGAGGAGAGTTATGCAAATATAGTGAAATGCACCCCACGATTTTTACTTTCTACTGCTCTAATATAAACTGTTCATAATTACAAATTATTTACTCCTTTTTAGTTCGGTTTGCTACTAAAGCGTATTTTTTAGTTTTTTTAAACTATAATTATTCTCTAAGTTTTAGTCTCATAACGATGTAGTACCTGGGTGACCGAGCTCACCCCAAATAATCGGACATTTGTTATGCAAACTAATTTAAACTCCCTAACGAAATAACTTTTTCTTGCATTTCTTATTTATATGGTGTTACTACAATTCAACTCCCCCCTATATTTCAACCACCGTATATACGCAACTTCATATGAAAAACCCATCCAAACATTTTTTTTTCTAAACATTTTTAATCACGCTACAATTCCACTCGATTCCATATTCCAACAACCCTGTATATGCGACCGCTTTTGGCCATTCTACAAACACTTTTGTTCCCAAATTCTTTCATTTATATTATAATATTTTGTAAACACTTATGCTACCTAATATAACATATTTTAAATCACACTGTATATCTATAATTTCACACCACCATACGGTTTAACAATCCTGTCTATGCATTTGTTTATGGCCACCTATTGTATTTTTTTTAACCATCATGTATAATTATAATTCCAGTACATCCTATATTGCAACCACCCTGTAAAGGCAAATGCTAATAAGCTACACTATAGGTAAAACATTCTATTAACATTTTTTTAGAGACCTGCATAACAATACTTTTACTCCGCCCTGTATCTCAGCTATCATTAATTTCCAACTGCCTATAAAATTATTTATTCTGGCTTTTTTTCTAATTATACTATAATTCCATTTGACGCTATATTTTAACCATATCCTGCATAGCAACTCTTATGGACCATCTAACATATTTTAAAAGACTCTGTATAATTATAATTTTACACCACCAATTCATATTATATGCATCAAATTAACATGCAAAATTATGAAATCTTACTTATCAGTAATTGCCTACAGTGCAATTTTTACACCTTGAAAATTTGAAACGTCTTCGTATAAAAATATAATGCTAGGAAAATATGACGAAGGCATAATACACTTACATGTTCCCAACATACAAACCCAATTTTTATTGAAAGAATATTTAAAAAACTTTCACTCTCAAATAGGTCACCAAATCACCCTCTATTAAAAGAATTTTTACAACAGTAGTTTCACTCTTACGTAGGTTACCAAATCACCCTATATTGAACGCTTTGAAATTACAAAGCAGCCGCCTTGATTGTCAAACTGTCAATAATTTTTTTAATAATTTAATTTCTAAGTAAAACGATTTTTCCCAAAGATAAGACCCTCACTAATCGATTACTATCCATCGAAACTGTCATATGGGAAAATTTCCTCAAAATCGTTAGAACCTTTTTCCAGAACTTAATATATACAAACGTTGCTCGTATTATAGTATTAGATTTATAAGTTTACTTCATGCTTGCTAACTTTCCATTTCATTGCAGTTCTATTACTGCCAACTAGATGGCAGTAGTTAACAGGAAAATTTGTATTTAGTCAAGAACAGTGACAAAAAGACAACAAACGGGAAAATTCAACTTAAAGAATTGTATTGTCATCGGCCCCTGACACGTGTATCAATTTTCAACTTAATTGGACTTCTTTAAGATGGTGAAAATTACGTTGTAAGTTTCCGTTACATAGATAGATACATACATACATACACATCGACTTAATAAAAGCGTATTAATGACAGGCCGCGAGTATTCGGAAGTCAATGGGAACCATAATGAATAATTATTTTCCTTAGGATTTTTATAATTATTGCAAGAACATATTGGATGAGATACTTTACTCACTTGACTATACGTACTTTCAATCTTCATAGACATAATTTTCTTTTATTTTTCAAAATTTAGTTAATGCCCTGAAAAAAGCTTAGGCACATATTTTCACGTGGAATAAATATTACTCCTATTCCAATTTATCAGTTTCTGAGAAATCTTCGAGTCTGCTGATATTTTGTCGGAAAATATTGCCAAAAAATACCATTCATGAACTACGTTTTATGTATTCATTACATTTGGTGTTTACCAAGATCACGAAGACATGATGCCCTATAGCCACAATATTCTATATTATTTGCGCCGTATGATTGCTCTAAAAATATGACATTATATGATTAACGGTATAATGCTGTCCTAGCCACAACAATTAGTAGGGATAATTTACTCAAAATGAAAACAGTTTATGAACTGTGTGCAATCATTATTGTTTGACATCTCTTGACTTTTAAATTTGAAATGATATTTATTTCGTCCTTACTTTAACATTTTTGGACTTCTCTAATATGTATTTATTTCGAATTTTTGCACATATTTGTAGACTTTATTTTTTATTTGGACCACTGTGTATAAATATAACTCTAATTCACGCTGAACCACCCTGTTAAATTATAATTAAACTATATTTCGGACGCCTTGATAATTTTTTATCCACCTTGTATAAGTATAAATTCTCGCCACCCTATTAACTGTTTCTAACCTGTTTCAATCATCCTGTATTCCTGTAAGTTTTCTTCGCCCATTTTTCAAGTTTTTCATACATGCAACTGCTCATGGTCTACCCTAACAAAATTTTTGTAATTTTTGAACTAACTTCTATATTCATAATTTTACTATATCATTTACTTCAACCACTCTGTATATGCCACTGCTTCTAACATTTTAAGAACTCTTCTCTACAACTATAATTTTACTCAGTCCTATAATGCAAATATCCTAAGTGCTTATGTTTATATAACAAATTTTTTATTTAGCTTGTATAAATGTATGTAATTCTACAACACCCTTATTTCAACCACCTTGTACACGAAACTACTTATTTTCCACACTATATAATCTTTTTGAAACACCTTGTATAAATTTAGTTATAGTCCACCTTATATTTTAACCATATTTTATTTGCAACTGCTTGTAACATTTTTTGAACTATTCTGTATAACTGTAATTGTACTCCGCCCTATAATTCAAATGTCCTAACAGCTTATGCTCATTTGACAATTTTTTAATATTTTTTGATCCACTCTGTATAACTATACTTGTAACACATGCACACATATAACTGTTTTTTGTACAGAAAAGATGCCGACAATAATTTCTCGTTTCTATGCACTAACTGAATATTTTCTGCCATTTCATTACTTTTATGAGATATCTTGACATTTTAGACAGAAAATTGTCATTTACTGATTGATATTTACTGTTTTTTCACATATTTTACCGATTTTCTGAAAAACGTTATCTTTTATGTTATAGAAAAATATACGGAATCAAGCTGAAATATATTTCTGTAGAATAGAATTTAAAATATTCAAATTGTTGAGCCATTTTAGAGAAAACAGTGAAGATTCATTGATGTGTAGTCCCTTAATAACTGTTTTTTTGGAAAATCGTAAATCTCAAGTTATGCAAAATTATATGGCAACTTTCCGTAATTTGCCTGAAAATAATGTAGTTTAAATCATCAAAATGTCTTAAATTATTTTGAATCATCACTGAGCACACATAAAAAAATTGCCGACGAACTTATAACCTCCTCCTTTTTGGAACTCGGTTCTGTCTAATGTGGAATTCATACTATTTGTAGTTTTCATATCCCTGGAAATCCTTGTGTGGACCAATCCGGGCATGTCGCTTGAATGGCATTGCTTGATGATGATTGGTTTCTGAGGATGCGCTGCGTTAATGGCTCAAAAAGTGCTTCCCACATGTTTTTTATTTGGAGACTGGGTTCTCTAATAGTAATCACTTGAAATTATGAAATAGGTTTCTTCAAATGCTCCTTATCAATGTTGCTTGTAAACCACATTGGCCTCGTCCAATGAGTGATGTGATATACAGTCCATGTGTGATTTACTAATCCGGATTTTGTTAGTTCCGCTCTTCGAACAGCCTTATGGTGCACTCTAACCCTGGTATCCAAAGAGTGTGACTTCCCAATGTAGAAACATTCACATAGGTAAGGTAATCTATACCTGCAATTTTGTGTACTAGAAGGAACATCAGGGGCTATATACAAGATAAGATTAATAAAGTTGAGAGTATAATTAGAGAATGTAACTCTCTCCTTTGGAAAAAAACTATAAGTGGAGAAACAATAAATCCTATATACAAGAGGCATACATAGATCTCATGACTCGAATGTTAACAAGACGAAAATAGGTCTTAGCAAGGGATTTGAACTGTTTTAGATGCAGCTGTGATAGATCAAGAATGCAGTGGATTTGGAACGAAAGTATTATTGTAAGGAAAACTTAACTTGGTTAGGACATGTGAAGAGAGAAAACAAAAGATGGCTCCCATAAGAATTAGAACAGATACCTTTGTACGAAATCTGGAAGGATCTATAAAGTCAATTCTATACAAAACTCACAACGCTTGTTTTCTTGTTCGTTTCACGTCTCAAAAGTAATTTGGGCTCATGAGTTATTTCGGAACATTCCATGAAGTTTTTAATTTGTTCCTTTGTCGAAACATAACATTGCAGTACTGTTAAGCAGTTAATCTTACAAAATCTAGACCGTATGGGGATGATAGTCCTCCATTCGAAATCTGTATTCGTATTTGTGAATATAGGGTGAACAAAGGATACAAGTAATTTATTATGAATAGTATTCAAATTTTATAGAGAATAGGATACTTCTTAGTGGGGACATTTGTTCCAGGAGGTACGCTTCAAGGTTCACGATCCCAAAGCGCACAGCAAAGGTGGTACATTAGAAAGCACAGTAAATGGTGGAAGGGGTGGAGACAGGGGCGGCCCAGACGAAGAAGCTTCTGCGCCAATTCCACAGCACATTATTCATCCAAATAAGGTAGGCTATTTAAACTTTATGTACATAGGCATATCAGTTATAGACAACTTGCATTACCTTCAAATTAGATAGTAGCGTTCATGGTGGTGAAAATTAGCATTTCTTTTGTAAGTCAATGAAACTTTTATACGGGGCGCAATATAAAATAGACAAGTTAATTGTTAGATATTATTTTTAGCTTATATTAAGATAAAAGAAATTTTATAGCTTATATAACTAACATTTAAACAATAAAAGTACGTTGCTTCCTATTTATTTGTTTAAAAAATATTTTTTTGTACTATGCTAGCTAACCCACAGCACATATGAACTATGTATATACGATCTCGGATGCTGTTGTAGACAAAAATTAAGCCGTGCCATTTATCGAATCCAGTACTTTTTACCAGTACCTTTATCAGCCAATACCTAACTCTAATAATTTTTAAAAATGTGGTTTTAAAAGGGTCTGTAGATCTCTACATATGGATAATGTATTTTAAATTCTGGTAGCATAGTGTCTTGTATTTGTTTGTGTATTAATATAAAAAACAGTATCGTGAAAAAGTCTAGAATCTCTAGAAATTCGTGGAAAATTCTCTGTAAAAACTTTCGAGATTAACTTTTTCGTGGTTATATTATGTTTTGGATGATTATTTGATGGTACTGTCGACTCAGTTCAAACAAGTTGATTCATAATTAAAGTCCCAAAAAAATTTCACTAATGTGCGCAAATGTTACAACTTCATTAATTTATCATATTTATTCAGTTTTTATTTATATTTATTAGAAACTGCGTACTTCGAGATAAAAATAAATACAATTTATTGCTTTTTTCCATTGTTGTCGTCGTTCTAAAAACTTACAACACAATATCCCTTCTCACCAGATTATAACTGTTATGTTGGTTGTTTCGATGGCCTTCCCATTGAACATTTAACCAGCCACGATTTCTATGATTGTACAAGTAATGGACGGAAGTGTGCGATCAGCACCAATCGAACCCAACTTTTTTCCAGTAGATCTTCCAATACTTCCGGGACAGGCACACTAGGGCACTATACGAGGTTTCTAACATGCAAATGTTTGCCTTAAATACTAATGAATCACTTCATGTATAAAATAAAAGGAGAGTGCACCGTAGGGACTACCATAAATTTGGTATAACAATGCAAATGCTAAGCTTGTTTAACATTTAATAACTTTCCATACTAATCTAACTTATAAACGTGTGACTGTTCCTCCATATTAATCGGAAATTCTGCATAATGCATGTTTGCAAACTCTTTGTTCTCGCATATGAATGTATAAAATGACCGAAAGAGGCGCCATTAGTTTTTAAGCAGTTTTTTCTATATAGCATGTTTAAGATTTAAATATTTCTGATGTTTCAGGATATCAACAAACTATACGGTATCACACCATCCGATATTGACAAATACTCTCGGATCGTATTCCCCGTTTGCTTCGTGTGCTTCAATCTGATGTACTGGATAATCTACTTACACATTTCAGACGTGGTCGCGGATGACCTCGTGCTTTTGGAGGAGGATAAGTAAACCTTCTAGTGTGATATCGTGATAGATTTCAATTATACGCATCACAACTACATTTCATTTTTAATCTCGCACCTACAAGAGTATTATCTTGTTAGAATTATGACTGAATACTTAGATTAATTTGTAAGCGAGATTATACTGTTGCAACATCTATTATTAAAGAATACTAGTTTAATATTATTATAAGCTTCATTAAATAATTGAAATCTAGTTGGAGTTGCCAATGAAATCTGTCTTGTCACAAGTGATGAGTGATAACTCTGAACACTTACCAAGTTTTGTACTGAAACTAGACTAGAGTGGATCCATTTCCAAAATTCATCAACGACCATTCGTACCGTAGTTATGTTGCGCAGCTTTCAGGAACTAGAAGCTTCTAATATACAATATGACTCCGAAAGATGGAGGTGACCATACGAAGATACCGAAATGTTATTTTCAGCAAATATTTTGCATTCCAAATATTTTATTTAACTACGCATAATAATTAATTTAAGAATTTTAATTTACATATTGGTGATTTCAATTTGTCCTCTATACATCGGTCACATCTCCTTTGGTCAATTCCACGAATCTTGATACCTCAGTGGGCTGTGCTTTTGTCATCGTTTCCGTTTTTAACGGTTACAAAATTTAAATACTGAGAATAATCTTGTTGTTCGGAGCTTCTATTTCTACGACGAGACGTGTAAATAGTTTTCTTATGTCTCATAGTAAACTCGTCGTCGTCCTCATCCCCAAAATCTGACTTTCACGTATCAGTGAAATGCAAAATATGTGTCGCAAGATGGAAAAATATTATTCTCGAAAGTATTATTATTTATCACATCTTCGACATGTATTTTCCCATCCTTCCATTTTCTCGTTATCGTTTCATTGTTATAATTTGTATTTGATAAATTGTATATCAGATTTTGTTAATAAATTCAATAAATATTTAATTGCCTCACAGATTAGATTCAATTAGATATAGTCCAGAATAGAGTTGTTAAATATTATTGCATTTTTTCTGTTGTAATATAGGTATATTAAAAAATTTATTGCTGCACATTAAATTACATTTTACATCATCCTCATTGGCAGCTTCTTTCAGATAACTGCCTGCAGTACATCACTTCTGAAAGTTCGGGGGTAACTTTATTTTGACGAATCGGACAACATTTTTATTTGCCAAATTGTTTGGCATGTTTTGAAATACACAACCGCAACTCAAATTGATTTTATTATGTCCTAAAAGTATCATGGATTTTCAATTTGTGAGATAATATCTTGAGAAAATCGACCAAAGAGTTCTGGACAAAATAATAGACAAATTTGTAATAAAAAAATTGTTGCAATCTACTGGTCATATTGTCGGACAATTATCGTTGGTCGTTGAAAAGTTTTCACTGTCAGTAAAATGCCTTTTTCATGACATAACCACATACCAAGTGATTGTTTTTCTATTATTGAAATGAGCTATTAAATAAAGTGAAACAATTGTACGACATTTTATATGCAGCATTACTGAAAAAAATGAGGAAAAATGTGTTTGAAATTTAATCAGTTCCGAAAAATTTAACTTACGTGGTCTAAGTTCCTAGTACTCTAAACACTATTTCCTGAAACTGATACCACAAAAGAATACGCTCAAATTTTCACGATTACAGTATTTTGTTGAGCTATTCTATTTAAGTTGACCCAGTGGTGTCACCTTAAGACAACCTTTGCCTGATTTCTGTCTTAGGTAAAACGGTATTTTCAATTTTCTAATTTTCTATCAAAATTTTCAGAACCTATTAAAGCCATAATGGAAGTAGGGACGGTGTGATAATCACAGAAAATCTAGTAAAGGCAACTTCTAATAGTACTGCAAATTTTTGCATCTTTCTAATCCAATTCTGACAATTTAATCGGACGTACGAAAAAAGAAATCATAAATAATATCAGTGATTTTGTTATAGTAATCTGTTACTTTCGATTAACCATGGAAATATGAAACCTTAATGTAACAATAAAATAAGATTTTTTTAATATATTGTAAACAAAATTGTGGATTTGAAATAAAATTCTCAATTTGGAAATTTGGAATAAAACAGGATGTGTAAAATTACACTACTATCATGGAAGTTATAAAATAGTTTACAGGCAAAAAATCACAATATCGTAAATATCTCTAAAACTCAAAGAATTAGAAGTATGAAACCTTTATCAAACGCGTATTAATTTTGTTGACGAATTTAAAAATTCACTAATATACTTGGTGTTGCATTTAAAATAAGCAATTTGTTATCTACCTCTTAAATTTCCAGAGGGCGTTGGTGGTTGACACTAATGTCGTTAAATAAAGTACCCTCAAATACCTCCAGATGCTAAATTTCCGGTAAATACATAGTGTACTTGGTCTATTTTCATGACACACTGTGAATGTAGATTCATAAACAATTATGAACAATTTATGATAGTGTTAAAATAATATGGACCATAAAACTTGTATTATGAAATTCAATTTTTGGCAGATAAAAATTATGGAAAAACGAACGAATCTATAAAATAACTCTTTTGAAAACCTTAGATTTTTTCGAATTCTTTATTTTAAATATTGAAAAAGTTATCACAAAATCCCATGTTAAACCGGGAAAGCGTTAAATATCTTTAGATAATACTTTTTATGCCATAAAAAATTATAGGATTTTTTTTAAATAATAATTTCTCGGTAAAGATTTCAAAATTACTTTGTTCTCGAAATTTTGGGGAGGCAAGTGCCCCACCCTTTCCATCCCTGTAGAATCCACTCAGTAGTTAAGGTAAAATGCAAGGTGATGGTCACATAGTTTTAAGTAATAGAAAATTTTCCCAATAAAATACTTGATCGACTCGTCAATCTGAAGCTTCCACGAACTTTCATACGCATGGTAATAAATTATCAAAACAGCAAACTGATATATTTGAATAAGAAATAATATAGGTAATTTAAACTTGTTTTTTTAAGATCAGATAAATAATAATTCACTTGCAAAATCACCATTTTTGGTCAAAATTTATAATTTGTACCTATATTTCAACCATATATTTTATATTATCGTTACTGGACTGTTTTCAGAGACTTTATTTAGCGCCCATGTAAATAAAAACGTTCCTGTTTTATACTCCTCGCACACAGTCCAATGAAAAATTTGCAATTAGTATAGTCAGCACGAACACACGATAAACCACTCAGACCCAAACGAAGAATGTTTGTTAGCAATTATTTCATGTTATTCAAAATTGTATACCTCGTACAAAGCCTATTATTATTTTTGTATTTCTCATCAAAGTGATTTATCATAGCGAAAGTTTTATTTCGTTGTCGCATTAGTTTATCTTTTAGCAGTTTGTTTCGGACACGGTTGCGTTGTTTGAATTTAATTTGTAATTTATTAATTGATTTTAAATTTTACAGTTCGAGAGTTGGAGCTGATTGAAGTAGCTAAGTTACATGGTTCTTGAGTATTGTGTATGGTTTATAAGATGTTATTTCGACTGTTCAAAAAGTTTAAATTTCGGAGCGTGGAACATTATTACCAACATCCGGAACATTTTCATACCTTTCAAAAAAAAGCTGCCGCCATAACTGTATATTTATAATTGGAACTATTATAGCATTGCACAGAGAGGTCCTAAAGTAAGTGAAAGAAGAGGTCAATTTTTATAAAATCAGCAAAATTTAGTTGTATCTACTAAATTTTGCTGATACCCTCTAATATATTACGTTTTTGAGAGCAGCTTTGTCTTAATAATTTCTGACAGTTCTCAATCTTATTAATATTTTGTAGTCATATCCTTCTTACATGTTTGTATATAGTATATATTATTTTTCACCTTTGTTTTGGAATCTATAAACGGAGAATTTTATTAAAAGAATATCTAATACGTGTCGAAATGGCATTTAAATTTATTTTTAGTAAAAACATTGGAGTTCTCTATATCCAAGCACTACTGTCAATTATAATTTTTTGTTTATTTTCTTCAGTCAGCTCAGCGAGTCAACAGAAATACATAAGTGCCTAAAGAATCTGTTTTAAATTTCAGGAAAAAAGCAGGTTCGTTTGAAATGAAAACAATATTAAGAATAAACTTTACTACCAACTTTGATGAGATGTAACAAAGAGATAGTACACCAGTCAATAGAGATTTTTAAGGAACATTAAATTTAGCAGAAAACCGCTTACATCATCAGTTAAGTACTCGTTTATGAGTCATAGCTGATAGAATTTTAACAGCAAACTAGTGAAAGTAAATAAAAAACCCTGAAAAACATGTTTTTTTCGTTTTTTGTTGCTTGTAATGTTAAAAATGATGACCCGATCATGAGTGTACACAAATCAGAGGTTTTTTTAACACGGGAAAAATTCATAACTTTGTTACAAAATAAGCTGGAACGTTAATCTTGATCCTGGTTATAGCTTAGGACATTAATATTGACTGGGGTCAATATCGATGTTTTCTGATAAGCAAATCGTACAGAATAACAATTTAAATAAACTATGAAAATATTGTGCAAGATGTACCGTATTAACCAAGATGTTTAGATTGGGATACGCAATATACACTTGTAAAGCACATAAAATGCACTTCATTTTGTATACCTTGAATTTTTGTTGCAATGTAGTAATAATGCTTCTGTGTATTGGCTTAAACAAGGTATACATACTTACCCTCAGATATTTTGACAGTGGCGGATCCAGTCAGTGGAAAAACGTATTTTAAGTAATAACACTAGCCGGGTAACCTTTAACCTAAAAACAATGGAAACTAAATAGAAAAATAAATAAAAACGGTATGACATTTAGAGAAAGGTACAAGTAATGATAGAATTCAGCATAATTTTCATCTTATGACTAAGGCAAGATCGAGATTGCGTTCTCAGTCTCGGATTCGGTCATTATCGGTCAACAATCAGGCTAAGCTGACTTCTCGGTCTGGTTCTCGGCAAACAACGACTATCGGCCATGCTAAAGGTAGACAAACTAGTTGATTTTAGAGCTTATTGCTCCCCCTATCGAGATCTGGATCAACGCAATACTGCAGACTGGCTCAACGACAAAATACGCCAGGCGGCCAGGATAATACATGTCATATTTGATTTCTTTTAGGAACAGAAACATATGTTAAAACTGGAGGAAAGTAGTTGAACATTTTGACAGAAGTGTACAAACTCGAATGATTTTACAAAGCCACTTTACATATTTTCTGGGACTTTCCTGTTGGTCAGTGGTAATATAGTTAAAATTGTTGTTTAAATGACAATGATGAAAGCAAACAACAAAGTCACTCTGAGAAAAAGAAATGTAATTTGCTAGTTGCACTCAATCAGCGGTTTTCTTTCGTTAAAATTTTTTCAATGCTTAATTTCAACAGCACTAATTAATCCAAGCTTAAGAGTAAATACCATACTGGCAATGAAATTAATTTAATCAAGCACAAAATTATTGAAACAAGTATACCATTTATTAACTGCTCACGATTCAGCTGAAGAGAAACAGACTGATAACTAAATAGCGAAATATACTCAAATATTTCAAAAAAACTTCTTAATATTGACATTCATCTCTATGTAAATCTTTGAGACTTACAGCTATTAAATTCCTGTCAGCACTATCAACAAACGTCTTCAACGAAGAATTGTATAGTAGGATTGGACAATTATCTGGTGAAAATAGGCATTATTTGAAAGGACACTGCTGAACAATTAATTTTGTCCTATAATGTAGTTCTGTGCAATTTTTATTAATAAATTGCAATTGCATTGTTGTTAATAAAACATGAAAATATAACCAGTTTTATATTAATTTGAGATATACTAACAAAATATTTTGTGTTGAGTCGGTTCGGCCGGGACTAAACACCAGGTTGGGTCGGCAATTAATTGTAACCCCTCCTCAAATAAATCTTAGATCCACTCATGGGCTTTGACAGCAAATCTCATTCCTTCGCTGACTGTGTGTTACATATTCGTACTTTTAATGCAACATTGAGAGCGATTTTAAATGAATTTCCCGGCATTATAACTAGAATCCAGGATAGACAAACTGAAGTGCATTTTTTTAAATTTATAAACATTCAAAGTACCTTTAACATTATCCGATCAGTGAATTCTGGTTTATAGGGTGCTCATTGCAAAATATCTCTGTAAATTATTTAAATTGAAATATTTATTTATCAACATTCAAGAGAACTGATTAATTCAGAAGATTCACAAAGAGGATAATCAATTAATATTTGCAAATGGAACAATAAGTGAGAGGATAATTAAACTTTGAGTAGACACAGGTTCAGAGTCAATCAAGTGGGAATGGGATAAAAAATTATAAACAAAAATAAATATATTAACGGCCAATAATAGGAAAATGTATGAGGTAATTAAAGATGCTACCATAGGAATGTAATTTGGGAAGAAGAAGTTTGAATTGGAATTTTTGGTGATAGATGGGTTGTACTCTGAAGGCGTTATAGGAATGGATTTGTTAAAGTAGAATTCAGGGTACATAGTAATGGAAAACGAATGCGAAAAAGAAAAAGATGTAGATAGGCAAGTGTAAAAAAATATGGCTATGACTAATGAAAAAGCAGAGAAAATGAAGAGGTAAATTGAAGAGAAAAAGGTGTGTGAAGAAAGAATATCGAAGAAGAAAATAGACTGCCCTGAAAAATTAAAAAATGAAGTTATGAATATTTTCCATAAATATAAATCACTCATTTCCAGTGTAATAAATACTCCCACAAAATAGAACTGAAAAACATAAATAATTTTAAAAAAGTTTACAGTTCCATATAAATATCGGGAACAAGTACAGGAAGAAATAAACAAAATGTTAGAAGCTGATATTATGGAATGATCTGGTTCCAGTTATATATAACCTGTAATGATAGTGCAGGAAAATAATGGTGATTTGAGGATTTGTTAAATGCAAGAAATAATAAAGAATAACGGGTACGAAAATTTTCACATAAAACATACTTTGGCTAATTCGATTTGAATAATCATCCAGGGATTATAGGGGACTCCAAGTTGATGGAGTATTTTTATAGATTTTTAGTAGACTATTCGGTATTCAGAGTTCTTGTGATCTACTGGTTTATGTACTACACCAGTTTAGACAGGTGTGAATTTGTATTACATAATATTGATGATAAACTTTTTTTTTCTCATAATATTTATGGCAGTTCTGTAATTTATTTGGTATATAAACTGAACTTACGTAATGGATAAAAATGGATCCTGAACGACTCCCTCTTCTTAAAAACAAATATAAACAATCATTTTTGAAAAATATCTACTTTTTGGCAGTTTTTCTAACCTTTCTCAATAACAATATGATCTAATCAGGACCTATAAACACTCAATAAGGAAGATTTCTATTTTTTTACAACAATTTCATAGATGGGATGATGATCACTTATAAACTTAAAATAGAAGAAATCCATATTTTTGACAGTTTTTATTATTTACTTTTACGAATTTGTATTTTTTTTATCAACTGTTATTGTGATAGTATAAGCGAATTTCTGTTAAATATCCCAAAATGACATTTTGATCTATAGACTGGTGTATAGAGCAATGAACTGAGTTCAGTAATACTCTGTATGATAGATTATGCAAATTGTTGTGATACCGACTATCGAAAACTTAAGCAAAAAACTACCTATATGTACCCTTACCTGATCTTGACTTGATTTTGAATAATATGTAATATGATTTTAATTTTCCTTCAGGGATCCACCCAACAATTATGTAAACCGTTGGTGATAACCCAACGGTTGAAACGAAATTCTAAAATGTAATATAAATATTATGTAATAAAATTATATATACCAAATAGGTAGGTACACGCGCTCGTAGCAAAAGGATACCTAGTGACACTGACTGTAAATATTGTTTAGAGCCACAAGATATTGAAGAAAAAAAAGAAATATTACGTAAGTTAAATTGCGAGCACGTCAGACCAAGTATTGTTTAAAACTGTTCCATTCAGTTTTAAATAACAGCAATGAATAATTCCGTTAACGGTTTCCCAAAAGGGAATTAAAAAATTTCAATCACAACTTATGGCATTGAACGATAAAATTTATTTTACCTGAATTTTCTTGAAAAACTTAAAGACTCAATTGTTAACATTTTCAAACATAGATATTCTTACACAATAAGGACTAGGTATTGAAATACTCATCTTCCTTTACCTCAGGTTAGTGTTAGCTTAGGCGTCCTTTAAGAACGACACTTTTTTAAGGATTTTGTAATATTTGCCTTAACATGACAACTGACCTATATAGCAGAAATATTGTATATTGTATATTGTACTAAACAATTTGAAGCATCAACTGTTATGTTTAATTTGGCTGTTCATTAGGAAATTTTCATCTCAAGTTATTCCTGTAGCAGATAAGTATTTAAAATTTTAAATTGGGAATAAAATGTAGTAAGTCAATTTCGAAAATGTTTCCTTTACTGGTTGTCTGTACAGAAACTCTTTCTCGCACATATTCCAGGAAAAAGATATCTCCAATAAGGTCAACCAGTATATAAATAGTAGTAATATGTATATTGTGTGATACATATCTCTGTTTGCAAGTCCAAATCTGGAATCACTATCATTCGCTTTGTATTCTTAAATACTGGATTTGATACAAATCCTCTTGTTTGTCAACAAATTTTCTGAGTGACAAGTTGGCAATTGGCGATATTTGGACTTGATATAAAGAGAACTATTTGGTTGCTCTTCTAGCAATAGATTGTTTAATTAATTTTCTTCTAGCAACAAGTTCTTTGTTGTATCTCTATCTATCATATGGCTGCCAGTGCTGGTTATTAGGTGGTTGGTCGCATTAGATTTGTCCACATGACTTCTGGAAATGTTAAATTGTGATTGTGTTCGTTTTGCCTTACTTACTTTCCTTATAGATCATTTATAGTTTTATTATACAATCTTCTGGACATTGATTTTGAAGTAGACGTTCTTCGATAATGTTGATTTCGTTTTGCCTTTTGCTCTATCATATAAGTACTTTACAAGACCTCACATTAGTTTATTTATATTCCAGCCACAAAGGATGGCTGGAATTGGTCATATATCTATTAATATTTGCAGGTTTTCGATAAGTGGTCATACTTATTGTGCTGTTTGTTCTATCTATCTCCATTGTGAATTTTACTGTGTCTACTATCTTGACTATAGGAATGAGAGCACTTTTTTATGTCATACTCCGAAAATACAAAAATGTCTACTATGGATTTCCATCTAATCTTGGTATAATTGCCCCTCTACATCTTTCTTCAAAATATGTCATAAATATATTAATAAATGTAGCTCCTAAATAAGACCCCCATGGCAATATTTAATTCTTTGTCAATTGTCACTTTCTGTCCAAATATTTGTAATGAAAATTTCTCGAAACTGCCTTAGTACAGTTTGATCGTCATTTTTAATGTCAAATGTTTACCTGTTGAGGGAAAAATCTGAGACGAGAAAGTCCTAAATTCCTAATGAAAGTGCAAAATAATCAAAGACCTCCCCAGGAATCTTACTTACAATTATGGGTTTAGTAATAGACTTATGTTAAAATTTATAAAAATTCTTAATTTTACAAAACGTTTTAAAAATAAGAAAGAAACGTAAATGCATGAGAAGTATTATCGGTGTTCCAATTGTCTTCTCTCTGTCTCGAAATATTCGTTTCACTACTATGGAAGAATACCAACAGAGGTGGATTACTCTCCATTTCTCAAAAGTTACAAACCGCAGATAATGTCTCTTGAAATTTCCAAGGTCTCTTTAAACAATAGTGCTTATTTTATTTTCTTCAAGAATATTTTCAATTATTTATATTTGCTAAAGAATTTCAATCTAGCATTTAAGAATATTTTATATTTCTTTCATTTTTCAGTTATGCTATTAACATTTCTGAAATACTTAAAATAATCTAAATTTTCGGTTACGTTATTTTTCTTGCCAATAATTATAACGGTTACAGAAATAAAATAGCTACAGTCAAAACATACGATGAAAGTGGTTTACTAAGTGAATAAAACTGAAAAAAAAATTTTAAACGAATACGAATATCTATCATACATACTGTAATTATGGAAGTACTTTTATCGAAAAATGTTCATAATGTTGGCATCATTGCGTTATGAACCCAATTTCATAAAACTAGTTAGAAATTTTTACTCTGGAAACCAGTGTTGCTAACACAATGACTAAAGTAAAATTATGTTTCTCGATTTCACTAAACCTATTTATTGAAATGTTCAATGCCATATGATTTAGTGATTGAAATGTTTTCGAAAATGTGACGCGCTCTCGAAAAAAATAAGATTTTCTTAGTTCGTACACCGTACGTCACTCCAGTGTTTAATAATTTTAGGCACTTAGCACAGAGCAAGATTCTGGAGCAATTTGCAGAATAAAGTAAAAAAACTTCCTTACGAATAACACCGCTGTAATCTGCACCCTCTAACGGCGAGCATACCGATAACTGACGTCAGCCCATGACGAATTACCTTCTGGAAATGTGAGAATTGTTGGCGACTGTCAAACCATTTTAATACAACTAATTGTTTTCGATACTATCACTGCCATATGAGTTTAATTATTTCTATAATTAATTCGTTCTTTTTAGGCGTCCATGTAAATTTTGCAAATTTATCACAAGAGGCAGCACTTGCAGTAGGGATAAACGTTATACCTTCTCAACTTAAAGGGTTTTTCAACAGGCGTCCAAGATTTGAGGTTTAGTAAAACATGATTTTCTGTAGCAAAAAATTGCCATGTTTATTGATTTATAATCTATACATTCAGGAATTAGGTGTGAAACAAAATGTCTTGTCTAATTTCGGTCCAAATGTGTTAATTCACAAGGCCGTGGCGGCCAATTCTGAGCTCCAAGCTGGAAAATGACACGAGTAGGAGCAAACTCTTACAAGAAAGTGAATGTTTTATGAGCGGTAAGACATTTCACACTATCTTACTGAAACCTCTTGTCATCAAGAGCTATATGTTCCATTTAAGGCAAAAAAACTACGTATGTTATCACGGTAACGTTCTCCATACGCCGTTAATGCATTAACTTTCTCATCGTGGAAGAAATAAGTCCCAATAATACCTCGAGACCAAAATGCAAATCAAACAGTAGTAGTAGATCTAAATCTTTAGTAAGAATACGCTGGAGAGGTGCTGTTGCAATGTTTAAATCTTGTGGTCAATGACGAATTGAGATCTCTAGACTTTTAGCCACACTCTCGTGAACTGCCGGGACCAGTAGTTTCGAATTCTTGGAAAATTCTTTTCACATCAGATGGATTAAGCTCATGCTGGGCCCCGATTCTTGAAACTATTCGACGGCTCTACCACTCGACTTCGGACGTATGTCGAATGAAATCTGACATAAATGAAGTTTACTATATGAGTTAAACTTCATTTACCTCATCTTTTCATGCGACTTACGTCGAATGTCTTATAGTAAAGCTGCCGAATGGTTCGACAATCGGGACCCTGTCGAATGGTTCGAGAATCGGGCCCATGAAGAGCGTATATTGGACGCACTCTACAAATTGTGGCAATCAAACTTTCGCCATATTGATAACAATAGCAGTTTAGTAACTTTGCAAGAAAAATCCAAAGATACAGTTATTTCTTGTGACGATTTGTGCGCGCCAGTGCGTATTTAGAAACAAAAACGATGGCCAAGAAGTTGCTCAATCTCCAAAAATAACTCGCTAGTAGTTAAAATTAACAACTGAGAAAATCAGAGAAGGATATAGCACATGATATAATAAAGCGCTCAAAACAAAAAACACTACGAAGAAGAAGAGAAAGGGAATAAATGGCAAAATTTAAAACAAAACGTTGTGAAAGCTGGCGGTAAAATAATAGGAATTACTCTGGACAACCAAGTTAAATAATATCAAATTTATTGGAGAAATAATGCCTGAAACAAATGAATGTACACATCACACAATAACATAAGTAACTGAGATGGAACATATAAAATCCTAGCTGTAAATCAAATATTATTGCAACAGTTTTTTATTGTACCAACAAAAGTTGCACAAGTTATAAAATGTGATTTTGCAGCAAGTCAAGACCTTACCCAAGCATACATGAGATGTTTATAGTTATAGTAACGAAAATCATTAAAAATTATGTATATATTCAGTAAATGTATACAGCGTGACTGAGAAATGTTATCATGAAATTCCCAAGAGGCTAGGATGCACAAAATTAATAGCTAATAATGCGCCAATCATAACTAATAATTAAATGAAACCGATAAATATTAGCACGACATCTGATTCATGGCTGCTTTATTAAATGAGAGCTATCGAAACCAGACGGGAGGCGTTTGTTGCCGACCAATCAAGGCTAGCTTTAAATCAGGTTTGCACCTCCAAGTGCTCAAACACCAGTTACCTTGGAACTAATAATAACTATTCGAAAGGATTGGTTGCAAAAAAAAATGAGAGAAAATGAGAGCTATAGAATCTGTTTCATGGCGATTATTTTGAATTGGACTAGACAAGTGAGGAATTAAATTGAGATGGAAGGATCCTAATATAAACGTATAAGAATCAAGAATCTTTAAATTTGGGATGATATGAATAATCACAGTCAGTTTGGACGACGCAACTTCAATGAAAAAATTGTAGTTGCCTTGAAAACATGTAGGACAGCCCCCTTTATTATTAGCAGTGAATGAATGAAGTCCAAGAGAAGGTGCAGCAAGAGGTAGATAAAGTCCTACCACTATACCACCAGAGGTGCAGATGTCCTAAAGCGAACTCGTTGAAACTAATGCAGGCGACATGAGATCAGGATTTACATAGAAATGTATATCAGTATTATGTTCAGCGGAGATAAAAAGTGGGCTGATGATGATGTAGCAACAGGTGCAGAAATAAAAGGAAATAATTTCGTAAAATCCTCTCAATAATGGCTAATATAATAAAAAGTAAAAAGAATATGTGCAGAGAAACAAATAGAAATAATTCCAAAAAACAGAACTTACTAACAATAAACTCCTAGACATAAATATCAAGCGAGAATGATTAACGAAATTTCCAAATATATGAAGCAATTACCTCAGTGCTGGGATAACATTTAGAGATACTGAAGGAGCGAATATTTCTAAGAAACGGTATACACATTTGCCAAATATCCGTGTCTTTAGGATCACCCAAACAACTACAACGGACCTTAGTTCCACAGTTAAATCCCTCAATTCATTTTCAGTGCATTTTCTTGTTGGCTGTCGATGCAAAGGTTGCTGTGCCTCCAATTAATAGAGGTAGATCTTGTTTTGGCTTTGCTTAAAACTGTTTTCCAATACTGACAGCAACCCATTAGATCACCTAGCTACTAATTTCTGATACAAAATGACTATGCCAATTCAAAATTAAGGCAAATTTGACATATGTGAAATTTTCATGATAAAGTTATGGAGGCTTCAGACGATATAGTATACAATAGCAATCACGGTTGAATAAAATGAATATCCAATCAAGAGCAAAGCAGAATTGTTCTATTCTAGTTTGACAGTCAATATTGTTGTTAATAACATCTATCAAGAAGATATGTAAGACCTCTTTTAATTTTTAAATTCAGTATGGCTGATCTAACCTTTGTTACAGATATATAATGATCGTTCTAATAATGATCAATGTCCGATTGATTCTAATAAGTAAAAGTACTTATCAATTTTAAAATTGTTTGACAGTACTGGCTTTCACCACATTTTCGTATACCGACGTAACATTCGGAGCCAGAGCTTGCTATTGTCAGTGACGGCGGGCTCGTTGGGGACGGGGTTCGCTAAAGACCCAACGCGACGGCGATACGTATCAAAAAATTTTGGGACTTCTGCGGGCCCCCATCCGCACTGCGAGCGACTATTGCTCACTATTAAATATTCTAAATGATAAGAAAAAAGTTATATGTAACATATTTGAAACATTCCACTAATTTATTAAACTACGCATAACGTAGGTATATACTGTTTGGCGTTTTTATTTAAATAAAGAATTATATAAATTTTAATGTTCTTCTTATTTCATAAATGTGTACAAAAACTTTAATTCTTCATTGCGTTAATTTTTATTTCATTTTTTCATCATAACTAGTTGGGGTTGCAATCTAGTGGCACTTTGAATCAAGGTGGATAAATGCGGCGTCAATGCAAAGCCAGGTGGAGCTATTTTCCAAAGAAATTTTTTTACTCTTAAAACTTTTTTTATTGGCAAGTTATTACAGTGTTTTTACAATAAAAAAATATATAACGCTGTTTCCTTCAGCGCTGTCTCTGATGAGCACTCTTTTATTTTAACCCGGCGATTTCCCGAAATTGCTTGCAGGACTACGGAAATTCTCCTAAATTGTACGCAGCGCAAGGTTTCCAAATATGTACATAACATATCCGAAACACTGTAGTTGTATTTTTTGTTTGGTGCGGTTCTGTACGGGGGCCTTTTTATCATTATTGTAACTATAAATTTATATAATACTATACCGATTAATTCAGTGACAAATATTATGATATTTAGTTTTTATCATGGGTGATAATGAAAAAAAAAAAAAGAAAAGAGACCAACCAGAAAAAGCATTTCACTGGAAACTCAAGTGATTAGATGATTAGATTCTGGTGAACGTCAATCTCAAATTATTGCTGCATTGAATTTATCAACTTCAACAATAAGGACAATTCTTAAGAATAAAGAAACAATACTGTCGTCTGCAACTGCAACTACGTCAAGCTCTGGAACTAGAATTATCCGTTCTAGAAATAACATTTTAGAGAAAATGGAAAAATGACTGTCTAAATGGATTAACGACGAAATTGAACGCAATATGTCATTAAGATAATTTATCACAGTGGAACAAGCTAGAAGAATTTTTAATTACATTAGTCGAGGATGGTTTAATAAATTTAAACATCGAAATAATCTTCACAACATAAATATCACAGGAGATGCAGCAAGTGGTGATACGAAAGCGGCTGCTGAATTCCTAGCAACAATAATTGAACAAGGAAACTATCCTATACAATTGGTTTTTAATGTTGACGAAACATGCCTGTTTTGGAAATGAATGCCAAAACGAACATTTCTATCCCGTGAAGAGAAACGAGCACCAGGACTTAAAGCTGCAAAAGATCGCTTAACATTTCTACTGGGTGGTAACGCGAGCGAAGATTTCAAATTAAAACCACTACTAGTTTACCACTCCAAAAACCTAAGAGCGATGAAAGGGATATCTAAACCAACTTTACCCGTAATTTGAGAGTCTATTAAGAAATTATGGATAACTATGAAAATTTTTCAAGATTGGTTCACTGAACATTTCTGCTCGTCTATTACACGTTATTGCGAAATTAAAAAACTTAAACAAAGAGCGCTACTATTAATTAATAATGCTCCAAGCCACCCAACAAATTTCTCAGACTTAACAACATGCATTGAGAAGAGAAGCAATCAGTAAGAGAATTTTGGAAAAAGGATAATATTGTTGTATAATCCGTGGGTTCAATTAAAATTTAAAAAAAAACTAATATTTACTCTCACGTTTTAGAAACTTTTATTTACATCAACAGCTGATTCGAATATCACAAATATAATACAATATAAGCTCTTCGTCACATTAACTAACAGGTCTTTTTAAAATCAGCATCGAAAACTAGCGTACAATCCATTATCAATTCTACCTTTCGAGATCAATTTTTTTGTCATAAAATCGATCGATGTCGTACTGGAATGAAACCAGGGCCGGCTTAGGGAAATTTCTTTACAACATCATGAATGCTGTAGAAAACATCAACCTTCTTGGAATGAGATAACAGAAAGATCTTTGAAAGGAATATGGAAGAACATTTGGCCTTATTTAAGTACGAGCGAACGAATTGAACACTCTATCGATATGGATGAAATAATGGAAGAAATAGTGGAATTAGTGAAACAAACCGTAAATGTAGAAGACCTCGAAGAAATACTTCAAGAAACAGTATCTAGTCTTTCTAATGATGAGTTAAAAGAATTAACTGAACAAGAAGAAAACAAAAATATCGATAGTAGTGATTTCGAAGAAGAGCAAAACGAACATTCGATGGCATTTGTAAGAAGGAGTTTGACCACTATAACTGAAATTATGACCAATTTGTTGAAAATGATCCAAATTTTGACAGAAGTTCAAAAGCTTTATACACTTATCAATAGTGTCTAAAAGCACGCAAAAGGAAAACGCAAACTACATTAGATGCCTTCTTGATAAAAAGGCAGAAAATTGGAAACAGAGAATATACTGAATGATTTGTATTTATAAGTATATTTGTTTATATTGTTTTTATTTTTATAAGAAGTAAATGTTTGGTTTTATTTTTATTTAAAAAAACATAATTATTAAATTTAATCCCTAATCAATGAATGATAAAAGTGCAAGGTAGGGTAAGTAGTTTTAGCCCCACAAAGCTAACTCTACAACACCAGCGATACTTTATAGCTAGAGTAATTCTACCACAGCGACGTAGTAAGTTAAAAATCTGTACAAAGGGAGAAAGATCCTAGTTAAAAATCGCATTTTACATAATTTAGAGATAATAAAATTGAGATGGGCTTCTCAGGTCATTGTAGGATCAACGTAAATCCCCAAGAGCTGCACTGATGCTGGAGTGAAGTTGCAATGTAAAGTTAATGGTCTGGGTCTTTCTATTGTTGAGACTATTGGCTAAAAAAGCCCAATGTCACGCTGTTTAAATTGAATCCTCCATAATATTGGGTCTGAAGGTTGAAAGTGCAGTAACGTTGTGGTATTATCAGTAAGCCAAATTGTAAGTAAATTCAATAGATTCAATAGTTTGGCAAGTCATTTCTGTGTATGAAGAATAACGAAGGACCCAGCACATAGCCCTCAGGCACACCATTCGAATCAACGACTACTGATTTTCAAAAAGGACATACTGTTGCCTAGCTTCTAAATCGGACTGGACAAGAATAATAATGTTCTTGTCTAATTTACAGTAAGATTGTTTTTTTTATAAAGAATTTCAAAATTATACATTCGAATGCCTTCGTAAAGTCCAGGAATGTAGCATATGCCTTATGCTTACTTTCAATAATGACTACTTATCTTCATTTACATCACATATTAGGTTGTAGTTTTTAAGATATTTTTGGTGTCAGTTAAGTACCCTAATAGTAAGTAATAGTTTCAAGTATTTTCATTAATTATCAAAATACAAGCACAAATCACCTTAATGTTATTGATGGTGTTATCTATTTAATTAAAGACCTGAAAATTTGCCCAGTTCCCGAAAAGATTGCTCTACACTGATTGCTTTGAGAGTCATCAAACAAGAATGATTTAGTGACTTTCATAGTGTTATTTCTGTCTTTAATATCTTATAATAAACTTTTCAGAACCCGTTTCTTTTCGTTTCATGAAACTTTCTCACAATTTAGTGCAAAATCCAGTTCTTCTCAGTGAATTATCCTCATCACATTCTACTTTCGGTAGATGCTCTTCTCCTGCTGTCCTTCTTTGCTGTGAAAAGACTTGTTTGGCTGAGACTGGTTTGCTGTTTTTAGCTGACTTCGAATCCACAGCGCTGTATTCGGGGCCAGATACCGGTTACAGCAAGTCCCAAAATGTGCTGGATCCAGTTGGATTTCTGGATCCAGTATCAATCCAAAATCACTAGCCTTTCCTTTTCTGCTGAACAAACGCCTCTGCCATATTTTCTCATCTTATCTGACCTTAAGAACTAATACAGTTTCCAACTGGTCTCTTTACATCATCACTCCAACTTAGCCTGCTTATACGTTTCAGCTCTTGGTCTTAATTGTATAATTTTTGGGTCCACTGGTTATCTGTCAAATGTATAATAATTTCGATTGCGTCCCTAATTCCAATGTGGGACGGTTCCATTAGGGATTTGGTCAATCTTTATAACTAGTTTCTTGAAGCTCCTAATAGTCATAATCAGTGTCTCTCTGCTAGTACAGCAAGGATGCATTGCTGAAATACCCAGCTCTCAAAGCACATTGGAAAATTGGGTTGAAGCACTAATTTTGATTTTCCAAAAAGTGCGAGGTTATTCCTATTCTGCTTCGATACCTTAAGATTGGCAAACATACTTGTTCTAGGTTTTTGTTATTTAGTTTGATGGAATTACTTTCTGCTAGATGTGTTATACTGGGTTTTCTAAATATTTATTTCCAAACCTGATATTGCAGATATTCCACTTATATTTGGTAGCAAACTAGTAACCAAATGAACAATTTAGAAGAGAGTGCATCTCCTGGTCTGAGCTCTTTCTCAACGTTAAATACCCAGTATATTTGCTGTCAGTTATTTTAACGTTAGCTGTTGATGTATTTTGAAACAGATGAACAAATTCGATTGAACCTACACAACTGAGGAGAAAAAGATGCAGAAAATTCAATAATTGTGCTAACAAATTTAAAAATTAAGTTTAATTGAGTCAGGTAATAGTGTTAATACAATATCTTTACACTCTTTAATTATTATATATTACATTAAAATATAATCAGTTTTTCGATTAATTATTTCAACTTTTACTGGATTTCTTCAAAAAATTTTCCAAATTAACACATTTTAAAGGTGTAGCTCCAAAAAACTCCCTACTGAATTTCAGAGATGCCATATTTGTCGTCCAAGTGTTTAATATCGGGTCGTATTCTTCGACAGAATTGAGATATCCTGAGCCAGTACTGCCTCCTATAGCATAAATGGTGTTGTTCAGTGCAACCAACTCATGTCGACCCCTAATCAAAACATAATGCAAACATTAACAAATTTGAAAATTTGAATATTGTAGGATTTTGTACAATTTTAAATTTTTCGAATTCATAGAATGCTTTTGAGAGGATTGTATTTATATTGTCAGGATGAATATACAGGTGATTTTAAGGAAACCGAGAATCCTTATCAATAGACATACCTATCTAAGTTGTCTAAATAGTTTTATTCTAAGATCCTAAATGGACCTTTACCGAACTCATCATAGAATGGAACATATTTTATAATAAATTTAGAATATCAGAAAATAAATTAAAAATGGGTTGGACTATTTTTAATTATTACTTAAAAAATTAATTTTAATTAAATGTTGCATCATCAAGGTAATAAGAAAATTATATCATGACTAAAAGTATAAAACGTATAGAATGTGTAGGCGTTGGGTTACCTATTATTTTCCCGAACGAACTACTGGGTTCGCAGGTATAAACAGATATGTCGAGGCCAGTTACTTTCAATTGATTGGATAATAAAAAAAAATCTTGGGAACAAGTTGATATAGGGCTGTCTGCAAAAAATTCGGTCCTAATATGGGCTTGCGAATTTTAAAAATTTCCATTTTAACAAGAGTGGAAATGTTTGACAGTGAGATATGAGGTAAGTACGTATACCGTGTAAGAATAAATGACCCAAAATCGCAGTCGCACGTGCGCATACTCCGTATTTATACAACAGAGAATGACAGCGATAGACAGTGAGCGTTATTTTGGAGTAGCTAATGACTAATATTATAGATGATTTTAAAACCAAACTCCTTTGGACATCCATGACATTATCGAAATGGAAGACATTGAGGAAGAATGTAATGGATCAGATGAATTCAAAAATCACAACTATACTTCTTTTGAATCAGATATTGAATAGAAAATATTTGTTAAAATTTATTTTCCTTTTATATCATTTTTTTATTTGGGCTGCTCTGTAATAAAATGTTTAAATGTAATACATAATCTTGAGTCTGTTTTTTTATTATTTTTTAATTAGAATTTTCGGTGGTCCACTTTGTTTCTCCCATCAGGTGCGAATGCAATGTTGGGTCCTTTATTATAACACGGTATACTTACCTCGGATCCCTCTCTGACACATTTCCATTCCCGTTAAAATTGAAATCTTTAAAAACAAACCAATATTAGGGCCGATTTTTTTGCAGATAACCCTATATCAATGTGTTCTCAAGAAAACAGCCCTTATGTTGGTACGAAATGTTTTCCATTTTCCAATCAACCAAAACTAACTTGCATCGACATAATAATAATAATAATAAGTAACCCAACGACTGCACATCCTATACGTTTTATACTTTTGTCAAGACAAAATTTTCTTATTATCTTGATGAGACAACATTTATTTACAAATCTTTTGCTTTTAAATAATAAAAAATAGTATTTCCAGGATTTTTTAGCAAACTATTTTTTAATACACTTTCTAATATACCAAATTTATTATAAAATATGTTTCATTCTATTATCAGTTCGTTGAATGTCGATTAAGGTTCGGATCTTCTACATTTCCGGAAACATGATTCAAATTGCTGAAATGAGGCAGACTCAATAAAGCTGAACCCAACTTGGAAGTAACTAGTGCTAGACGAATCCATTAGGGAAAGTTATTTATCAGAATGAAATAAAAGCTCTCCAATTCTAATTATAAATATATGCTTTACTTTTACCCATCCAAACAACATTGAATACGTTACTGATTCTATGCAAATTATTCTTTACTAGTTTTTTCAGATTAATATTGGTTTCAATCCATTACTTTTGTCTATAGTACAGTTTGAAAAGATAACATTTCACCTACCTTTTATTATTCATATCCGCAATAGGCTCCCAGGAGTTTCTTATCAAATTATACTTTTCACCTGTGCAACTTAAAATACCGTTAACATAACCTGCACAAAAACCGAATAACTTGTTATATGTTATGTACATAAGAATAGAAATTAGAATAATATTTTTATTGAATTACGTTTTTATACCTTTGAATTATAAATAACTAACTTAAATAATAGTGTGACACTTAACATCATATATGATATGAAAAATCACATAAAAAGTCTACACAAATCAATCATAACAGTGGTCATATTAAAACTCGATGGAAAAGTGAATTCAAGAACAAAATTGTTAATAAAGCAAAGAAGGAGAGCAGCAAACAAAAACACAACAGAATATAAAAATATGTCAACAAGGGTCTTCTCTCCTCAGATTTTTTTCCTGTAACAGATAAGTATTTGAAAATTGTAAAAGGAGAACCAAGTGTAATAAGGCAATTTTGTAAAATTGCGCGGATCACTGCTTGTTCCTACAGAAATTCTCCGTCAAGATGATTCTGAAGGAAATTTCTAAAAAAAAAATCATCCAATATATATATATATATATATATATATATATATATATATATATACATATATATATATATATATATATATATATATATATACAGTGTTTTATTTATACTTATCTGTGTTTGGAAACGATTCAACTCCAACTCTGGAGTCGTTGTCAATCGTTTCGTATTGAATTTCGTTTTTTTTCTATAACAATTTCGCTTTGATGTTGACTTTCTTGTTTGTCAAAAAATTGATAGTGACAATTTGTCATTTGGCGATTGCTCGATACTCAATCTACAACGTTCTTGCTCTTCTAGCAATAGATTTCTCCAACCCATATCAACTAAACAAATTACACCACATACTTTCTAAGGGGTCAAATTATTCAATCGCACCACAAAATATACCTAAACTAAATCTAATAGTTGCTATTGAAGAGACATCACACAACCTCTCAATGCATTATCCCTAGAGAAACAACACAAAGCGAAACATAATCCTACTCCAACAGAAAAATATGCCATAGAAAAACTTCAAAAAAATAACATTTTTAATATTCTACCTGCCAACAAACGTAACGCTGCGGTTATACTTGATAAATCATTGACCTTATTAATACAGGATCATACTCTAAGCTCAAGAGAGATCCTTCTTTAAAATATAGAAAAAGCTCCTAAAGACATTATAGCAAAAGAAGAATTCACCCCATTAGAACGAAAACACTGATCAGCGCATTACAGTAAACTTTCACATTTATATGGCGTTCCAATAAATAAATTCACCATGAAACTACGTATCAAAATGATATACTAGTAAGTTTCCATATAGATAGTCTTTTTACAAATGTACGTGTAAATCACCACAAATTATAAAAAATAAATTCTTTATTCCAGTTCAAAATTTACAATAACCACAATATTCATTGCAAATCCTACAAAGCACACAAACATTCACAAAATTATGGAACTAGCCGAACTCTGCTTAAAAGAAAGAAGGCTGAACAAGGGAAGTGAAAACTCCTTATGAAATATTCTTCCCTTCTCTCATTATCTCACTCTCTCTATTTTTCTTTCTTTGTGTCACACTTAGTAATAGATATAAATATCAGATAAATTAAAATAATTGTGACTATTTTGTTACGACTCAAGTATTAATCCTAATTTAATTCTTAATTTAAATATATCTGCAGAGAAATATATATTTAGATATTGAGTAAGTGTATGTAAATAGTTTTGTTCATCTAAATAATACTAGAAGCTCTTAGCTAACATCATTACAAACATATAACATGTATACAAAATAATAAATTATATACCTATATATTCAATGGTAGTAAAAACTACTATGCATGCCTTAGAGGGAATGTGCTGTCATAATCGCAAGATTAATTTTAAAATTAATATTAGAATTGACTATTCCAGACAAAACCATAAAAGAGCCATCAGACACAACACAAGAATACTGGACTTAATCTAAACTATTCTATGTATAAAATGCAACCGGGATGATTACGTAGCCAGAATGATAGATAACCGACAAACAAAAAGACTTATAGACTAGAAGTCAAGATTAGCAACATATGAGTGGCTTTTATAAATCGACATGGTATGAGAAATGATGATCACGTAATATTTTTATTTACTTACCTCCTGTACAATACAATTCCCCCTTGAGCACCGCTGATCCGTACCCTTGCCTGGCTGATGACATAGAAGGTATCTGGTCCCACCTACCTATCCTTGGATCAAACCTGATAATGAAAATAGTATATTCAAGGCATGTATATCTTAGCAATTGTGAATAAATATTATTAACACGCTACATACATTGTTGGTATTTGTCCGCTGTAATGGGTTTTTTCTAGGCCAACCACACTCTTTCTCTTTCTGGACTGTGACGGAAACTTACTCGTCATGTTGATTTGTTTAATATTAACTTAAGATAACACAGCTAAAGTCTAAGACATTCCCTTCGTATCGTAATAGCTTTTCGCATTTCTCAGGCAGTACGTCTCAGTCAATTAGTTATAATACTCCCAATAGCAATGACATGTAAAGTACAAAACAAAGTCACTATCTGTTTCCCGTTTGTGCGTATCATTTATAGAAATATGTAAACCCTTTCAAATTATAAGGAGTCATGATTTTTTGGAATCAACTGTACAGAGAAAAATTATTAGAGATCATTCTTGGGTCACCTGAAGAGTATTTTTCAAACTTACTCAAGGTTAGATGTTAAAGGTATTTTGGGCAAGATGCAGAAAATAAACTACTTCAACATCAATTGAAGTAGACTTTCAATGTTAAAATAAATTGAAATGCATACATTTTACCCCACAAATTCATCGAACGGATAATTTGACGTTCAAATACTATGTTGAGAGAGTTTATTTCACAACGTTGCATCTGAAGTGTTAGTCTGAAGCTTCCATAGTCTTGAAATCATTGATCTCAAAACTTTTCAATAGCTTTGGATCTGCTATAGTCATCAGGTGAATGACAGGAAATTCAGAATATCCGTCATATTTATACCGCTAACCGGACATGCTCATTGGGTCGCTTAATCCCTTGTCTCGTCCAATATGCGTTGTCATACCTAGCGATTGGTTATCAGTGCGTAGCGGCAGTGGTTCAAGAAGAGGTCTCCAAACGTTTTTAATTTTGATGCTGGGCCCGCTGATTCTCATTAGAGATTTTGTATGCCGTTGTCTATATATTTTATTTTTTATAACAGTGCTCTTCCTTGTGAATTACCCTTGCCTGTTATTGGGTTCAGTCAATGAGTGATTAGCTAAACCAGACTTTGAGTAGCTATTATGTGCTCCTTAACCCTGGTGTCCAATGGTCGCTTAGTCTCCCCAATGTACAGATTGTCACATTCACAGGGTATGCTGTATATACAGTTTTTTGGTACTGCAGGATTACCTGCCATTGGGTAGTCCATAGAGATGTGGTGGTTTGCTGTGATTTGGCGTTAATTTTCTCATTGTCTCGGATGGAATGCATTCAACATTATCTCTGAGAGTCTTGCAAGTTTTCCGTTCTATTTTTACTGTTGGATCAGTTGGCAATGGCTTATATTTCCCCTTCAAGGATACTTCCTCTATTTTCCTGTTATATTCCTTTCTGTCGATCAGTATGTTGGAATGGTATGTCAGATGGTAGAATGATGATTTGTCGTCCTTCAATTCTTTTATGGTCCTGCTTTCGGATTCGTTGATGTTTTGTTTGATGTGCCGTGTTTTCTCTACTGCCATTCTGACCTTGTATCGAAATTCCTCTAGTTGCGATGTCTCCTGCTTATTTTATGTATTTTCATGAGCAACAGCACCTTGAGTAGTATGGTCACAAAAACAAAGCCGGATAATCCTGCAGTACCAAAAGACTGTATATACAGAATACCCTGTGAATGTGGCAATCTCTACATAAGGAGACTAAGCGACCACTGGACACCAGAGTTAAGGAGCACCCCATAGCTACTCAAAGGAAGGAGTTAACAAATTGTGGATTAGCTAATCACGCATGGACCGAACACCATAACGTCAACTGAGGGGAAGGGCTATTCACAAGGAAGAGCATTGGTATAAAAGAAAATTCATAGAGACAGCAGACATAATCTCTAATGAGAATGTAATTAGTGAGCCCAGGGTCCAAATTAAAAACGTTTGGAGACCTCTTCTTAAGCCACTGCCGCTAAGCATCACCTACAACCAATAGCCAGGTACGGCGAAACTGATTGGACGAGACAGGGGATTAAGCGATTCAATGAGCATGACCGGTTAAGGGGATAAATGCAAGAGATCATCTGAATTTCCCATCATTCACTTGATGACGATAGCAGATCCAAAGCTATTTAAACGTTGTGAAATCAAACATGTCAAACGGATGGTAATCAAAGGTAATTTCGAGGTTACATCTGAAGTTTTCAGACAAAAGCATTTCATTTATAAATATGTTTGTACTAAAAATTTCAAGTTCTAAACCAGTTCCCTTTATCAAGGGCAACGAAGACAAACACTAAGAAAGTTTTTCTTAGTCTTTACCTTAATTCCCAATCAATTGGTTTCTGATTTTGACCCTAAAATGAAATTTTGAAATAAATTTCCCAAATGTAGTAATATTCAACAAAAAATCATAAACACAAAGCGGGGATGTCACAATAACCATTCAGGACACAAACGTCCGTACAAAGTTTTTGTTTACATCGAAAGCCTTAGGAGCTGTGGATACTATAAAAATGTATGTTATACCTTTCAACTTGACGGGCTTTATGCGCAAGACAATATGTGGTTTCCAAGATAAGAACCGTCATAGTTGTGTTTTGGTGAAGGCACAGTAATATAATAAAGCTGAATGGCTAAATACTGTCTGCTAGGCTAAGGAGTTTAGCCCGCCAAGGCTAAAACAATCCCTGTGGGACTGAACATCTTTGCCTGGTCAAGGACAGAACAATATCTGCCGGGCTGCTATCTTGCATACTTCTTTGATGTTATAACAATTTCCAAAAACATTATTATAGCTTTAACAGTACTTTAAACACAAATTTGTAAATAAATACATTTACAATTAAATGACAAAAGCTAACATGATTTACCTAACTGTAGACTTGGAAATATATGCTAATTAGCCAGTTACTTTACCTGTACTATTATTTATGAGTAGCTAACAGTGCCTGACCCAGAGAAATGTTGAATTTTAGCTGATATATTAACCGTAATTAAAATATTTCACATCATATTCAGTGTATGAACAGAAAATTAATCGAAAAGTTGGTTATGTGCTGGAAAGCTTTAAACCTAGTTTTATATTATTTAGCTACGATGACAGATGCCAACATAAGACGAGTTTCCATTTCAAGAATATCCAAAAAAATTGAAACACCGCGCGTGAATGAAGTTATCTTAAGAATAATTTATATTTAAAAAAGAACCGACTTCAGCTGACTTGAAATAGAAACCGTGTGCAATCATTCACTATTTTCAGACATATGTTCCTTATATATATTCTATCTACTCCATTTATGCAACTGCTCATGGTCTATCCTATATAACCACATTCACTTTTTTGAACCACATTTTGAATATAATTTTACTCTACCATTTTTGAACCTATGTTTATAATTATACCCCGTCGTACGTCCTATAATTCAAATATCCTAACTGCTTATGCTTATATGACAATTTTTTGATAAACTCGTCCAAACCATGCAACTTTTTTAAACCGCCGAGTTAACTGTAATTCTATTTATATTTCAACAATCCTGTATATTCAATTTCTTCTGACAATTTTGAAAGGATTTTGGATAACTGTAATTATTTTCTGTCATATAACGCAAATATCCACTCTGTATAACTATATTTTTATGATGATTTAAGTAATACACTTATTACAAACTTACACTTTATTTAAAAAATTGTGACAATTGTTTCGCGTCCGAGGGAGCTTAATCATACAATCGCGGACGCGAAACAATTGTCACAATTTTTTAAATAAAGTGTAAGTTTGTAATAAGTGTATTACTCAAATCATCATGAATTTCAACTTCCACCAAGTATCAGCCAACTCAATCCAACTATATTTTTCTTCACTCTTATTTCAACCAACTTGTATACTACTTATGTACCACCCAATAGAATATTTTTAGAACCACCCTGTACAACCAATTCAATTCCAACTTATATTTCAACCATTCTATGTATACAACTGCTTATGTACCACCTAATTTCACATGCACGCACGCACACACCTACAACCGTATATCATATAGAAGAGTCGCCGACAAAATAAATTTTCGTTTCATTAAACTAATATTTTTTTTATTTCAAACGAACCAAAATGAAAACGATTACAAACACCCTGTACAATATACTTTCATGGCAAATCTTGACATTTATACTAAATATGTATGATAAAAATTTGACATTTACCACCATGTTTACAATTTTTGTGCACATATTCTTCCGATTTTCAGAAAATTGGTATGTTTTACATTATAGCAAAATATATGGGATCGAGATCTTTGTAGAATACAATGTATAATATTCAAATTGCGTGAGCAGCTTTAGAGAAAAGAGTAAACATTCATTGAAAATCCCTAAAATCTAGTCACTTATTTGCGTTTTTTCTGATTTTCTAGAAAACCGTAAATCTCATGTTATAGACAATTATATAGGACCTTTCTGTAATGTTTCTTAATATAATGCAGTTTAAATCATCAAAATTGCCCAAGCTATTTTTCAATAATCGCTGGACATACATAAAAAAAAGTTACATATGAATTGATAACCTCCTTTTTTTGGAAGTCGGTTAAAAAATACTCAGAAGGCGTAATACGTAAATTTAAAAATCTCTTTTTTAAATTAACTAATGTATTATTATGGTATCTGCCACCCCAGGGGCCTGTTTCATAATCATTACACTAATATTATTAGGAAAAAATACAAGTTACAAGTTACTAAACACTTGCACTTGTAGTTTCCGTTTCATACTTAAGACTTTTACGTCAAGTAGTAGTAGAGAAATTAAATTGGGAACGCCTACCTTGTAAATATTCCTGTATATTCGATCGGTTAGGCGATGGGTGGCGCCAAGTAACGGTTGGTTTAGGAATTAATTTTGTCCGACATATATTCTTTAATTGTTATATTGACAATCAATTTAATAAGTATTTAAGTATTATAATATTTCTGAATTGAATTTTTACTTCATTTTTATCAACCTTGGGTTGAGATTTACTTCCTTGAATTGTCAGGACAAATTTGACATATTCGCCAATAGTTGCGCAAGTTATGTGGTGCTACTCTCTCTTTTTTATATGATCTGAGCTCTGTGCTATTCTCCTGCATATTTAGAATACTAATATTTTGGATTTTACAAGTTGTCACTTGTAGAATAATTTTAATGTGTCAAATTCTACAAGTTACAAAAGTACAAGTTACAAGTTGATTATGAAACAGTCCCCTGGGGTCGGTCTAATTCGATTTCTGGTTGTATGTACACACTGAAATTGTACAGATAGCAGGAGCGAGAAGATGGGTCCAAATTACCTTTTGTCGGAAACTTGGAAAACAAGTTTTCCAATGTTAGCCACGCGGTTCAACAACAATAATATACTTTTCAACCCCCTACGAGGCAGAAACGGAAAAATGGTTGACCGACAACTGTCACCAGCTGACACTCTATTATGTCTGGGCGCTAACTCGCACTAGGAAGAAATATACAGAGTGACATATTGTTTTTGTCGAGCTAAGTGACAATGTGAAAAAACGAATGACTGTAGGCAATATTACAGCCTAAGTAAGGTAATAAATAAAACTTCGCAAAATTGAAGGGAGTATTTCAAATATAAAAACTAAAAAAACTTGCTGTGTTTTTCGATAAGACATTTGTATTTTTTGCAAATTATGATTCAATTGACTTGAAAGCTTCCGTGACATTATTATTATTAACAAAGTAACTTTACCTTTCAACTGAATACAATCTGCTGCCATTGTTACCCCCTGGGGAATAAATACAATTTCCTAGAAATAAAATATGTTAGAAATTGAATATAAGAAGCGGAAAGAAACATTACCGATCACTGATAATTTGAAATAGGATTTTCGAAACAACATTGGAGAGCAGTCACTCCAAGTTCCAACTTCAGCGTCAAATCTTTCCATAGAATTTAAATAGTTTTCATTTAGACCCCCACAAACGTATATCGAATTGTTGAGTGTGCAAATACCTATAAATATAAAAATATCTATGCAGTATTATTCCTCAAATATATTAGGAATTCGAGGTGTGAAGCCATGGGTGAACCGATTCTGGGTGAACCTAAAGTATGCAAAACATTGATTACATAAAAGTGTGCGCAAGCGCTGAGATTAAAACGTAAGAAGACAATTACATTTTAATAACACTTCCTGGACTGCTTTTACATAACTTTCATTTAAATATGGGAGTCTTTTTGAAAGCCATGAAACATTTCCTGCAATGAAACCGTCTCATACATGATATGGGCATCATCTTTTACTTTCCCCATATTTGCTTAAGATCTGTGCTACTTATAGACTTGATTTGTCATTCCTAAAATATATAATCTTTGGCTTAACACCTCGAATTATAAGTTTCTAATTTATACTAAATAAACATACCAAAATATTGTCTTTTAGTTTTCATAGATGCGACGTCAGACCAAATATTGTTTACAGGGTTATATGATTCGACAGTTCTTAAGTGAGATATTCCATCGTGTCTAAAATTAACAGTATCAAACATGTAACGATTATGCAATAAATTAATAAATATACCCTCCTGCTACATATACTAGCCCTCCAACAGTTGCTGCCCCACATCCCTTTCTACTGGAGCTCATTGAAGATGACGACCACCACCTGTTTGTTTCTATGCAATACAGTTCACTTTCTGCGAGAATACCGTGTCCATTTCTACCTCCTAATCAAAAATGTTAACATAAAATACAAAAGACATATTCAAACAACATACTTGTAATCTATACTCTATATTAATATATAAAGAGGTAAAATTAGTTTGTTTGTAGGGGACAGGGGGCAATCCCTAGAAGCAGTAAATTGATTTTAAAAATTCTTTTCCTAATAGAAATCTACACTTATCGCGAGTAACATAGGTTACAACGAACGTAGATAGTATGAAATATAGGTAGTAAACCGTCTGTATATATACTTCCAATAAGCATCTTTGAAAATTTGGCCTTGGGGATTTTCACCAATGCTGTTGTCAACTAAAATTATTTCCGGTTATACCTTTTGTTATCTGCAATTTTTTTACTTTAAATAGAATGGTAATTTTTTTCACCAATGAAACCAAAATGAGAAAATGCCATAACTTCCAATAAAAAAGAACACATTTGGACAAATAAAAATCCCCATGGTATATGGAAAATAAGTTTAGTTTCAGTGTTTTTTATTTATTTATAAATAATACATGAAATTTGACTTCTCGGGTGTTATTTAGAAATTTACATACAGCTGTAAATGACTATTTTGACAATTTACCTTTGCAAGAAATGTTTCATTTGATTTTTTAACCGATTTCAAAGAGGAGGTTCTCAATTCGGTTGTATTTGTTTTTAGACTTTGTTACCTAGGTACTCTGGCAACTATGAAGCGATTGCGATCATTCTTTTTCATTTCCAGATTGGTTCCATGTTTTTTTTTTATTTTGTTGGCGGATGAGGAGGAATTAAAACATTTCAATTATTCTTATTGGAAATGTAGGATGCAAGTATTTGAAAATAGATTAGTTTCATCAAAATATTTCTTAATTAACCGCTTTCCAGATGTATGTTTTAAATTTTATTATTTTGTTTGTTTTGATAAAAACAATTTTCTCTACGTTTCGGTGACTGACCGTTCCTGGGCCGTGCTTCTTGACTGGCTGATGGGTCCAGCCTATCAGCGCCGCTCGCGATATATCGCTGAATGGAGGGGTGTTTGTTCATTGTTGTTACCTGGATTTTAAACTGATGTTTTGATAGTACCGTCTTCCGTGTGGCTGGTAAGTATTGCGCGTCGTTGCGTTTGTTGACATTTGGTTTTCTGTTCTCTATTTCTATAGCCTCCCGAACAATCCTAGTTTTGTAATACTCCATATTTGCTATGATTTTGGTCTCTTTGAAATTTATAGTATGTCCCGTGTTCATGGTGTGTTGGGCTAACGCTGATGTGCTTATTTTTTGTTTCACAGAATTTATGTGTTCTTATTTGCGCGCACTAATTTTTCTGTTGGATTGACCGATGTAGGACAAATTGCAGTCTTGGCATGGAATTTCGTAGACCCCGTGGCTTTCCAACGCAATTTTATCTTTTGGATTTAGTAATATGTCTTTTATCTTTTTATGTATTGAGAAGACTGTTTGGATATTGTGTTTCTGTAGGATTCTTCCATTTTTTTCTGATTTTCCCTGTATATAGGGTAAGAAAGGCTTTTTTGTCTGTTTCCGACTTGTCTTTTTCTCTTTTGGTATGTTTTTTCTTAAAGCTTTTTATATCGTACTGTTTTCGTTGCCGTTTGATGATAGATCCTTGTTAAGTGTTGTGATTTCGGCGTCGAGATGTTCGCGGTCGGTTAATGTTAGGGATCTGTGAGTAAGACTTTTTACAACCGAGAAAAGCTTGGTGGGATGATGATGAGAGTTTGTATTGAGATACCTATTGGTTTGCGTTGGTTTGCGGTACACTACATGTCCTACTGTTCCATTTGTTTTCCGGCTGATGAGTATATCCAAGAATGGCAGTGCTCGGTTTTCCTCTATTTCCATGGTGAAGCCGATATTGGGATGTAAGCTATTTAGATGATTTAAAAACTCATAAAGCGTCTCTTTTCCGTGAGGCCATATTACAAATGTGTCATCTACATATCTTCACCACAACTTGGGTTGAAGAACGTTTGCTTGGAGGGCCTCGGTTTCGATATAGACAAGGGCGAGCCCATTGTTGCTCCTTCGACTTGTTTATATCTTTGTCCTGTTTAGATGAAATAGGTGTTCGTCAGGCAGTGTCTCATTAACTCATTGATGTGGTTCGGCGGGCGGTATTTTTCCTCAATGTACTGTAGGGCTTCTGTGATTGGTATTTTTGTGAACAGCGAAACGACGTCAAAACTCACTAAAATATCCTTCGTTGCCTAGAAGCATGTTCCGTATAATTTCTAAGAGATGTTATGAGTTCTTGACATATGATTTGATCTGTTGCACATGTGGTTGGAGTGTGTTTGCCAGGATTTTAGCTAGTTCTTGAGTTGGAGAGCCAATCGAACTGACTATAGGCCCTAGGGGATAATGTATGTTTGTGCTTTCTCATCAATCGGACTGGCCTTTATTTTAGTTCTAGTAGTTTTTCCAAGTACTTTGTGGGGTCGTTTGTAATTGGCTCGTATGTATCATCGAGTAAATCTCGAATCTTCCTGTCGTAGTCTTCTGTCTTTAAGGGTACAGTGGCGTTACCCTTATCTGCTGTAAAATCATAATCGACTTGTCTGTTTGTAAACTTTTTGAGGCCTGGTTGCGTTTAATAGGATTTGCTTTATTGAGGACACCGGTGACTTCTTGGCGAATTGCTTCTGCTAGGGGTGCTCTATATCTGTTATCGCCACTTCTACTCCGCATATTAGCTCTTTGATTGGTATTCTCGTAAATGCAATTGCATAATTAAAACCCTTGGCTAGGATTGCCATCTCCGCTGTTGTGAGGGTTCTATGTGAGAGGTTGTGTACTGGGACAGTGTGGATGGGTTGTCCAATTATTCGAGATATCTGTTGACTCCTCAGCTTCTCGATTTTTCTTTTTTGGGCTTGAGTTTTTTTTCGGCATCTGTTACGGCTCTGAATTCTGCTAAAGTATCGATCCTATTCCAAATTGCCGGGTGAATTGTGTTGGGTAAAATTTAATCTGCATCAAGTGGGAAACGACAAGGTCAGAACAGAGAAGTTTCGATTTCTTGGACCATAGTTTTTCGAACTTCTTAGCACTTGATAGTACTTTCTCCCCGTAGACAATTATGATGTTGGTTTTGATGCTTTCACGAGTATAGTATGTGTTACTGGTTTTCGGAAATCTCGTGTATTATTTTGTTTGTTTTGATAAAAACAATTTTGTCTACGTGTCGATGACTTCTAATTCATCTCAAGCTCAAGAAGAGGTCCCCAAACATTTTTAATTTGGACGCTGAGCTTCACTGATTACATTCTCATTAGAGATTATGTATGCAGTCTCTATGAATTTTCTTTTATACCAGTGCTCTTCCTTGTGAATTACCCTTGCCTGGTCCCAGTTAATGTTAGGGTGTTCGGTCCATGCGGTTCTAATTAACGCTGGTGTCCAGTGGTCTTAGTCCCCCATGTAGAGATCGCCACATTCACAGGGTAAGCTGTATTTACAGTTTTTTGGTACTGCAGAATTATCCGGCTTTGTTTTTGTGATCGTACTCCTCAAGGTGTTGTTGCACTTGAAAATTCATAAAATAATATTGCAAGGAGACATCGCATCTAGAGGAAAAGTCCTCTGAAAAGTCAGAACCGAAGTTGAGAAAACACGGCATATCAAACAAAACATCAACAAATCCGAACGGATGACCAAAAAAACACTAAAGGACGACAAATCCATCACCATTCTACCAGCTGAAGTAAATTCCAACCATCCTGATGGGCAAAAAGGAATATAACAGGAAATTTGAAGAGGTATTCTCGAAGGGGACATACAAGCTACAAGACGTTGAAAACCTCTTCACGAACGTACCAATAGACGAATCTCTCGACATAGTGAGAATGAAACTTATTGAGGACGAAACCCTGATGGAGATTCAATTAATTTCCGGCATAGCTGGAAGTGGTTGAAACTTGGATTTTAATAAAAAAAGCATTCTTGAAAATCCACAAATCCAAACTCACAAATCTCTAACCCGTTTAGTTTCTAGAAAATAACCTCGTTTAAAGAACCCTATAGTCTATTCGATGTGTTGATTCTGTCATCTCGAGTTCGCAGAAACTAAATCTTAGCAATGCTGTGTGGCTAGTTCCAACAACAAACCCATGGCGTTCTTTCTCTTTAATGGAACTCCGAATGTCAGCAGAGCTGCAGATGCACTGCGAATTGGTGACATCTAGTCACAAAGAAACAACGGACGAATATGCAATAGAAAAGGTTGTCAAGTAATCAACAAGTGCATAATAATAATTATCTTTGAACATGTTTGAAGTCGCCGAGTTACAGTAAACATAATACGAGCGTAAAATAACTTCACAGATGTAACGTAAAAGAATTATAATACATGTATCAATGCTGTTATACCATCTGATATCAATAAAGCAGGAGGCTTACCTAAACATTTACAAATATTCACTTAAGCCCAGGTCGTGTTGCATTCGAATGTACACGTCTCAAAAAACTCTGGTGTAATTTGCTATTGGATATATTATCTACTGAAATTAAGTGGCCCTGTTTCGGGGAGCACAAATGAACGATTGTATTCAATTACTTGAAATAGATTTTGGTAAAGTTGGTATTCACATTATATCGTCTAAATACAAACATGGCACTGTAGAAAAACGATTGGCCAGAATAATAGCACCCTGTGAAGGCTCTTGTTTTGAATGACAGACAAAGCTGCAGCCTTGTCGTTATAGACGTTGGATCGTTAAAGGCTAGGGGAAGACAACCTCAGTCACAAATTACCTGGTCCTCCAGGTTTTGGGTTAGATGGTTGGGTGAACATCCCAGAAATCCTTGATAAACATTAACTTGTTAAAAACTTCAAACAGAAGCCATGGATAAAGATTGGATCAAATGCTAAAAGGACACAGAAAATGGCAAATAATTTTCTCTATATGGAATGTGTACTGACTCAGGACCAAACAAAAAGAAGTAATTACCGAAACATAAAATAAAAAGATTTATGTATGCATATTAACTGAAACAAAGACGGAACACAGGATATTGGTGAATATATACACTTATACTCAGGAGTTACCAAAGATATGGGAGCAAAAAGAGAAGTATCCATAGTCATCCATAAAAGTCTCAACCAGAACATTGTGAGTGGGAGGCGATACATGAACAGAGTATAAAAATATAAGTCAGGAAAAATGGACAAGAAATTGTTACTATATGCTTCCAGTGACAATTCTGCTACAGATATAAAGGACGAGTTCTATGAAAGACAACAAACTATTTTAACTGATATAAAACTCAACAAAGAGATATGCATATTAGGAGACTTAAATAGCAGAATAGGGAAGGAACAAGGAAATTTGATTGTGGGCCATTTGAAACACGTCAACGAATGTAGTATGGACAAATTTTGCGAATGGAAGAACAACGATGATCAAAGAAAGCATTGGAATATGTGCCAAGAAATAGAAGGAAAAAAGGAAGATCAAGGACGATACAGAAACAAAATGTTGAGTAAGCAATGAGTCGCAAGAAATTAGAAGGACCCGAATGCTGAAACAAAAAGACATAGCTTATGAAGTGCTGGAATAGGCTTAAACTGTAGGAACCCTGCAAAAAACTTTTGCTGCCGAACAAACTTTGCTCTGAGTAGGGCAAAGTTTCTAGACGATCTACAAGTTGATAACTTAATTGTACAAAATTAACCAACTGGAGATTTGCAACAATGAAGGTCTTAAGCGATATAAAACCGTGTTCCATAATTCCTTTTATATTCTACCCCATAAAATAATAAACTAATTCTTTGATTGAAGAATTAATACTGGACTAATTAATGGGTTTAAAAGCTAGATGAATGAACTGGGCTAAAAATGACAAATGTGCATTATGTGTATGCAATTAACAGTACATGGGAATATTGTGTGTTAAAAAGCCATATGAAGTATATTAGAATTTTTTTATACTAAATTAAGAGTTTTGTTAAGGTAAAGAAATAGTTCAATTAAATAGAATGTAAATAGTAAGGACTTGTATATAAAAATCAGTAAACAATAATCATACACAGCTCACGGGCACATGATGTGATACCAAATGTTCAGACAATGCGAATAATAGGGTCCTAATGCATTTCTTACCGTTAGAAATAAGTAGCTGTACGGATATGGTTTTTGTGGAAATCAATATATAACATTACGGACAAACATTAAATTAGTCTCCTGTGATAACGAAGTTCAATAAGATTAGTTAATTAATGGAGTTTGCTACTACAGTTCTCTAACCGAATTCTAGAATGTTAGCGCCAAAGAATATAAAGAGAAATTGGTCAGTTCCAGTTAGTGTGGCAGTTCAAAAAAACACGCTCACTGTAGGGTGTGAATAACTAGACATTTTAACTAGAAAGGCCTATTTCACAATAAGAGATTACTATGTCAACAGTGAGTAATTTCCCAAATTGCTGGCAAAGTTACCAATAACAATTCCTCAACAAGAGTTAATTAAAGGTCAAATGAAAATGAATCCAACCTTGAAGACGTGAATCAAGATATAATACGAGGTGTTGTAAAGCCATTTTTGTAACAACTGTAGATTGTATATAATAAGAATGTGCTCATTCAAATTTTTAATTTAAAATTAATAGAAAACAAAAGTTTTTTGTGCATTTGTAGCTTTAAAAAACAGTTAAAACAACCATGCAAAGACATGTTTTTTATGACATGTGACTCCACAACAAATATTATCGTTAATAAATATGCAAATTTTTGTATGGATTTAAACAGAACTGTTTGTATTAAACTATCACAATATTTTCAGAATTTCAAAAAATGTAAACTAACCATAGGTAATAGGAGTACTTCAGCTTCTTAAAAAGAACAACATCAAAACAAACAACAACAAAAAAAATTAAAAATTGTGCCTTTCAAATTAAAAATAGATAGACAAAGAAAATAAATCAAATATAAAGTGTATCTTGAAAATCAAATGAGCTAGTTGAAGAAATAAGAAAGTGAAATAAATCTATAAAATAAAATACATACATAATAAAAATAATAATAAATAAATAAATTTATAACATAATTTATTTATATATATAAAATACAAACTTATACAAAATAAAAATAAATTAAGGAGTTCATAACATCCATTAAATTGTACAAATCCCATACAAAGAATAGGATTTAACACTGCTGCTGTATGGAACCATCATCAGCATCATACCAGCTATAATCAGTATGTTCATGTCTTTACGTGATGTACATGTTTGTTTGTGGTATAATTTTCATATACGAGGGCTGCCTTTTATTTTTCGGGATTTTACAACCCTGGTGTTGCAATCTGACAACTGACAGCTCTATCGTAAAGTTTGACATTTTTGAGGTTATACCTACTCAGAACGTTTTGACATACGAGCGCTATGTGTTGTTTACAGTAACTTAAATGATTCATCTCGGCCAAAAAAATGGAATTAAATCGTGAACATTTTCGTGCGATTATTTTTTACAAATTTCGGCGTGGATTAAGTCAGCAAGAGTGCATGGATGAACTTAATTTAATTTTTGGCGATGAAACTCCATCAAGGACCACTGTTCATCGATGGTATGGTGAATTCAATCGAGGTCGTAGTTGACTCCAAGACGAATTTCGTGAAGGTCGTCCAAAAACAGTTGTTGTTCCGGAAACCATTGATGCTGTGCGCGAACTGATATTGCCAGATCGTCATGTGACCTATCGTGAGATTGAGTCAACCTTACACATTAGTGGGACCAGCATACATTCAATATTGCATAAACATTTGAATGTCAAAAAATTTTGTTCGCGTTGGATCCCACACAATTTGTCAATCGTTCACAAAAAAGGCTCGTGTCGATTGGTCGAAAGAAAAGCTCAAAAAATACGATCGCGGTGCTTCAAAACACGTTTATGACATAGTGAAAGGTGATGAACCGTGGATTTACGCGTATGAGCCCGAAAGTAAACAGCAGTCGACTGTATGGGTGTTTCTAGATGAGCCGAATCCAACAAAAGTTGTTCGCGCACGAAGCACTTTCAAGCAAATGATCGCCTGTTTTTTCGGAAAAACTGGACATCTCGCAACCGTACTACTAGAACAACGCAGAACAGTCAATTCTGAGTGGTACACAACCATTTGTTTGCCAGTTGTCTTCCAAGAAATGAGGAAAACCAACCCCCGAAGACGGATCACTCTTCACCAAGACAATGCGAGCTCTCACACATCGGCTCAAACAACTGCATTTTTGACCACTCAAAACATCGATTTAATGAGTCATCCGCCGTATAGTCCTGACTTGTCACCAAATGACTTTTTTTTTATTTCCGTAAAAACAAACTGAGAGGTCAACGTTTTTCGACACCTGAAGAAGCGGTTGCTGCATGTTTTGGAGATACCTCAGTCAGAGTGGAAAAAGTGCTTCGACAATTGGTTCAAACGTATGCAAAAGTGTATAGATCTTCATGGGGAATATTTTGAAAAACAATAAAGCGATTTTCGATGATTAATATTTATTTTTGTTCTCTAATCCCGAAATATAAAAGGCAGCCCTCGTATATCTTACCTACCTACACTTTCTAGATGCTATCTCATAAAAACGACACAAAAAATATTACCTGCAACAAATATATAAGGTGTCAATTTTCTCTGTCTTATTTGAGATGAATTTCCTTTATAGGGTGTTAGGAGATTTCTCATCGCTCCCAAAACATGTTCTTTACATTCAGTATTGTCTTTAATAACATCTTCACAGTCTACTTTCTTAAGCAGAAAATCTTTGGTAACCAGTGAGAGTCTTACATTTTTGAATAACTAAAAGTAAAAATCTGAAAATTACTGGATAAAACTATGTATTTACAGAGCTGACTTTTGAGACGTGTTCCTTTCTAGAATGTAAGTCATGTTTTGTCCAATTCATTACAGCATTATAAACATCCTCTTCTGAAGGAACGTTCAACCGCTCATTAGAAATTAATTCGTTGACCTATAAAATGTTAATACATAAAAAAATATATGCATTTGTAAATAAACTTTATACTAGTAAAGAATAGCCTTATAATACGAATGCCCATATTAGTACGGTTTTCCCTCCAAAATCTTTCCAGAAAGACCAAATGTAACAAAACTTTGAAAGTTAGTAGGAAATATCAGAAGGAACATAAGTTATGCAGTACCGATATCTACTATTGCTCTGGGGGAAAACCCCCCGTAGTTATTAGACAAATTTCAAGAAGAAGCTGATTTTTTCCAATAAGCATTACGATTTTCCGCGAATAACTCAAATCCTTTACATTATGTCAAAAAAAGTTCGAAACAAAAATTGATCTTAAGGAAAAACTGTTTTTTATTGATTCTCTATTATAACTAAGCGATGGAAGGAATTTTGTAAAATAATTGATGAGAAAAAGCAAAGCTATTTCCATCACAGTTAAAAAATTGTATTCACTGTCCAAAATTGTGTACACTGTCCAAAAGATTGACCGGCTTAGAATGTTCGGCTCTAGAAAGAAAAACAATTAAGTAAACAAACTATTCTACCACCGTTCAAACATATTTCAAAATTACACGAATACAAATGTTAAGTAAACCACACAATTGTAAAAAAGCTGCTTTTAATGAAAATACTTTTTTTTAATTTTTCTGTCATAAAAATTACATGATATATTACCATGTAAAATTTGTAACGCTAACATGAAGCCCTTTAAACTCAAAAAATATAAACACGATTCCCCAACCCCTCATAATGGAATCATTCATTTGACAACACTATCTGATTTGTTGACGATTGTACAATTTTGTAACGATAATGAAAATGTGGTTAATTAATTTTTAATGACAAATTAGGCCAAACATGTTGCCAGTCCTCTCATCTGCCAAATCAAAAATTTACTAGGCTATTTGATTCGTTAAATTCTGTACAATTTTGTAACGGCAATGAAGATGCAATATACGAAGAAATAATAATTGGCCCCTCGTTCTTCGTACCTATTATTCATTTACAATTTGTGAGTCAGTGTGACAAGTTGAATAAATAATTTGGTCAAGTGCGAGTTGGACTCGCATACTAAGGGTTCCGTACCACCTTCAAGATTCTAATATTCCAGTTTCAGAGAAGCAGGGAATGAGTGCATTTTCTTATATTTACCCTTATATCTTTTAAAGGAAACGTTTTAAATTTATAAAAAATATACACTTTGATTTTCCACACATAGACTTTTTATTTTATCTGCTTCAGGATTCGCCTGATTTTTATCAGAATACATATGTATTTAATTTTCTAATTTGGCCCCCAAAAATTAATATTAGAGTTTTATTTTACTAATAAACTCTCAGAGAAGCCTTTTATAATTTACTGTCTGAGTTTTGAGGCTCTGTAGATTGGAAGATAAAGGGCAAAATAGCTCAAATTTTAAATTATAAATTATTAAATCTGTTCAATTCAAATTATTTAAAAATATAAATAAAATATATTTTTAAAAATTTAAAAAGTGTAGTTTCTAAAGTGGGAATTTAGTCGATGTTTAATATTTTTGTTAATATCTTTTAAACAAAGAAATTAAAAATATGATATATTTGTAATTCACATAATGAGCCTTTTATCTGATATATTACATGATGCGTTTGAAAATTGAATTTTTATTTTCCCATTTAATTGTATAAGTTGTCTCTAAAATTACTATCGGGGTCTTCTAATAATTTTTCTTGTAAATTTCAAGTCAGCTCCAGTACCCCTAATTATTTTCAAAATTTTAGGTAGTATGGATTCGGAAATAAAGCGAAAAATGAATTTTTTTATATCTTTATGTTAATATGTTAAACAATTAATTTTAAAACTATGAAAAATATATATTTGTATTCCTCATAATGAGCCATTTCATTTGATGTATTGCATGATGCGTTAAAAAAATATTTTTTTATTTTCGGTTTAATTTTATAATTTGGCCTTCATATTTTTCCGCTAAACAAAAAAATTGAGGTCTTATGGTTTAGGGAATAATGGCGGGAATCTGTAATTTTTTTTAAATATCCTTTTAATATATTTTAAAATAATAATTTTAAAAAAATTTAAAAAACATTTATGTATTCGTCCCTGTGATTTTGATATATTACGTGATCCATTAGAAACAATTATAATTTTTTATTTTCTATTTAATTCTATAATTTGCCTGCCAAAATTAATATTAGGGGTTTCTCCTTATCGAGTAAACCATTGTAGGTGAACAACTCATAAGTAGAATTTGAAAACAGAGTGCAACATGATTTTACAACTAAACCGGGCATGTTAGTAGATTAGCTTAAACATACAAATGGTAGGACTTTGCCTGGACGAAAAAAACCTGCATGAATATAAATCAACCATGCATAATTTTGATAACAATATCTAGAGGACTACAAGTAAATGATGAAAAATTTATAATATAAACTCTGGTATCTATATAAAATGGTATAATATGCAGACTACCATTCACAGAATATTTATTCAATTATATATGATAATAGAAAATCAGTAGTTCCCATAGGCTTGGTGTCCGCAGACGTCCAAGAAAGTAATAGCAAAGGTATTAGGAAATATCGTTAGAGTTTTACCCGGAATTTTTTTAGAAAACAAACAGTAGCTTGTCATATCTTCAGGTCCTCAAGGTTGAGAAAATTCTGGCTTAACGATTTTTAAATTGTCTTTAAAGGAACAGAAGTTATAACTTAATATTATTTTCTTATTTTATTATTTTTGTATAAATATCATAGATAACAAAAGCTTTATTCAAACTGTTATGTAATACATATTGTGACGGGAAATAAATTAGAGTGAGTTCGACTATTTATTTAATAAATCGAAGCCTAAGTGTGAAAATAAAAACATTACAATATTAAAGCAATATCAGGCATAAACACGCTCAATGTAATAACTTTTGTGTATCAAAATTTCACCGATTCAAAATTTGCTACATACAATTCTGTGAAAAAGAGTTTTTTGCACCACGAGGACTGCCTTGGCTTCTCCAGGACAATTTTAAGAACGGCGGCGATGTTCTCGTTCGATCGGGTGTTCCTTTTAGTATATGTGTTAGCTGATACTTTACCGATCTCGCATTTGGTCACCAAATACCTTTTATTACAAGCTTTTATATACTTTCACCTGTCCCGATGTTTGTCTGTAATCAAATCTTGTAAGTTAAATTTGACCGACTTCCCGGTTACCACATAGGCCTTTTCATCAGGTGATTGCGCAAGCGCTGCAGCCTTTTTGAAATAGCCGTAATTTAAAAGTTTCGTACTGTTTTAGTTAACAATGGCTGGGAATGCAATAATATCTCTGCCAAATAATAAATTACTTGAAGAATTAATTGATGGTGCTTCACTTATTTATAACTCTGTGGAAGCACATAGCTGTGAGCAATTAAAAAGATGGTTAAAATGTCACGGACGTTCACAGCAAGGAAAAAAAGTGTGCTGGTTGAGAGGTTAGGTATCAATACTTGTATTTACTCTTGTAAAAAATCAGAAAAAATAAATAAAAATCATGATTTCATTCGAATTTGCATGTAAAAGCACCTTAATTAATATAAAAATTAACAAATATAACTAATGTCATAATAAAATATTTATAAAATCAACATGACATTTAAAAAGGAGTTGAAAATTCTAAGACTAAAATAATGTTCATATATGCTAGCTAAATTCAATAATTGTCATTAGTTTTATCTTATAATTAATTAAATCGAAGATGTATTCAATAAAAAATAAGTATGTTGAATATAAAATATTAAATATTATTTTCAGGGTAAAAATTGGTATAAGAAATAATATACCTGTCGATCCAAATGTTGATAAAGGATCAGGATTTTGTTCACTTGGACCACTTTCTCCAGAAAAATGCAATGAACAAATATAAGTGTCCTTAGTAACATCATCAATAGATTTAAATCCTCTGTCACTTCGGCCACATTTTTTCACCCACGAATCACATTTAGAACATTTTTGACATGTTTTAATATGTATTTTTTTGGATGACTTAATTACTTTCTTGCGATATTCCAGGCAAGGCTTTGGAAAGTTTATAAAATAATAGGTATTTGTTTTAAAAGATTTATACCGTGTATCACTTTTGCATACTCCATAACAACACCGCTTTGTTGTACCTTTTCGTACAGACAACATAATTATAGTTTACAGCAAAATTGCTGTATTGAATCCTGACACTTACTACTTTACTTTTATTACTTTTTTAAATCATAAACACATTTATAATATTATTTATTAATTTTAAGTTTTAGTACGTGGGCACTTTAATACGTTTGTTTACAAATAACAGTACGAAAAAAATGGCTGATGCGAACGCATGCGCACTGAAAATGAAAAGGCCTATTGTGAGCGTACTAGGGGCTACATAAAGGGAAAACACTGATACGCGCTCTGATATGCGCCGTAGTCAATCTCGCATCAAAAATAATAAAAAGTTAAAAATAAAATTAAAAGAAAAAAGAAACTTTTTAAAAACAAGCCTTTATTACTTAAAAAAATCGTGTTACATTTTGATGGAACAATACTTTTCTTTTGAAATGTAACACGCTTTTATTTTTAAAAAATTTGGTCTGTGTATGCTAAGTTTTAATACAAAATCCCAAGTTTTAGGTTTAATAAAAATATATGATTAGGTATGTACGATGTGACGTAGACGAAGAAGGTTAATTACTGTTAAAGGTTGCAATGTCGGTACCTATGTAATGGTATTTTTCTTATCATATTTAAATTATTTTTATTAACAAGTAATAAAAGGTTATTTTTAAAGTTTCTTTTTTCTTTTAATTTTATTATGCAAATAAAATCATCATGTGAACGTGATCTATGGAACTTGCCTTGATGATTTAGTATCAGTGACTGAATAATAAACAACCTCAAACAATTGAAAAACCCTTGTCATAAAAAGTTTTCATTATGTTGTACTTTTTCATAGATTTAGCTTCTTGCTGACAATACAAGTATAGTATAAATACTAGAAATATAGTTTGCACGATTCAAAATACATTTATATACGAACCAATAGAATATTAGTATCCTTTTGGGCAATTATTAACATAACTAAATTTAAAATATTATGCATGATTAGATTAACCTTTTCGAGAGGGAGCTGTAAAAATTCATTCATTGCTGCTATTTCAGAAAAGTATTCTAGTAAATAGTTGAAGCTGCCCTCACAAAGTTCTTGACACATATGCGCCTCTGAAAAAAATAAGGATATTTGTACTTTAATTCAAATTAAATTATTATCAATGACAACTATGGTATCCGTCAGAACAATATGTAGTGTAGGTAGTTAAACAATATGATTTTTTAGATTTTTGAAAAGTAACAGTTGTTGCGGTATAGAATGGTCGCAAATCATCATGGCGGTTTACAAATTTTCCAGAATTAGTCAACAAATTATTGTTCTAATTTAGAATTTTTTCGCAAAAAATAGGTTCTAATGCAATGATTTATTAGATAAACATTTTGTAAATACTGGCTTTATTTGTATAAAATATTGTACGTTTTTGATTTCAAAAATATGTGTCTTAGGAAACTGGTTTCCTACAGTACTTTGTTGCGATTTATTTGTATTTTTTAATTCGTCTTGACACCCCAGCACATTTGGCATCCAAATTTTGCATTTTAAGAATGGTCGCTGGAGAAATCACATTTAAGTTTTCTTTTATATTAAATCAGGCCGCAAGGTAATAATAGAATCATCGTAGAATTTTCAATTGGTCCGAATCAATTTTTTCGTTTACAAATTGGTTCCTGACTAAAAAATGGTTCAAAACCGTTCATGTGACAACATTATTGTATTACCTACCAATATATCATGGTCCAATTTGTGTTCTTTATGTCGCAAGTTGACCTAGACCAATCAATAGAGATTTTTTCTTGCAAAAAATACTATCAGGATACTGCCTGTGCCATCACATTAAGAATGATTTGTAGTGATAATTTGCTACCTTTTCCACTCGCAACTATGGTTTTTTACTTTATTATAAACAATTGAAACAAGAAAATTGCGTTTTTTTTTTTCGTTGCATGTTTATAAAATGAAAAATAATAAACTAATCTCAATGGTGTCAACAGGTGAATTGTAAAGCATAGAAATACCAATGAAATGAGCCCAGGATCGATCCGATAAGATCTTTAGTAACAGGGAAAAACAAAAAATAGTGGAAAATTTAGCGGTTTTCTTTATATTATCATAACTCTGTCACTATCGAAGTTGTAGAACTGGGCTTGTGGGAACTAATAGTAATTGATATCTATCTTATGCGTGACTAAACCAAGCGCTATCGGTTTATTAGTTTTTGAATAATTGCTATCTGAAGTTTTAGTCCACTATTCTTGCAGTGTGTCTCCATGCGACATGGTTCGTCAAACATCAATTCAGAATTCAGAAGATGTTGAAAGTAGATGTATCATTCTATAACGCCTCTATATTCATTTTTCATTAAATGTCTGTGCAATATATGAAAAATGTTAGCAAAAATGACCAACATTTGGTGAGCGTATGAATGTGTTAGAGTAGTGGGGGGTACACGGTTGTTGAGGGGAACTGCTAACAATAATTATTAAAAAAACTTCTATAGAGAGTGATTTGTTCGATTTTATTATATCAAATGAAAACTGTTTGTTTATTAATATATTTATATGTAAATGGTTCCTCGGAAACGTTTTTGCTTTAATTTGTGGATTTTGGGTTTACGGAACATCGAAAGAGACCGATCATTAGAAAAATTTTTACTTGTTTGGATTTTAAATTTTAAAACGATCTATGTATATGCCTCTAATATATATTACTATACGCTTCCCCTCAATAACCGTGTTTCCCCCACTCCTTGGATACATTCATACTCTCGCCCATTTTTTGTCATGTTTGCTAACATTTTTCAGATATTTAACAAATATTTAGTGAAAAATGAGAATATAATCTATGACGCATGGGGGCACAATGCAAACATAGTGAACAGAAAACTTTATATCACAATTGTTCAAAAAGTAATAAACCGGTAGCGCCTGGTTTTGGCATACATAAAATAGATGTAAATTACTATCAGATCCTACAAGCCCAGTTCTACAGCTTCTAAAGTGACGAAGATACCATTTTTTTTAAATGCTACATTTTTCAGTATTTTTTGTTTTTCCCTGTTACTAATGATCCAATCGGATCGAGTCTGGGCTCATTTCATTTCTATTTTCATGCTTTACAATTGACCTGTTGACACAATTGAGATTAGTTTATTATTTTTGATTTTAAAAACATGCTAAATTACTATCAGTTCCTACAAGCCCAGTTCTACAGCTTCTAAAGTGACGAAGATACGATTTTTTTAAATACTACATTTTTCAGTATTTTTTGTTTTTCCCTGTTACTAATGATCCAATCAGATCGAGTCTGGGCTCATTTCATTTCTATTTTCATGCTTTACAATTGACCTGTTGACACAATTGAGATTAGTTTATTATTTTTGATTTTATAAACATGCTAAGAAAAAAAACGTAATTTTCTTGCTTCAATTGTTTATAACAAAGTAAAAAACCATAGTTGCGAGTGGAAAACATAGCAAAATATCGTTAGGAATCTTTGTAATGTGATGGTACAGTCGGTATCCTGATAGTATTTTTTACATATTCTCAGTTAATTTTTGCTCTATTGATTGGTCTAACCTTTCCATTGATGTGAACTTTCGCAAAATATGACAAAATTACAGTTTTAATAAGGGTAGACTTATCAAAAAGTTGTTAATAAGTTTGTCTCATTCTTTCTACATATGAACAGGAATAATAACATGTTCAAAAAACTAGTTTTTTCAGTTATTTAAACTATTTTGATACTGCTGCTGTACTTTATCGTTTATATTGACGGATTCATTAATCGTGTGCTTACCTGAAAAATCTTTAATTCTCAAGCAATTTTTCGGTGTCATTTGTTCTAATAAAAAATCCGAGCAGACTTTTATAATTTCTGGCATTTGAAACATACTAGCGGTTGAAAGAAGTGCTAATGCATTATTCCCAGCTATCCTAATTTTACCAGTGTAAGCTTGATCTATAATATTTTTAATTGTCTCTGGATTTGAGTCCTCAATGGTGATTTTAGGATAAACTACTCGTCTTAGTTTTCCTGTGGAAGAAAGAAAATATTAATTTCATTAATACAACTTTACTACAGCAATTAGATAATTCCTTATCACCAAACATACACTTCACCCTTACTTATTTATATCGAGTTTTTCCAAAATTACTATAACTCATGAATACTTCTAATTTTATTCACAACAATGATCAGAAAGATTTGAAGATTGGTAAATGAAATATAAAGACCATATATGCAGCTGGGAAAATCCGCAATGCGCTTCAAGAAATTTGCTGCATTTCTTTTCCCAATTTTCCTCTATGTCAAGATAATGGAAATGAGTGTGATCAAATAGACAAACTCAGAAAAATGCAAATTCAATTATGCAAATATGTACTATCCAGGTAATAACAACAGGAAGTAGTAGCAATAGTTGAAAAAATCAGCCTCATCATGTAAATAAACATAATTAAGTTAGATGCTACCTAGAGCGAGAATAAGAAAGATAGAGCGGGTTTTTGCTCGTCATCGCGAAAATGGACAGAATGTGTTGTGTTAAGTTACGTTCCTAAAGTACATCATGTTTCTGTTCAGGCGTCAGTTGAAGCGATAACCGAGCACAGCTACAGGGGCTGAAAGTGGTAATTTTTTTGTCATGCTCGTGATCGAGCCATCGTTCCAAAATTGGCTATATAGAAGATTATAAGGTATTCAGTCAAATTCCTGATGGGCGGACAGGGATACAGTTGTCAAAAAAAGGTGTGAAGCCCGTCATCGAGTAAATGGACGCCATTTGCACAAGTTTTGTATTTACACATAGGAAATCATAATCCTAAAGGGCGTCCAGAAACTAATACTCAAAAGGCCGACAGCTTAGTGATGATGATGGACCTCTAAATGAGGACAATTAAGCTACAAATTCAGTTATTTACCATCAGCTACAGATAAATATTATAAAATAAAAGTAGAATATATTCATGATTCTTTTGTTTACTAACGGCTGTTTAAGCATATCCTACGCTAATGATGCTGTTTTTTTCATTTTGAGCGTAAAACTTGGAATTAAATTTATTCGAAAATTGCAAATGGACCTCGATTTCACAATCTATCCTGTAAAAATTAAGCAACTTTTGAATAAAAATAAATATAGGTTGGCTATTAATAAAAACAAAAAAATCGTGTATAAATTTTCTCTGTTTTTTACTGCAATACTGATTTTGCAAAGTGACCTTTATTGGAATATGACTCAAATTGAAGATGTTTGTTTTAATTTTATATAAATTAAAATAATTTATTGTTAAAAATTAAATTACTTAGGTCAGTAAAATTTATAATTTCATGTTTTGAACGCAGATTGTTATAATTTAAATAGCTTCACTAATAAAATGTTTGATCAATTTATTATAATATTCATATTATATAAAATAATATTTGAAAATTGCAAAAATTTTGTTAAAATTTAATTCCTTAAATATTCTGATGAAAGCAAAACTCTATTTTTTAGAATTGAATTCTAGCCAGATATTTTTAAGATCAAATTTAAATTACACAATTTTAATTAATGTTCAATTTATTGATAGTAATTTTCTAAAATTTCTTACATTTTTGTATAATAACTTTGCAATGTCTCTTTATTTGTATGATATTATGAAAACAAAAACCTTGTCAAAATATTTAAATAACTAATGACTAGTTTAATATGTCCTCACGTTACTGTTTCACCTTTTGTCTTCGATTTAAATTATTTTAAATTAATATCAATAAATTGCTGAAAATTAATTAAAATGGAAGTTTAAGTGTAATTGTGTTATTAAAATTAGATATAAAACTGGTTTAAATGTCAGTTTTTGTAAGCATGTGTCTAACAGGTAATCGATCACATACAGAGATAGTATTGGGCTCAATTTGACCCCATTGCACAGCCCGATGTTTGTTTGTAATAATTTTGCTGGAAGCAATAATAATTGTTTTGAATTATAAATGTTAATATCTCTAAAAACAATTTTTGGGTGATATTACAATTTAATTTTTATTACTTTGATCACTAACTTTTCATGCAAATTTCCAAACAAGTTTATCACATCCAATGATGCCAAGACCACATTCTCAGGTATCTTCAACTTATTTATGGTCTCTGCGAATTCAAAACTATCTTTTATATAGTACTCATTATTTTTGTTATAAGCCATATTGAGCACTTCAGCAATCCATTTGAAAATATTGTTCTGTGGTCCCTGAATACTAGATACTATAGGTCTTAAGGGATAATTATCTTTGTGAATTTTGGGGTTTCCATATATTCAGGGGCAAATGGAATTGTATTTCCTCATACTTTTGGCCTTGTGATAATCTATGGTCTTGCATCTTTCCAACATACTTACGAATAGATTACATTTGTTCTGTATAGTAATAGTTGGATCTCTAGGAATCAGTTTAAAATCACTAGTATTTAAAATACTGTTAGTTGTTTGTGTATATTCATCTTTTTCCATTATTACTGTCACACCTCCTTGATCACTATTTAATACAATTAAATTCTGATTAGCATTTAAGAAATGTTTTGTTTCCTTGAATGTTTTATTTATTTCATAAGTTGTATTTTGATGATGTATATAGTTTGTAATATTGCTTGTTATTTTTCCCTTATATACTTCTTTATTTTCTATTTGGGTCTTTTGTATTATGTCTTCCACATTTTGTTAATGGGCATCTCTTTTGTTGCTAATGGTAGACTGAACTTCGAACCGAATGACAATATAGTTTTGACATTGTCCAGAATGACGGTATTTGATACATTTTTTAACCATTTATCTTGATATTTGTACTGCACTTGTGAAAAATTCATGAATTTATTGTTATTTTGTTAATATTATTATCCTTAATTTTGTATAACTGTTTATTAAACGCTGTCGTCTGTCTTCTCTCAAATACCAGTATAATATTTTCTGGTAATTTTTCTTTTAAGTATAGCATACTATCTAACATTATTCTTTCTATTTTGTTTATCATCTAAATTGTATGCTTAATCTCTAGTTTTATAATGTTTGTCTTCATACTGTCACTAAATTTCTTTAATTTTCTATTAAATGCCATGCTCAGCTCCAACTCGAATAGGTTTTAAACATTTTTGATGTTATCAACAATGTGGGCTGGGAAAAAATGTTTTCTTTTGCATTCCAGTTGTTGATGATATAATTATTGCCCTACCACACACCAAAATAACCGAAACACCTGACATTTCAACAAATTTGACATGAAACTACAATTCACGGTTGAGATGGAAGACCAACAAAAATCCGTTCCATTTCTAGACACAAAAGTATGTCGGGTAAATAATCAAATAAAAATTGACTGGCACAGGAAAAATAATAACTCAGACAGGGTGATACATTTCCAATCAGAACATCCAATAAGTATGAAAGTCAATATAATTAAACAAATGAAACAAAGGATACTAAGAATATGCCACAAAGATTTTTACACAAAAACTAGAAAAAATTCTAATCGATAACGACTACCCGAAAAGAATGATTAAAAAAGTAGTATATGAATCTAACTTGACCAAATCAAATTTTTCAGAAAAAACAAAACCACCTTGTAGAGAACACATACATAAGAAGGGAGACATCAGTTTTGGGAGTTTGCCATATGTGAGGGACCTAACGTTCAAAATAAAAAACTGTTTTAAATATGAAAAAATAAAAATAGCCACCTATAATATAAAGACCATAAAAACATTGTTCTCAAGATTAAAAGATCCCACACCATTTCTGCTGCAATCAGATATAGTGTATTAAATTAGATGTCAGGATTGTAAGAAGCACATACATAGGCCAGACTACGCAATGGCTCAAGAGTAGATTAGCACTCCATAAGAGTGACATAAATGACAACAAGCAAATATGTACACTGACTAATCATGCTAATGTCCAAGGGCACACAATTGATTTTGAAAATATAAAGATCTTAGCTAGGGAAAACAAATACAACAAACGCTTATTACTAGAAATGATCCATATCAATGATCAAAATAATCCAATCAATAAAAGATCAGATGTACAACAGTTGAGTGTTGTCTATGCCATCTTATTCTCAAAGCGGTTCCATGAGGTCTATGATGGACAGATGGATGAATGAACGTTGACAGACCAAATGTCATACAAACAATGTACTATTAATAACAACAACACAAATTAAATTTTATTAGTAATATCATCCTTGCTGTAAATAGAGTATGTTTTGTAATGTTTAACAAGCCCATGAAATTACCTTTTAAACCTCACTTTGTAAGTTAACAACTATCAGGTATAGAAATTATATAAATTTATGTTTGATATAACTTGTAGCATTAGACCCCGAAGAAGAAATAAATAGTTCCGAAAGCTCGGATTTTTGAGTAAAGAGTTAACCAAAAGAAGTAGTCAATATCCCTCATCCATAATTATTAGATATATATATATATATATATATATATATATATATATATATATGTTTTAGGTGGTTTCCGGAATTCATCCGCGTAGTTGATAACTGATCCCTGCCGGGATCGACGGTAAAATGACGACGTTTCGGCAGAGACACATCTGCCCTCTTCAGGTCGGTTCGCATAATTCTCGTAGCCTTCTGCTTTCGCTTCGTCGATAGGGATGTTGGCGAAAAGGGACACTACGTCAAAACTTACAAGAAGACACTCTGTTGAAGACCGTTTCTAAGAATTTCGATGAAATGTGTCGAATTTTTTACATATGAGTCTGCCCCCTCTGCAAACGGTTAAAGTTGTTGGGCTAGGTATTTGGCTATGGGGATCCAATTGAGCTTAGTATTGGCCTCAAAGGTGCATCCTCTTTATTTACTTTTGGAAACCCATAGAATTTCGGACAGACTTTTGACGCGGAATGAGTTGCAGTTGGAGATTTTTGTGGATCCTACTTGCTTGGATTTTGGCCTTGGTTGTTTTCTCTAGATATTGTTGGATCAGTAGTAATTTGTTTATATCCCAATATTTGAATTTTGTTTGAATAATCCGCTGTATCTAAAATTACAGTCGCATTTCCTTTATCAGCAGGTAGAATGACAATGTCCTTGTTGAGGCGCAGATGTTTCAAGACCTCATTTTCTTCTAAGATAGGTTCCTTTTGGGGGTTTAGACTTTCTTAGTGTAACACATCCTAATTATTTCAGCGGAGTTCGCATCTAATTTTGAAACTGCTGTTTCCACGCCACAAATGCTCTCTGTTGGTATGTGAGAGGGAGCATAGCGTAATGAATCCCTTAGCCAACACGTCAATTAATATATATACGGTTTTATTCGTTCCCAATTACCGTCAGGTTAGACTGTGACCGTTATTTTCCGAGACAAATTCGTTTTTGGGCTTCTGTTGGAGCTTCAATTTGTTAATTTTGCCTGATGTTTGCATTGTTGTTAACTCTGAATTCGTTTCGGCCCTAAATTTATCATATATCCCATGTTATCGGGTGGAGTGTATTGCTTACCTGTAGGGGATATCTAGGAGTTTAGTATTAAGAACATCCAAATCTCTTCTGACATCACGTATGGCTTCCTAAGTAGGGCACAACTAGCTTTCTATAAGATAATTCTGTGTTTTCCTGTTTTCTTTTCCAGAACTTTACCGTCATGTTTTTCGGAATAACTCCTTCATCGCGGCATCGTTGTAAAAAATGTAGATCGCACAAAAGTTTGCTTCTTTTCGCGCGTATTTCTCAAATGTTTTACACAAATGAAAAGTATTCTCCCCGTAGAGATTCACTATATTTGTTTTTAAGTTTTCGCGGGCACTAAATGTTTTAGGTGGTTTCCGGGAATTCATCCGCGTAGTTGATAACTGATCCCTGCCGGGATCGATGGTAAAATGACGACGTTTCGGTAGAGTCACATCTGCCCTCTTCAGGTCGGTTCGCATAATTCTCGTAGCCTTCTGCTTTTGCTTCTAGTTACTCGAATACTAAGATTTTCTGAAGCGAGCGCGCTGTTATTAGTCGCGGCTCGGCGCCTATCGGTTGACACCGTGAACGGCTGCGTGTGATTGGCCCTTGGCGCTCAGTGGGCACGGCTCCATCCTGCTGATTTGTTATTTCCGGTTGAGTTGTTATTGGACGGGTACGGGCCGGTACGGTGTTTAATAGGATTTTCCAACAATTCGATAAGTTCTGAATTTCATTGCGTGCGTTTAGACTATGAAGTCTCTTCGCTATTTCAATTGCCTCTATTACGAGTCTTGATTTCGGGTGTTCTATATTTGCTAGTACTCTGGTGTTCTCAAAGTCTATTCGGTGTGACATCGTGGTGGCGTGTTCCGCAATGGATGTTGTTTTTTCCTGCTTTCTTACAGCGTCCTGGTGTTCATCACGTCTAGCTTGAATTCTTCTATTAGTTTGCCCCACATAGGTTTTATGACAGTCTGCACATGGAATCTCGTACACTCCCTGTTGTTCTAAAGGGATCTTCGTCTTCGGAGTCCTCAACACCGTGCTTATTTTTCTGTCTGTATTGAAAATAGTATCGATATTGTGTCTCCGTAGAATTCTTGCAATACTGTCCGTGGTCCCCTTGATATACGGTAAATAAGCCTTGTTTATTGGTGTCTCATGCTCCTCGTCTGTTTGTCTCGGTTTTGACTTTAGGGCTCTTTGTATATTTCGGTCTGTAAATCCGTTTTGTCTCAGAGCTATTTTTAAACTGTCCATTTCCTGTTTGATGTTATCCTGGTCAGCTAGTCTTTGTGATCTGGTTACTAAAGTCTTGACGACGGCTTGTAGTTGGGCTGGGTGGTGATGAGAATTAGCATGAAGGTATCTGTTGGTGTGAGTTGCTTTCCTATACACTGTATGGCCAAGGGTTCCATCTGCTTCCTATTTATGAGAACATCAAGGAATGGCAGTTGATTGTTGGTTTCAACCTCCATGGTAAATTTTATTTTGTGATGGATGCCATTAAGGTGATCTAAAAAAGTATTGAGGTTCTCCATAAAAAGGTTCGCTATAACTGGTGAGAGTGGCTATCCCATTGGAGCTCCTTCCACTTGTTTGTATCGTTGGTTCTCGTAAACAAAATAGGTGTTCATCAGACAGTGCCTTGTTAAGTGTACAAGGTGTTGAGGTGGTTTGTATTTTTCTATTATGATATCCAAGGCTTCGTCGATAGGGATGTTGGTGAAAAGGGACACTACGTCAAAACTTACAAGAAGACACTCTGGTTGTAAGACCGTTTTTCTAAGAATTTCGATGAAATGTGTAGAATTTTTTACATATGAGTCTGCCCCCTCTGCAAACGGTTGAAGTTGTTGGGCTAGGTATTTGGATAGGTGTTGTGTTGGGGATCCAACTGAGCTTACTATTGGCCTGAAAGTTGCCCCTTTATGTACTTTTGCAACCCATAGAATTTTGGACATCTCGATGACTTTTCCCGCCGGAATGAGTTGCAGTTGGAGATTTTTGTCGATCCGACTTGCTTGGATTTTGCCCTTTGTTGTTTTCTCTAGATAAGTTGTTGGGTCAGTAGTAATTTGTTTATATGCTGGATCTTGTAGCATATAATTTGAATTTTGTTTGAATAACCTGCTGTATCTAAAATACAGTCGCATTTCCTTTATCAGCAGATAGAATGACAATGTCCTTGCTGAGGTGCAGTTGTTTCAAGGCTCATTTTCTTCTATAAATAGGTTCCTTTTGGGTGGTTTAGACTTTCTTAGAACATGTGACACATCTTGTCTAATTATTTCAGCGGTGTTCGCATCTAATTTTGAAACTGCTGTTTCCACGCCACATATTATGCTCTCTATTGGTATGTGAGAGGGAGCAATAGCGTAATTGAATCCCTTAGCCAACACGCCAATCGAGGAAGTGTTAAATTGGACCGAAGATAAGTTATAAACGGTTTTATTCGTTTCCAATTGCCGTGAGGTTGGACTGTGATCGTTATTTTCCGAGACAAATTCTTTTTCGAGCTTCTGTTGGAGCTTCAATTTGTTAAATTTTGCCTGTTGTTGCATTGTTAACTCTGCATTCGTTTCGGCCCTAAATTCGCTAATCTCATCGAATTTATCCCATATTATCAGGTGGAGTGTACTGCTTACCTGTAGGTGGATATCTAGGAGTTTAGTATTAAGAACATCCAAATCTCTTCTTCTAATATGTGGCGTGGAAACAGCAGTTTCAAAATTAGATGCGAACACCGCTGAAATAATTAGACAAGATGTGTCACATGTTCTAAGAAAGTCCAAACCACCCAAAAGGAACCTATCTATAGAAGAAAATGAGGCCTTGAAACAACTGCGCCTCAACAAGGACATTGTCATTCTACCTGCTGATAAAGGAAATGCGACTGTAATTTTAGATACAGCGGATTATTCAAACAAAATTCAAATATTGTTACAAGATCCAGCATATAAACAAATTACTACTGACCCAACAACTTATCTAGAGAAAAAACCAAGGCCAAAATCCAAGCAAGTAGGATCGACAAAAATCTCCAACTGCAACTCATTCCGCGTGAAAAGTCATCGAGATGTCCGAAATTCTATGGATTGCCAAAAGTACATAAAGAAGGTGTACCTTTGAGGCCAATAGTAATTGGATATTCATTCATTCACTCATTGGATAATTCAGTCTCTTAATTGGATCCCCAACACAACACCTAGCCAAATACCTAGCCCAACAACTTCAACCGTTTGCAGAGGGGGCAGACTCATATGTAAAAAATTCGACACATTTTATCGAAATTCTTAGAAAAACGGTCTTACAACCAGAGTGTCTTCTTGTAAGTTTTGACGTAGTGTCCCTTTTCACCAACATCCCTATCGACGAAGCCTTGAATATTATAATAGAAAAATACAACACCTCAACACCTTGTAGACTTAACAAGGCACTGTCTAATGAACACCTATTTTGTTTACGAGAACCAACGATACAAAAAAGTGGAAGGAGCTCCAATGGGATCGCCGCTCTCACCAGTTATAGCGAACCTTTTTATGGAGAACTTTGAGGAGTTGGCACTAAGAACAACAAGTCTTAAACCCAGTTTGTGGTTGCGATATGTGGATGATACATTTGTGATTTGGCCTCATGGGAGGGAACACCTCAATACTTTTTTAGATCACCTTAATGGCATCCATCACAAAATAAAATTTACCATGGAGGTTGAAGCCAACAATCAACTGCCATTCCTCGATGTTCTCATAAATAGGAAGCAAGATGGAACCCTTGGCCATACGGTATATAGGAAAGCAACCCACACCAACAGATACCTTCATGCTAATTCTCACCACCACCCAGCCCAACTACAAGCCGTCGTCAAGACTTTAGTAACCAGATCACAAAGGCTAGCTGACCAGGATAACATCAAACAGGAAATGGACAGTTTGAAAACAGCTCTGAGACAAAACGGATTTACAGACCGAAATATTCAAAGAGCCCTAAAGTCAAAACCGAGACAAACAGACGAGGAGCATGAGACACCAATAACCAAGGCTTATTTGCCGTATGTCAAGGGTACCACGGACAGTATTGCGAGAATTCTACGGAGACACAATATCGATACTATTTTCAATACAGACAGAAAAATAAGGACGGTGTTGAGAACTCCGAAGACGAGGATCCCTTTAGAACAACAGGGAGTGTACGAGATTCCATGTGCAGACTGTCATAAAACCTATGTGGGGCAAACTAATAGAAGAATTCAAGCTAGACGTGATGAACACCAGAACGCTGTAAGAAAGCAGGAAAAAACAACATCCATTGCGGAACACGCCACGACGATGTCACACCGAATAGACTTTGAGAACACCAGAGTACTGGCAAATATAGAACACCCGAAATCAAGACTCGTAAGAGAGGCAATTGAAATAGCGAAGAGACCTCACAGTAAACGCACGCTAAACGCACGAATTGTTGAAAATCCTATTAAACACCGTATGACCCGTCCAATAACAACTCACAAATCAGCAGGATGGAGCCGTGCCCACTTATCAAGGGCTAATCACAAGCCGTTCACGGTGTCAACCGATAGGCGCCGAGCCGGACTATATAAAGCGCGCTCAATCAGAAAATCTATTAAACTAGAACCGAAAGCAGAAGGCTACGAGAATTATGCGTACCGGCCTGAAGAGGGCAGATGTACTCTGCCGAAACCGTCATTTTACCATCGATCCCGGCAGGGATCAGTTATCAACTACGCGGATGAATTCCCCGAAACCACCTAAAACTCATTTAGTGCCCGCGAAAACTTAAAAACAAATATAGTGAATCTCTACGGGGAGAATACTTTTCATTTGTGTAAAACATTTGAGAAATTACGCGCGAAAAGAAGCAAACTTTTGTGCGATCTACATTTTTTACAACGATGCCGCGATGAAGGAGTTATTCCGAAAAACATGACGGTAAAGTTTCTGGAAGAACAACAGAAAAACACAGAATATCTTATGGAAAGCTAGTTGTGCCCTCAGCATACCTGATGTCAGAAGAGATTTGGATGTTCTTAATACTCAAATCCTAGATATCACCTACAGGTAAGCAATACACTCCACCCGATAACATGGGATAATTCGATGAGATTACAATTTAGGGCCGAAACGAATTCAGAGTTAACAACAATGCAACAACAGGCAAAATTTAACAAATTGAAGCTCCAACAGAAGCAGGAAAATAACGGTCACAGTCTAACCTCACGGCAATGGAAACGAATAAAACCGTTTATAACTTATCTTCGGTCCAATAGAACACTTCCTTGATTGGAGATTCAATTACGCTATTGCTCCCTCTCACATACCAACAGAGAGCATAATATGTGGCGTGCCAAAATTAGATGGCCTGAAATAATTAGACAAGATTGTCTAAACCACCCAAAAGGAACCTATCTATAGATGAAAAGCCATCTGCGCCTCAACAAGGACATTGTCATTCTACCTGCTGATAAAGGAATGCGTTCACTGTAATTTTAGATACAGCGGATTATTCAAACAAAATTTAAATATGTAAATCCAGCATATAAACAAATTACTACTGACCCAACAACTTATCTAGAGAAAACAACCAAGCCAAAATCCCGACAAAAATCTCCAACTGCAACTCAGAAAAGTCATCGAGATGTCCGAAATTCTATAGAGTCATAAAGAGGGTGCCTTTGAGCCAATAGTAAGCAATTGGATCCCCAACACAACACCTAGCCAAATATAGCCCAACAACACCGTTTGCAGAGGGGGCGCTTATATGTAAAAAATTCGACACATTTCATCGAAATTCAGAAAATCTTACAACCAGAGTGTCTTCTTGTAGTTTTCGAGTCCCTTTTCACCAACATCCCTAACTAGAAGCGAAAGCAGAAGGCTACGAGAATTATGCGAACCGACCTGAAGAGGGAAGATGTGACTCTGCCGAAACGTCGTCATTTTACCATCGATCCCGGCAGGGATCAGTTATCAACTACGCGGATGAATTCCCGGAAACCACCTAAAACATTTATGCCCGCGAAAACTTATATATATATATATATATATATATATATATATAATATATATATTCTTAAGTTTTTATTAGACTTTAATTTTTGTATACAAATACAATAAATACAAGGAGTTCCTTACCTGTAAATAGTTTACAGAAATATGCGCTAGCTGACGACAAAACCAGTTTATGAACTTTAATCCTTTCCTTTCCAATTTTTAATACGATGTCACAAAGCTGCAGGGGAAATATTACAAATATATTTCACATATTTCAATACAATGTTTTTGTGATTAAATTATGCTACGCTTTGTATGAACCATCTTTCAGTATGAAGCACTCTTAAATAATTTACCTGCTCCTCTTTCTTCAGTTTGTTGATGAGAGAAAAAGCTTGACATCCATGAACGTCTGTAACTAAATCCTTAAATGCGCCTGTTTTCTTAAGTGAAAGTGGAGTGCGAATTTTTTCTAAATATTAAAACACACATCATAAATTTTGTAGGTAAAAACAAGAAAAAACAATAACATACCTGTATCTTGTGCTTCTATTTCAATGAGCTCCTCAGCAGAACCGACAGCTACTGTGTCGAATACTTCTGCAATGTCAAAGTCTCCGATTTTCATTATGACTGCAAATAAAAAAAAAATTAACTAAATGATTTCTTTGTAATCAGGCATAACTCGCTTGCTCACACTGGTCCATAGTGAGTTGTCATATCCAAACACGGACATAAGGATTCGTATGTAGATTATCAAATCTACATACTTATACAAAATTTAAATAATATATTTTTTTATAAGCACATTCTTTTCAAAGTTATACCTCTTTAAATATCGTATATCATGGTTTTAATTTGATGTATAAATATTAGTATTATAATTGTAAAATGAAATATAGTCATATTGGACATTTTTGACTCACACAGCACGTACTTCCACACAACGATATGCCATACCACTTTAGTGACATCATTTGTTAATGTTTTTTTAAAGTGTGAAGAATTGAATAGTACAAATTATTAGTCTATTTGAGCATCCGATTTGGTTGTGAAGAAGAATAGTACAAATTATTATTCTATTTGAGCATCCGATTTGGTAGTATTCTATTATATTCTACCTTATATTTCAACCATCGTATATTATGCACTGACTGCTTATGTACTACCCAATACATTTATTTTAATATTCTTTGATTGCTGCTCGAATTCCTATGCAACACACACACACACACACACAGACAAACGCGCGCGCGCGCACACGCACACACGCACACACACACGCACGCTGGCATGCACGCGCGCACGTACGCACGCACACACACACAAACACACACACACCTATAACCTTCCCACAGAAGTGGAAACAACAACGACTCGTACTACTTCCTAAGGGGAATAAGCCACCAGATGAACCGTCATCGTATCGGCCGCTCTAGAGAGAATAATCCATTAAAGAATCGAAGAAGTAGCTGAACCGCTACTAGCCGATAACTTTCGCAAAGGACGATCAACGCTAGACGCGATAAATCTTGTCATCGTAACAGCACAGAATGCGACTGCCGGGACCAGATGGAAGGTGGTACGAAGAAGTATTACCTAGTGGCTACTTTGGACATCAGGAACGCCTTCTATTCCGCCAATTGGGACTGTACAATGCGGGCCCTTGAAGAAAAAAAATACCAGGATACCTACTTAGAATATTTGCGAGCTACTTTACAGATAGGCGTCTGAAATACGAGACGTAGATTGGCACTAAGGAATACTGTATAACTGGAGGAGTACCACAGTGCTCAGTCCTAGGCCCTCTTTTGTGGAACATCATGTACGACGGACTGCTGAGGCTAGCACAGCCAGAAAATGTCAAACTGGTAGCATATACGGATGATGTCGCTGTGGTTGTAGTGGCAAAAACCCTTGAAGAGATAAATCTCTCGTTTGACACCACGTTCCAGAGGATCAGCCAGTGGATGAGTAAGACAAAACTGAGTTGACAGAGCACAAAATCGAGGCGATGCTAATTACGAGCAGAAAACACATAGAAACCTTCACTGGACACACACTGGAAGTCGGCAAGCACCAGATAACATCTAAACCGTTTTTCGGTATCTGGGAGTAATGCTTGATGCCAGACTTAATTTCAGGCAGCAAGTGGAGCATATTAGTGCCAAGGCTTCAGTGGTGAGAACAAGCCTATCACGCCTGATGCCTAATGTCGGGGGTCCAAAACAGAGTAGAAGGATTCTACTATCGTTAGTAGTCACCTCTATCCTGACATATGGAATTTCCATTTGGGCTGAGGCCCTAGAAAGTCAAAGAAACTAGAAGAAAGGTCGCATCAATATACCGACTGAGTGCCCTCAGAGTGAGTAGTGCTTTCCGCACAGTTTCTGAAGACGCGGTTTGCGTTATTGCCTGAATGCTGCCTATTCGAGTGCTAGCTGAAGAACGGCAAGTCCTCTATCAGCGACAAAAGTCCTGATGAACTCAGAACGGAGGAACGGCAGAATAGGATACGCCGATGGCAATCGCAGTGGGATGCGTCGGAGAAAGGAAGGTGGACCTCATACCGCAAATGATGCTTGGCTGAACCGAAATCATAGAGAGGTCAACCACCATCTGACACAGATGCTTTCAGGATATGGCTGCTTCCGAGCATATCTCCATCGCTTCAAAAGGGATATTGCCCCGGAATGCCCGTCCTGCCCCGACTTCTCGAAGATGCGGAACACGTATTTTTCATATGCTCTAGTTTTAACTTGCAACGTGATAAACTGGAAACCATATTTCAAGAAACTATTCAACCAGAAACACTTGTACAGGCTATGCTGTCATCAGCAACTACTTGGAACGCGACCAGCATTTTCGCCTCGGAAGTACTCAAGGTTCTGCGCTCCAGCGAAAGGGAGAGAGCGAAAGTCAATCAAGGCTAGAAGATCAGATGAAGTGATCTCAACCACCTGACGGCGGTTTCTGCGAGGAATCAAAGGCCGGAGAAAGAGGATGGGCTTTTTAGTTGGTATTTGCCATCGGAACCCGACATACCCAGGCCAGGGAACTGGTCCTGCCGGATACGTAAATGTATTTTTACCAACCTCAAAAAAAAACACCTATAACCGTATACCATATAGAAAAGATAGCTGGGATAACAGTTTTTATTCCGATACACTAATGTAATATTTTCTGTCATTTCGCTCGACTATAAGCCTCATAAATAAACTTCGTTTCAAAGAGAAATCGAAAAGAATCAAAATGAAAACCGTTACAGACCCCGTACGATATACATTTATTGCATATCTGGACATTTAAGCTAGATATTTATGATGTAAATTTCCGATTTTCAGAAAAACGGCATGTTTTAAGTTATGGAAAAATACACGGAATCAAGCTGGAATATATTTTTTGTAGAATACAATTTAAAATATTCAAATTGATTCAGCTATTTTATAGAAAACAGGGAATTTCTTTGATATTCATTTAAATGTAATCCCTAATTACTGTTTTACTGTTTTTTCTGATTTTCTGAAAAACCGTAAATCTCTTATAAAACATTATATTTTTGTAATACTCCTTAATACAATATCGTTCAAATCATCAAATTTGTCCAAGCCATTTTTGAATAATCACTGAACATACGAAAAAAAAGATGCCAACGAATTGATAACCTTCTCATTTTAGGAAGACGGTAAATAAATTCTAATAACAAATCTAGCCTTTTCTGAAAAATAAGCATTAAAAAGTAAGAAAACAATAGGAAGAAATTGTTTGATGTGAAACAACCATATTGAATAAATTCATTAAGGTTGTACATACTTATATTGAAAATTGCACGAGTGTCATTATGCGTTGACAACTAACAACGAAAAGAAATTCACTGAACTCCCTTCTAGTGGTAATTACAACCCCCAGTTTATTAGACTGGAAGTAGAGACTTTTGCCTTATTTTAGATTCAAAAGTTTTAATGTGTTCAAATGGATTGGAAAAATGCACACAAAAAAATGATGACGTTTGTGCGGCCATAAGTACCATTTCGACCACTGAAAATGCCAGTGATTTAAAATAAATTGTTTTGCATTCTGTTTTTGATCTTGGAAAAGGTTTGTTCAGTGATCGGCAAAGTGTGTGATAAATAATTTAGTGGGTCTAGTTTCCCTTTCTGTTTCCTTATAACACAGTTCACAATGATGATGGTCTCGACTGGTTAGAAACATGCTATTTCTTCAGGCAGGCAGGCCGGATATAATGGTTTGGTAGATTCACTACCTTAATAGGTATGTGTCGTCCTGTCTTGCTCAACCAAGTAAACGTGAGATAACTATTCGGGCTCCACCAATCCAACACAGTTCCTAGGATTTCGATATAGCTGCTCATGAATAATATGCTCAGTTTACCGGAGACTCCTGTTGATGTCTTCACTACAATATTTATGGGGTTCCAGTCAGGGGCGGCTGTCCCTTAAGTGCACTCGTGCGCTGAACCACCAAATTTAATAAGCTTTTAATAAGTTTAAAAATCAATATAATAATAATAATAGCATTTCAATACGAATTTATCAAAAAACAATTTAAGCTCTAATCCAAACTTGTATTAAGACTTGCTTGAAAGAATATTTCACAGTGCACTTCGGCTAGCGCGCGGTGAAACTTATGTAGCTTCTATGAGATACGATATAATATGCTTAAAGCCTAAAGCCTAAGATAGAAGTTAGCTAATGCTCACGACTTACGATACACTTATAACGGTATGCTGATTTCTCAACTCAAATTCGAACGGTTCCGCGCATTACGTCACGTTGGAGTCAAAACATTATTAGTTTTATTAATATTACTAAGAAAATGCCGAGTTGTGCTATAGCAACATGTAAAAATACAAAAGGGAATACTAAAGGTACGAGTACTAAATATTTTGGATTTCCAAAAAATGAGGATTTAGCGAAACAATGGATAAATGCATGTTGTCGAAAAGATAAAATCAATTTAAAAAATGGTAAGTAAAGAGTTCACTGTTACTGTTTTAATACAAATGCTAACCTTATAGTTTTTTATTGTTGTTGTTTTTTTAAATTTTAGCCCGTATATGTTCTTTAATTAATTTTTACTCCAACGTGACGTCATACCAGATGCGCATCGGCATACCGTTATAAGTGTATCGTGGCTAATGCTATTCGCTCTGAGCGAAGTCATGGTAGGGGAAATAAAATCGACCGACGCGTTCGTAGTGGTCACTTTGAGCATTACGGGAGGCTATTATTACTGAAATTGTAAGCAAGTACACGTGAAAGTATTTATTTTGTTCTAATTTTAATAAAATATAAAAAAATGAGACACCAAAGTTGTTGTGTTGTGAATTGCAAGAATACCAGCAGAAAAAGTAGGTGCAAATTTTATAAATTTCCGACTGCTAAATGGAAAATAAATCAACGGAATCAGTGGATAGTTGCAGTTAAAAGGCTAAATTAAGTAGTACCATAACCTTAATTTTATCAATAACAATAATTTGGAGCATTGCAAACCTTTGCAAAATTTTTAACTTTTGTAAAAGTTAATCATTTTTTAGAAATTCTGTAAGCAAAATAATCTAATATATAAATCCTTAAATTCAAAAATTAAAAAAAAAACAGACAAACACATATATTTGAAAATGAAAGAAATATATGAAAAATAAAAAATTTTAAATAATTAAAACGTACGGATAAATTGTTTCATTTGCTAATTGTGCAGTTTTTATTAATTTTGTTTACTATTTATTATAATATTCAAGAAATTGATTAATGTCTGCAAGATTTCACAATCATTAAAGTTTTAAGTTATCCCAGTGAAAAAAAAATTCATTTTACAAATAGTAGCCTTTATGTCCTAAGATTTTATAAACATGCTATTTTATTTTATAGCGCTGATGGATCACCGTGGATTCCCAAGCCATACGATTGTATTTGTAGTGATCATTTTATTGGAGGTAAAAAATCGGAAGAGGAGTTAAGTCCTGGCTACATCCCAACTATATTTCCTTCAAAATACAAGTCTTCAAAAGATAATGAGTCTTCTGCGATAAACAGGTAAAAATTAATTCGTCAAATTTGATCAATATGAAGAACATAGTAATAATAATTTCTAATTTTCAGATACAATCCGTGATGAATCGGCGGATGAAAGCAAAATTACCTTCAACTTCAAATGCTGAGTTTATTGTTACAGTCAATAGTAGTGATGACTGAAAATCCTCCAGTAGTGTCTTCAAAAGTGGACCAAGAGTGTCAAGTTGATTTTTATTCGAACTCGGACATTAATTCTCAAACGTTTACTTGCAATGGTTACATCAAAGACGATGTGTGTCATAATATAACCTAATATTTACTGCGTTCTTATTTATTTTTTATCATTATACTTACTTGTTGTTGATTCGTTTAATTGAAAGAAAAAACTGGAATCACTATAAAACTGTCACATATTTTTTTTACTATTGTTTATAATATTTATTTATTTTTTGATTTGTTGCTATTGACATACGTATAAAAACATGCTTTGATAGCCTCCCATAGTTCATATTTTGTTTGGCGCTGCAGTCACACTCATAGCGAATACGAAAACACCCAGCTCTGACGAAATTGACGAATCTTAACCGAACGTATTAATACTTCAAATGTCTATTACGTGTACATGATTTAATTGGTTTTTTTTTTGTTCTCATAAGACTATGAATGAATATTTAATATACAAAGTCGGACATAGTCTGTGTGTGTTTAAATCACTGTAAAAATGAGCATTAATTTTAACATTGACTATATGAAAAACCATAATAAATCGTTTCCAAACAAATTAGATATAAAAGTAGCTGGTCCACCTAGGCCATATTTTAATTTAAAACATGAGTGCAAAACGAAAAATAAAGTATTTACGCAAGGTATTAAAAATGAAATCGATAATAAAAAGAAATGGTTGTGTGGATGTGATCGCCACAAAATATTATTTTGTTTTCATAGCATTATTTATGACGGGGAATCAACTTTGACGGAAACAGGAGTGAAGGATTAAAACGTTTCTTAGAAATACCATGTTTCAGAACCGGCTAAATGCTCTTTATGTGCTTAGAATTGAAAATAAAACACAACAATGCCGGACTTTAATAAAAAATTCATTGAACATTTCGCTTCCGAAAAAAGTTGTCAAATATTTTAATTTATAAAAAGTAAATGCAGTATTATCAAATCTATATTGTGTTTTATTGCATCTTTGAGTTCTAATATTTGACAAGTAAAGTGCAACACCAGTTTCGTAACCCTCCAGCCGCCACTCATTTCAAAATCTATCATATATAGGATCAAATACGAAACCTTATTGACTAATTAGCTTTATACCTAGTATTAAAATTCCTTCAATATCTGCAGCTGAAACCTGAACCGGATTCTGTAACCTCTTTCGGCAGCATTATTGTTGATAGATCGAATTTCTGGTGATCTCAAGACAATGGGCATAGTAGCGCGTGTTGATGTTTCCCTTAATGACTAGGCTGCTGCTATCTATGCAAAATCCGCCGATGTGGACTGTACTGGGGGTTGTAAAGGTTAGCCAGCATTCTGACTGGCTGTTCCTGGTGGCATGGAAGATGCGTTAACCACCTCTGGTTGTTGATTGTTCAAGTAACCTCGGTCTGCAGTCACGTTAGAATTACCTGCCCACAATGATAACATACCTGTCTAGTTCTTTATTATTACGGTTTGTTATAATTCTCCTTTCTTTGAGCCTGGTTGTATAGTTTTGATTTCCCTTTTTATTGCATTTTGCATTCAATTGACGTCACCCTCTGCTTCGTGTTTGAGACTATTTATTGAAACTGTTATTACCTTTATTTCAGCATTTATACCATTTATGTCTGACTCAATTAAATACTTCGTTACTTAATGTAGCGAAATGTATCAGTTATTCAAATTGTTTCCTCTTAATTTTTCATTTCTTTTATCCTTGCTAATACTTTGAGTTCAATTTGTTTCTATTCGTTTAACATTTTCAGTTAATCTTGTGCCTTTTCTTGTAATACTTTGAGCAAAGCCTACAGCTTTGATTCCATTTTTCACCTTTCATACTCGTAACCAGAATTTGCTGTTTTTCATCCATTGTATCTAATTTCTGACTTTTATTATCTCGTTTTTCCGTTAGTTTATTGAGTTTTTTTATTACAGATCATTTTGAAGATTTTTTATTGATTTCATTCATTGCAACTTTTGAGTTTCTAGTTATATGCATAATTAAATTTTAGTTTCTACAGATCCCAACCTTAAAAACCAGGTTGATGCGTATATTCTTCCTCCAATAATAAAATCCTTATTTACTCATGTACGTGAAGTACAAATTTAATTATTGTTATACAATTCTACCAATTTCATCACTGACAATTCACCTATACTTTTACCAAAGTCATAGAATATCTAGACTTCAACTGTACTGACTATTATCCATAACACACTAATATATCCATCTTCCTTCGTGAACACAATCGATATAATCACCATCCCGTACTAGTTTTTTTACGAATAAACTCTCGAAACTTGCTTGAACCAGGTTTGGTTTTGTGTTTTATCAAAATACCCGTATAAGATTTTAAAATTGTTATTTATGATCTATATTTTATGATTTATGATTTATGATGATATTTGTTTATTTTAATGATAAGTTAGATATCTCAACAATAAAAAGTTTGCCGTATCTTAACAACATGACTATAAGCAATCAGTATTTTATAGTGACTATCATAATCTTTTTGTAATAGAGAATTTCTGTAAATTTGTATAAATTCCTGTCTTAAGGAAACAATTCAAATATTTTCGTGTTATATCGGAACATCCATAAGTTACGTAAGACCAATTTTAATGTTTTTCTGTCTCCCACCCACCCCCATGTAAGAAACTGTGAGATAAATGTCATCAACCACCCACCCCCCATTCCTTACATAAGATATTCATTTTTTCCGAAATTTATCTATAAATAAAATAAGACTGCGGCAGATCAACAAAATCATGAGAGACCTTGATCACTCATATACCGTAAATGCCTCACCATTTTCTTGAGAGCAGTAATTTGATAGAATAATTAGTTTTCAATTCATCATTCGTCATGATTTGGCAATAATTAAAGCATTATAATCTTTGTTTTGTAAAATATAAATTATGAGTAAAGACAAAATGATTTTTGTCCCTTTTATGACTGCTATTTGTTTCGTTCAATCAATTAGATTCGATTTTTTTCTGTAAATGAAAAATAACTAATGATTAAGAAGCGGATTTTTTAAAACTATTGGAGTTAGTTAAATACAGTGAAAATATTTTTTGTGGGTAACCAGTGATTTATACAAAATAATACATTGATAAATTTTAATTTTTCAAAAAACATTTAGGCCTCCGCAAAAAAAAATGTGAAAAAATCATGTTTAACGCAAGGCAAACAATAAATTACTTCTGAATTTAACTTCAATGTCGAATAACATTAAAAGGAGTGAATTGAATACACAATATTAAGAAACCTTTAGTGGAGAGTATTAAATTTCGTTCAATGAGTAATATTTTGATCAATAAAACTATTGAAATTTTCTGGTAGTTACTAAAATCCAAAATCGAAACAAAAAAAGGAAAAACAAATCGATGTTTAATGTACGATTACAAGGAAACGGTTCGTTTTACATCAATTTACAAACAGAGCAATTATATGTCATAGGGCACAACAAAATTACAAGTTTGTTCATAGAGACTTATCACCAATAATTCCAACGGTTTGAGAAATTTTCTCAAACTGCTGGAATTATTGACAACTAGTTTCTACGAACAAATCTTGTACAGTGTGGAATAGCAATAAAGGAAGGCTTGTAGGGAGCGATGCTTGGACAGGTCGATTTCTATTTTTAAATGCGCATTTTTTCAACAAACACATATATAGGGTGTGTCATATGACAGTGGCCAATACCAACTTTCTTATTCTAAATGCAAGCCCCTATATATTATGTATTTTTTGGATTCTCCTGAAAATTCTAGACATAATTCATGTACAATGTTTCGGAAATATTAAGTTTTTTCAGATTTATTGCAAAAATTAACATTAAAAACGAAAATTATTTTATTTCACAAATTCGCTACATTACATTCAATACTTAATTCCCATTTACCTCTTGGTATTGAGATATTTAGAACTACTCCAAAATAATGTCGTGCCGACTTTTACAAACTTATATCCTGATTTAATAAACACACAACTTCCTGCCAATACAATATGGTTTCAGCAAGATGGAGCGCCGCCCCATTACGAAAACAAAGTCCGGCAATATCTGAACCAATTTTTTCCAAATCGGTGGATTGGGAGGCGCGGATTGATAGAATGGCCAGCAGGATCTCCTGATTTGACGCCATTGGACTACTTTTTTGTGGGGATATGTCAAAAGTACTGCATACAAAACTAAACCCCTCAACTTAGATGACGACGAATCACGATTGCGATTAGATTAGTGACGCCTGAGATATTGGGTAACATTTAGATACCAGATTCGCATGTTGCCAAGACGTTCGCGGCGAGCATATTGAACATTTCCTACATTGCCATTAATGGTCTTTTGTTTTTATTATATTATTAGAAAATAATCACTATAATTTATTAGGTTTTTAGTGTCATGTAGCGAATTTGTGAAATAATATTGTCGAAACAGTTGAAGATAGGTGTAGGGCATTGTACAGGGTGAGTTTTTTTATGATCAGTATGGGGATCTCGGAAACTAGCGGAGATAGAGTTATGGTAAAATTGGGAAAGGTTTCGGATTTTTGTAAAAAGTCATGGCTTAATAGATATTTTGAAAAAACGAAATTCTGTCGATCTAGTCAAATCCCTGTAGCTCCTTTGTTTTTGATTTTATAAAAAAAGTGCAAATATCAAAATTGAAGGGAATTGTATCCCGAATATGATTGTCATGTCCTCGTTTGCGTGACAGCTCACACAAACTTATCTTTTCTTGAATGGAAACCATAGTTCGACTTTTCGAACATAAATTGTAACCATTATTATATACTTTAATTTCTTAAGTTTTTTGTAAGTACCTACTTATTTAGTTTTTTCGTTATATCTGATATACCTAATAAAAAAATCGTTCAATGTTTTTTGGAATAGGAATTACTCTCAAATGAGGAAACGTCAAAGTGAAAACAATCTTTTTCATGGCTACCTACGTTAAAAGTGAAAACAAGAGAGAAAAGCATCGATAACTCCGAGATTTTTATGAATAACGATATCGAGTATAATATCGTTGAAAAGCTCTAAAAATGTCTGATTTTTTGAGGTTATAGCCAACTATGGTTTCCATTAAAAAAAAGATAAGTTTGTGTCATATCTCGAAAACGAGAGCTGTCACGCAAACGAGGACATGACAATCATATTTGGGATACAATTCCCTTCAATTTTGATATTTACACTTTATCCGAAAGTGTCATTAAATTGGGCCAGTAAAACTGCAAATCTTTCCCAATTTAACCATTGCTCTATCTCCGCTAGTTTCCAAGATCCCCATAGTGATCATCAAAAAAAACTCACCCTGTATATGATTTATGTGTACAATTTTCTGGAGAATCCAAAAAATATATAATATACTGGGACTTGCATTTAAAATAAGAAAGTTGGTATTGACCCCTGTCATATGACACACCCTATAATTTTTTTTGTTGAAAAAATGCGCATTTAAAAATACAAATCGACATGTCCAAACATTTTTCCCAACACGCCCTCCTTTATTTGTTATCGAATTTATTCCATTTCGCTATTCCACATATATATATATATATATATATATATATATATATATATATTAATTTTTTTTATATTTTTACAATACTGTAAGTAAATGCATATAATAAACAAGGATTTCGTTATTATATACTTAATTAAATAGGGTTAATGTTATAACTATACAAGGACGTACCCAGCTTTTGTCCTAGAGAGGGCCACAAATCTGAAATTGGTTTGGTACGGGGGGGGGATACAAGTGAGTGAACAATTTTATGCGGAGCTTTAATGGATCGCGGCAGATTTTTCTAGGCCTATGTAACTATATTTATATTTGAAAATGCCTATCTAGTAAAATTTAACTTTTTCTATAGATATTGATAATGGTTAGTTTGGACAAATAAAAGCCAATATTCGTGAATTTTCTTACGTAAAATTCTTTTCAATGACCCATCTACTCCCATATAATATTTTATAAGATATTTTCAGATAATCACCCACCCTTAAACATCTTAGATAATTTATAGATGTTCCCTATGAATGAATAATATCAAATAATGTGAATTATATATTACCTTTTTTATTTGAAAAAGTCGAACCGTAAATCAGCACCACCTTCCACAAGTAAATGTGACGAAGCAACTCTAATCACTAAACACTGTTGATATGATGACAGAATGCATCTTATCAGATAACATCACATTATTAAGTACCTATTTTTAACCGACTTCCAAAAATGAGGATGTTATCAGTTCGTCGCGTATTTTTTCGCTTTTTTTGGTATGTATGTTACCTGATTTCTTCCGGATTGGTGAAACTTCAAATTTTGGAAAAGAATTCTAGTGATAAAGTGATAAAATTTGTGAATAAACACATGCGTGCATGGAAATCGACCATTATCCCTAATATTTTAGTCGATTTTTCGATAACTCCTTATGGATGTGTATAGTTTTTTAGCGTCTAATCTATTAAGGAAGATCCTTGGGTGATCTCATATACTTTTCTGCAACGTGCAACTTGCAGTTTTGCAGAAAATCGCCGAAAATTCCAAAATTCTTATCACAAATTTCATCCAAATGATATAACGGATTTTTCCTCATAAATATTTTAATTCCAACGTAATAGTACGGTAATTTTAGGCACTGGAAGTTTTAATTGTGAATTTGAAAATTTGCTTTGTACATCTCAAGCATATAGGTAGTAAAGCATAGTATTTTCGGCTCTTTAAATCAATGAGTACCAAGCTCGTTTTGTTTGTATACCAGGCAAATACCTATTTAAATGCAAATTTTTCCATTTTGCGAAGACGGTGCATTTGGTTCTCACATTCTCCCGGCCTAATTCAGTGACAACACATGTCAAACTTTAAACTGCTATTTGGTGGGTTTATAGACAGGGTGTTTAGTTATAGCAAACAAAATCACAAAGTAAAGTGGTAGAAGGAGTTGCATTTATATGAAGATTGAAATATAGAATGATAGTGGTCCGTAGGCAGCCGTATATAAAGGATGGTTGGAATATAGGTTGGACTGGACGTTTGGTGGTATAAAAATGTTGGAAAAAATGTGAAATTAAAATTATATGGGGTGATTAAAAAACTGTTATATAATGTGGACTTAAAGAAATCACATACAGGATGGTGGAAATATATGCTGGAGTTGAATTATATTTATATAGTGTGATTAAAAAATTATTTCTTTTATAGCCCATAAGAAGTTGCATAAAGTGTGGAGAGGATTTAATGTTACACAGGGCGATAATATAAAATGTTAATAAAAATGAAATAATTTTGGAGTAGCCCACAAGGAGTTATATACTATGGTTGAAATATAGGACGGATTTGACTCCGTAAATATGGGATGGATTCTACTTCGTCCTATACTTTACAGAAGGCAGCTAACAAATGTATGCTTGTCCGTGGGCAGTCGTATGTACAGGATGATTGGTACATAGGTTGGAGTGGAATTATCTATAGTTATACAGGGTTGTCAATTTAAATGAGAAAAAAGTAATATTGAATGTTACCTGGTTCTGTCTAAAGGTACATACATGGTTCAAAAAAATCTAAAAAGTTGAAAATAAAACATTTTTAAAAAATATATAGACTTCTCCTATATCTAAAAAGCTAAAAATAATTATAACAAAATACAACTCTACATAAATACATTCAATTTGGGTACCTACCCAGGAAGTAAAAAATTAAACATTAGGTGCTCATTCTGTACAAATTAATTACCTACCAATCTAGTATATTTTTGAAGTCAGTGCCAAGCAACAATCAGGTTTGATGAATTAGTAGATAAGTACGCAAAGAAGGATTTTAGATTTGCTTGGCACCGGCTTCAAAATATACTAGATTGATAGGTAATTAATTTGTTCAGAATGAGCACCTTTTAATGTTTACATTTTTTACTTCCTGGATAGGTACGTAACAACATTGAATGTGTTATTTATTTGCTGGAGTAGTATTTTGATATAATTATTTTCAGCTTTTTAATTATAGGTAGAAGTCGGTTATATATTTTTTTAAATATTTATTTTAACTCAATTTACCTGGTGTGTACTATGAGGAAATATTTTGAAATATTTTTTTGGCATAGTTTATCTTGTTAATCATTTCAGTTGACTTTCGGTGATAATTTCCAATATGTTTACCAATTAAAACCCGTTTTATCGCGAGTTAGAATTTTTCTAAGCGATACAAAAAAGTAAGATGTAGTCAAAAGATCAATACAATTAAATAAAAGGAACTAGGGTTTTACTGCTTTATTGGATTGTTAGAAATTAAATTATGCTAAAATTTCCAGGTGTCCCTTATAAACAAACTAACTGACTCGCGCGAGCTAGACAAATGGGCTTATTTGATGTATTTATCTTGAACTTTAAAAATTCTTATGTTACCTTTTTATTCAGAATTGTAGAAAATATAATTTTATGTTTACACTACTTCGTATAAAATACAAATAATACTAATATGGCAAAATCAATAACTTGGAGTTAAATTTACTTATCAGATAAAAATAGTGCCATGCACTCAACGACAGTTTTGGCGAACAATGTCTTACTCGTGAAATCAATACATTTGCTAGTGGTCTAGTCATAATGTTGCAGGCGTCTGAGTTTGAATGTTATGATAACAAAATAATTTAATCATGCTCAAAGTTCTCCAACCTAGTTCTTGCTAGCTTTGGAGATTAAGTCGATGTAATATCCGAAGAAGAGCAGCAGGAAGATTGTGACATTGTGACTAACCCCATTTTAATGTCGAAATTATAGTGTTCAATTCAGTTTACGGACACAGAGGTACCCTAGCAAATTGTATAGCAGTTTGCATTCTGATACAGAAATGACAGCGACTTCATAGCACTAGTGGTCGCCAAGTCGTCGAAATTCGACCCTATTTCATGAAATTGTAAATGTATATTTTTATAAGAAACAGAGTTGTGGAGAACTCGGAGAAGTGGATGTAAAATAACCAAATATAGGGATTTGGAATTTCAAATAAAGACTCAGTGGGATATGAACAACACACGAACTGTACCAATTGTTGTCTCAACGACTGGACTAGCCCCAAAACATCTATTAAACAATTTAAAATACCTCGGTCTGGACAAACATCTTTACCAGCAAATGCAAAGGGCCGTCCTGTTAGGAACAGGAAATTTATGGTAAACTGCCGGAGTTGAGTTGGAACTTTAACTTACTGATTTTTGGTTATCGTGATCACGGATGGATGAACCAGGGCATTGTTGAGAAGAACCAAACCTTACTATTTAGCCAAATGCTTGTTTTTCTCTTCACACTGCAACAAAAGTGCTTAATATAATTTGACTGCTTTTGCTTTCTGAAGCCGATCTAGTAACACTAAGCCGGATACATCCTAGGAAACTGAAGCCTTACTTGTAAAGGGAACTAACTGTCTGCACTTTCTTTGAGGCTGAATAACACCTATCAATCAATTGCTTTGACTGTTTCTTTTTCGAGGTTACATTGCTATGAAACTATGTAAAACATTTGACGATTTTAATTCTGTCCCGTTGTGAGTATTCCAGTCACTCATCTAGTTCATCATTAATTACCTTTGGAAATGAATACCAGGTCTAATAGCTCGCTTTCGTCAGGTAGAAAGTCATCCACTACTATTTGGTGGATTTACAACGTCCGTTGTCCTCACCTGACTTGGTCGACCAGTATGATGTTTATCTAGAGATCTGGTATGTTCACGTTAAAACTCTTCTACGCAAAATATTACTGCTGTAAGAAGCATACTCGCCTAGAGTTAAAATTTATAGCACTGTGATTGTGACTCGACTGAGACCTCTCAAACCTCTCAAAATATTGTATCAAATAGGACAGGAATCGCTTATTAATCAAATAATTAAATTCACATTAAAAACAGATTATTTATTTTGAAAGTTACTGCAACGCATCCGAAAAATCAATACTGATCTACTACATTGACTATTTTACCACTAAACAATAACAACGCTTACATGACACTTCCAGAAGTACATGCTCTAAGTAAATAACATCGTCTAACAATCGGTCGATCGGTCCCTCTATATATAATTACTCAATGTTTTGAGTTTTGACGGTCTGGCGGCAGCGGCACTGTCATTTGTTGGGCGTTGACGTTGACAGTATGGACATAAATAATGAATTTTTATTATAATTTATTTAATGAATGTACCAATATTATAAATTAATATTAGCATTCTGCACTGAAAGTCGTCAGTAGCCACTAAACAAAACAAAAATGAAGAAAATCGGTTGAGAGACTCAGGAGAAAATGGTACCTAATCATTTTGTCTTTGCCTATTTATATATAGATAAAGTAGTGTCTATGAATTTTTGAAATTATACCAGTTTTGAATGTATCCCTAATAAGAGTGAAAGCAGTTTCATCAGATCAAAAAGCACAGAGTCAAGCAACGATATGGAAGTTAATTTTACTGTATCCTTAACCGAGATAAGAAAGGTATTTTTTACCAGCCAACCCTGTTTTCACTGTTTATTTTTGAAGTTGGGGCCAAGCAATAAAATTCACATAAATGAAGTTTATTTAACTCGTATATTAAATTTCATTTATGTTAATTTTCAAACGACACCAGTGGTAGGTCAACTGTCATGCAACTCAAAATCAAATTTATAATTTTACATAGTTATTATATTTCAAATTGAGAAATATATTACTAGCTTAAAAACGACATTTGTGTAGAAAGAGATTATTATGTTTAATATACAGCTAAATCTCGTATAATCTGCATACTAAAGTACCCTTTAATACAAAAAAGGAAGAATGGGTCAAATTTATAATAATAAAATATTAATTATTTTAAATAATTTATTTTAATCATACAATTAAATGATATTTGTATTTTTTATGACAATTCTTTGCCAATACATTATGGATGCACTTGAAAACAAATTATGATCCATGATATACAAATTGAAGTACATAATATGAATTTTTAAAAGGTATTTGGTATATCCCTATCAGACGGACCCAGTTAATATGGTATCGTTCGCAAACTATCTCTATTAATTGTTTTAATTACAATTCTGCGAAAACTACTTATCTGATAAAATCCATCATCAGCTTAATTAATTCTAACAATTAGTCTGTCATTGAGTGAAAAGTAACTTTGCAGTTTTTATTACAAAAAGTTATAATTTTTATAAAATCATTTTCATCGGTTTTTCTTGAATTTCTTTGCCAAAGATCCTCCGATTGACACTTTGACATGGTCATTTTAAAGGATTTCGGATTCCTGACAACTTTTCTATAGACGTACTACGATTCCATCATAAGTTTTCATAACACAAGCAAAAAATTAAAGAAAATCATATTTTTATGGGTTTTATTGTTTAAATAATTTAATTCTTAACATTTGCTGTTAAAATCAGGTCAGTTATTGTCAGTTAAATATTACTAATGTTATTGCATAATCGGTTTGCTGTTGAATTTTATATCACTTAAAAATCTTTATTGACCGGTGCACATAGCAAGTCTGCTATGTGAAGTGAAGTTACTTCACCTGCAACAGCTCGAAATCTGTTGGCCACGTAAAATCCCAGGAATTCTAGGAATCTTTCTTTTCCGATTCAGAGTTTTTGAACCAGTAGAGTTGGGGTAAACTGAATTAACATGCTGAAACAGAAAATTCAATATCATAATGCAACATAATCCATATACATAAAATCGATCTGTATTTTATATTTGATTTTGTATCAGTTTCCTAGTAGTGAAGAACAGTGGTTAGAAATCGCAGCTGACTGAAAAAGTGGCAGCTTCCACCTTGTTTGGGATCTGTTGAAGACATGTAAGAATCGTTCCGCCCAAAGAAAATTCAATTACAAAAAAACACAGCAAAGTAATAATTGCAATAGCTAATGCCAACTATGCGTTTATGTACTGTGATGTTGGTATAAATGGGAGAATTTCTATTCGAGTAGCTGCACATAGTCAATTTTATGTAAAACGCGAACTGGGAAATATATTTTTTTTTTTATAAAAATAGGGAAAGTGAAAATTCCTTATATATAAAACTATTTTGTATACATTGCTATCTTTGACCGCTTTTTTTTTCATGCTCATTTATTAATGAGGTTTTTGAAAAATTTAATTGGGCGTCGGGACCCTGATTCGGTTTGGATGGGGCTCTGAGAAAAAAATCCCCTGCTCTTTATGTGCAGTAAAGCCCTGCCTATATGTGCTTAAAATGTTCAGCGACCATTCTTAACCACGTAGTCCACTAACGAGGATTCTATTCTTCTTTTATTAAAGAGGATATATTAAACCTTTCTGAATTTGGTCAAGGTCTGACGATAAGATCTGTGAGGAAACTCTTTTACAACACGCTTACAGGTCTATAGCTGATTTTCTTTGTGCAGGAACGGAGGTACTTCAGAGCCAGTGGTAGTCTCATATTTTGGCCAACTTTTGGTGACGAGATCCGTCAAAAATCAACTCTTCAATTGCCCTAAGTTTGTGTATGATAAATGGGTGAATAATTTTATATGGCGCCTGCCGATTTAGTAGTTCTTAAGTCCTTGTGAGCACCTAAACGAATGCTATGTGAATCTCAGTGCACGTTAGCATTCTTTTCATGATTCAATTTGACTCAATTTATTTGGTAATAATTGAATCAAGTGCGACTTGGACTCGCATGCTAAGTTTTCCGAACAACCTTTGAGGTTTGTAATAATGTAGGTAAGTCATAATAAATATGTTTCTAAATTAGTTTAAAGTTAAGCAGTGAATGCGAGGATTTTCTAATACCTTTTAAGCTATGTGTTTCAAAATTTCATATTGATAGAAAAAAATTGTGTTGTACTATCATGGTTATACAAATTTGTACTGTTTTTTTTCTCTATTTCTAATTTCTAGGATTAAGTAGATGTGGCGAGCAAATGAAAACTAAAAATCTTAATTTGTTTTCAAGTGCATCCATAATGTATTGGCAAAGAATTGTCATAAAAAAATTACAAATATAATTTAATTGTGATTAAAAAAATTACAAATAAAATTTAATTATGATTAAAATAGTAAAATATTAATTATTTACTATTAATTGCTATAGTCGCAGAGAATCCTCTTCAACGGTTTCAACAACTTTAGAACATTACATTCGAAAAGACACAACCGCGATATCATTTTCAGATTAACATGGGGAAGCATCTACAACATAGTTCCAGGACTAAGTCATATTGTTACCAAATTCATTTTACGCCGCCAAAGAGGAAAATTAAGAAACCTAAATTAATCATTTCGATAAAAACAACATAAACATAAAACCAGCTGAAGTAATAAAAAAAGCAACAATAGATATCCCGAAAATTTCGAAAAATTTCAAATTGTGAAAAAAGGGCGGTCTCGAGAAGGTTCTTGAAAACCGATCCGACAACAAAGAAATCTATATATAAATAGCCAAAGACAAAACGATTAGGTACCATTTTCTCCTCTGTCTATCAACCGATTTTCTTCATTTTTGTTTTGTTTATAGGCTACTGACGACCTTCAGTGCAGAATGCTAATATTAATATACAGGTGTGGAAATTCGTTCTCTGGGGTCGGGTAGAATCCCATGCGATTTTGAATCAATCAACGCAATACGCACCAGGAGAATTAAGTCGGTGTGACGCGAGTTCGGACGTATTCGGGCGGTAAATACTTTTTTTCTTATCACATTCCGACGATTCCAATCGCTTAAAAATAAAACATACGATATGTTGTAAATAATTATAAGGTTAATGATTAATTTCTTATTGACAATTTTTTTTAACAGTTACTAATTTATTTTATTTTAAAGAGTATCTATTTTATTTCATTTTTAAAACAGAAAAAAATGTTAAGTTTTCGTTCTGGCGTAATAGCGGACGGTCGCTCTGTGACTGTGACGATCGATGCTCGTGAAACAGACGTACTTAAAACGACAATCCTCGTCTCATGCATATAGTAGCAGTTCCGTCCTTGTTTAACGTTAGCATTCTCCGACCCCAGTCAAACGTTTTCCATACCTGTATAATATTGGTTCATTCATTAAATAAAATATAATAAAAATTCATTATTTACGTCTATACTGTCAACACCAAACAACTGACAGTGCCGCCGCTGCCAGACGTTCAAAACTCAAAACATTGAGTAATTACATATGGAGAGATCGTTAGATATATTCTTAGAGCATGTACTTCTGGAAGTGGCATGCAAGTGTTGTTATACTTTAGGGGTAAAATAGTCAATGTAGTAGATCAGTATTGAGTTTTCGGACGCATTGCAGTAACTTTCACATTAAATATTCTGCTTTTAAAGTGAATTTAATTATTTGATTAATATATTATTATGACAACCTTCCCGAAGATGTTGTATAAAAAATTGTCAGACTGCGGACAATAGAAAATGTATTAAATATTTAAGTTCTCCTAGGGTTGTTGGTCCTCTCTTTTCTTTGATATTCCTGAACTTGATTGAAACCGCAAATGATGAAAACTTTTAGGTTGCAAAGAACAATCTTCCAATTGTTATATTGAATATTTTGCCAGAAGCGTTTCTCGCCAAAAATTTGAGGGGTCATTCATTTGTCAAAAATATTTCGAATACCAATATTGGATTACATTTTTATTTTCATTTTATTTCAATAGATTTGTCAATATGAGTGAAGAATTTTGATCATTACATCTACTTCTCCGATTTCTCCACAACTCTGTTTCATATAAAAATATTCTTTTTACAATTTCATGATATAGGGTCGAATTTCGACCACTGGGCGTCCACTAGTAATCATAAAATTCCGGTATGTTCCACGCTAATTATAAAAGACGACGGTTTAGTTTATATTTGTGTGATTGAATCGACAGAAAAAGTCAGCTGTAGTATTACTCACTGTTTGTAAACAGTAAATTTATTTGGTAAATAAAGACGTAAAAGTGAATATTGGTGTAAATTTGATTTGAAGCCACAGAATCTATTGCAATATATACAAACCAATCAGCAGGTAAACCAGCAATTGGACATCAGCAACAAATTTCACGGCAACAGCCTATGGCACTAGACCAGGCTCCCATCTGGGACATGCCAATCTCTCCTTCTGGATGTGCCAACAGAGATTCCTCTTCCTGTTATTTTTATCACAGTTTATTACAAATTTCGACCCGGACAAGAGTCGTTAATAACAATGGTAATCAAAGTTATATTTTATTGTTTGTTACTATAAATTTCCATTGTTTTCTAATGAAAAATATATCAAAGTATTGTCTTTCACACTTTCTTCAAGTTCTCTTTTTTTTCTACTCGTAGAACCTTGAAGATTGCTTCAAATGTCTCTGGTATAACCTCACTCAAGGTTTGGTTGCAAATTATAGTTGTGAAATCAATATCGTTGTAACTCCTTTTGGTTGCAAGAAATCTGACGGTGGCACTTAATGTCTCTTGAGGTAAAATAACTTTCCTCATACATGTATCTTGTCTTTTCATGTGCGGCACTAAGGTTTATTATAGGTGAGTTTCTTCATCCACTCATTTATTTTGAAATTTAGATATCATTCTCTGGACCATTTTGTTCTTCGAATTTTTTTTCTTATTCCGAAGATTCCTTGCAATATATATAGCATAAATTGGCCAGTCTATTATGTCCACCATTGCTATAAGTCGTAAGAAGTTTGAACGATAAGATGGAACAATATGGAAACCCCATAAACAATACTGTTAGTCGTTTTATCATATGATAAGTTGTGGGTCTGGACCGGCCTTAACTCAAGTCAAATGTAAAACTGTTTTCTGTAAATTAGAGTTACTTCGATCATCAATGGCTTAAGAAATAGTCGGAGCATTAATTTTAATGAGCATTGAAAGTGATTTGATGCACATCTTTAAGAATGAAGATGTTATTAAAATTTTAGACAAAAATCATATTTTTTTGGTGTAATTTGTTATTTACTTTTATTTTTAATTTGTTTTTGTTTTGACTGACATTTGAAGAGAGATACAATTTTTTGGTTTTTATATTTTTATTTTGAGAATATTTATGTAATAATTTATTATTTACATTAGCTACTATGTAAATATTCTTATGTGATTAAAATAATAATATAAATTATACCATTTAAATATTTCGATGACTTTCGATTACTGTATCATAATAATCAATTGTTTATTTCAAAGATGTAGGTACAACAATTTTGTTGTCAAAAACTCATGCGGGGTTATACTAATAATAATTGTTAGTAAAATAATGGAGGGGTTTAGGGGCCCCTAAATAGTTCATCCTTCCGGGATCCCAACAGAGCAGTCCAGCCCTGCACACACACAAAGATTTTGCAGACGTAAGCAACTCCTCCTAAGAAAATTTTAGAAGAAACCTGAAGGCCAGAAACTTGAATTAATAGGTTTCTTCCTAGATGGCAGTTGCCAATAATTCCAACGCATTGTTATTCGTTCGATGTAGATGCAGCCCTTTGAGTAATGATTTTAAGGTTTTGTTAACAAAACCGTTGGATTGTTTCCGTGTTAGTCTGGCTTTAATTGGTTTTAGGCAAAAAGTAATTGAGCATAGAACACGTTTTTTAAATAGCCTAAAACAGATTTTTACTCTTATAATTTATATTTAAAAAAGAACCGACGTCAGCTAACTTAAAATAAAAACATATCTCCTTTTTTATCTGATTTAAGGTATAATTCAGTTGAAAATTTGAGCGTATTCTTATCTCTCTCTTTTTTTTCTCCCTCTCTCTTTCTCCCTCTCTAATTTTTATTCTTTGTCTATATTTTCCAAATATATTTTATTATTTGGACCACTTTCTATATATGCAACTAATTCACTCTATATTGCATCCCCACACTGTATATGCTTATTTTAATCACCCGGTAAATGTAAATGCTTCTACAATTTTTTGAAACCATGTCTATAATTATACCCCTTCCTATGTCCTATAATTCAAATATCCTAACTGCTTATGCTTATTTAGAAAAAATTTGAGACACCCTGAATTACAATAATTTTAACCCATCCTTACTTCAAATACCGTGTCTAAGCAAGTACTTATGTTCCAAACTATATAACTTTTTTAAACCGCCCTGTATAACTGTAATTATAGTCCACCTTATATATCAACCATCCTGTATATTCAACTGCTTCTGACGATTTTTAAAGCCGTTTGTATAACCGTAATTATTCTCCGTCTTATAACGCAAATACTCTGTATAACTATACTTCTGCTCCACTCTTATTTCAACCACCTTGTGTACGCAACTATATGTGCCACCTGTGAACAATATTTTTAGAACCACCCTGTATAAACTAATTTAATTCCAACTTATATTTCAACCATCCTATGTATACAACTGTTTATGTACCACCTAATATTACATGCAAGCATGCACTCACCTACAACCGTATACCATATCGAAAAGTTCGCCGACATAACAAATTTTGGGTTCTATAATCTAACGGAATATTTCTTGCCATTTCACGTAACTATAAGCCCCTTAACTTATCTTCGTCTGTAAAAAAACTTACCTCAAACGAATTAAAATGAAAACCATTACAAACACCCTGTACAATATAATTTCATGGCATATCTTGACATTTAAACTATATATTTGTTATGATTTTAGGGTTCTGTATATACAATATACGGATACCCTTATAATATCACTCAGGATTTCTGCCTGTGTGACATCACAGCCATTTTCTCCTAAACTACCTAACGGAAGTGGTTGAAATTTGGTATCAGTGTATAGTTTGGTGACCCGATCAGGAGTACATATCGTAAATGAAGAAATTTTGATTTTAGGGGTACTTCTGGGGGGAAGAACTAAAAAAATCGACCGTCCCCCTGATCTCCAAAACTACTGAGCCTAAAATTTTGAAAAAAATAGGAAATATAGAATGTTGCCCGAACTTTACAGGAAAAATAAGGAGAAACTATTATTATTAATTCTGGAGGCCAAAATATAGAATTAAATAAAAATTTAAAAAGATATTAACGAAAATATACCAAAATTTACCCATTCCCCACCCCTTATCTCCGAAACTATAAAACGAAAAGTTTTGAAAAAAATTAGAGGTATAGGTTCTGACCTGAAGTCTTCTGGAAAAATAAGGAGAAACCTCTACTTTAATTTTGGGGGGCAAATTACAGAATTAAATGGAAAATATAAAATTAAAATTGTTTCTAACCCATCATGTTATATATAAAATGAAAGGGCTCATTACGACGAAAACAAATATGTTTTTTTCATATTTTTGAAATAAATTAATTTTCCTTTCCCCCCCCTTATCTCCGAAACCATAAGCTGGAAAATTTTGAAAAAAAATGGAGGTATAGCCCCTCACCTAAACTTTAGTGGAAAAATAAGGAGAAACCCCTAATATTTATTTTGGGGGGCAAATTATAGAATTAAATGCAAAATATAAAATTAAAATTGTTTCTAACCAGTTATGTTATATACCAAATGAAAGGGCTCATTATGACGAAAATAAATATATTTTTTTCATATTTTTAAAATAAATTAATTAAAAGATATTAACAAAAATATAAAAAAATTTACCCACCCCCCCCCCTATCTCCGAAACCATAAGCTGAAAAGTTTTGAAAAAAATGGAAGTATAGCCCCTCACCTGAACTTTACGCATTTTCCCCGTTATTCCCCAAACTATAAGACCTCAATTTTTTTGTTTATAGGAAAAATATGAAAAAAATAAACCGAAAATAAATTATTAGGAAACTCCCATAGTAATTTTTGGGACAAATTATACAATCAAATGGAAAGTAAAGATTCAATTTTCAAACGCATCTTGTAATATATCAGATAAACGTCTCATTATGTGAATTACAAATATATCATATTTTTAAATCATTTGTTTAAAAGATATTAACAAAAATATTAAACATCGACATAATTCCCACTTTAGAAACTACACTATTTAAATTTTGAAAATTATATTTTATTTGTATTTTTTAATAATTTGAATAACAGATTTAATAATTTATAATTTAAAATTTGACCTATTTTTCCGTTTAGCGTCCAATCTACAGAGCCCCAAAACTCAGACAGTAGATTATAAAAGACTTCTCTGAAAGTTTATGAATAAAATAAAACTCTAATGTTAATTTTTTGGAGCCAAATTAGAAAATTAAATACATATGTATTGTGATAAATTTTAAGCGAATCCTGAAGCAGATAAAATGAAAAGTCTATGCCTGGAAAATCAATGTGTATATTTTTTATAAATTTAAAATGCTTCCTTTAAAAGATATAAGGGTAAATATAAGAATATGCACTCATTCCCCGCTTGTCTGAAACTGGAATATTCGAATCTTGAAGGTGGTACAGAACCCTAAGTATGCGAGTCCAACTCGCACTTGACCAAATTATTTTGCATATGTTTTACCGATTTTCAGGAAAATGGTAAGTTTTATGTTATTGAAAAATATACCGAATCAAGCTGAAACATATCTGTGTAGAATACAATTTATAATATTCAAATTTTTTGAGCGGTTTTAGAGATAATAAATAGTGAAGATTCATTGAAATTCACAATTCTAGTCCCTTATTTACTTTTTTTGTCTAATTTTCGGGAAACCTTAAAACTCATGTTATAAACAATTATATCAGACCTTTCTGTAATGTTCCTTAATATAATTCAGTTTAAATTATCAAAATTGCCCAAACCGTTTTTGAATAATCGCTCATCATACCTAAAAAAAGTTGCAGACCAATTGATAACCTCCTCCTTTTTAAAAGTCTGTTAAAAATTGATCTTCAACAGTCGTATCATGCTTCTGTAAAATTCTTTTGGTAAGTCCTTGTTCGTGCTGGAATTGTCAATTCGTGAGCTTGTTTGAGTCCAAGGTATTTTAACAATTCTGTTATTTTATTATTATTATTAAATCGTGCCCGCATAATGAAAATATTAAATTTTGATTTATCTTCAGAAGTAAAAAAATAAAAAAACTACTCCGTCTTTTTTGAAGAGGTTAAAAAATATAATAACATATTTGGCGGCACTGATTTTATTCGAGACCCACGTGACCCAGAAACTCAGGCTGTATGTTGTATGTGTTCACCAATCACCGCTGTGCGCTGTGTGGTGACATGGAATAAGGTTCTATATTCGTTGGTGGTGATTATGATTAGGTGGATGTCCTAAATATTTTACGCCGTTTATTTTATATTTTTGTTTAGTAGTTGTTATGTTACTTAGAGTTAGTGATTAAATACATAAAGTGTATAAATTCATGCTAAAGTTTGTTTATGAACGTGACGTTTAATATTTCAAGCATATTTTAACTATAAATCGGTACTAGGTAGTTTTTTGTGGTTATTGTTGCCGGTTTCGGGAAGAAAGTGCGCGGGAAAGAATACGGTGAATTCACAAGTGCTTCGCATTCGAAGTTTTCAAATATATAACTGTGTTACTGCCGTTGCTGGTGTATTTCAAATGAATATGAATCAGTTCTCAAGCATATACATCTGTTAAGAAGTTTCTACATCTAGCAAAATAGTATTACCTACAGGAGAGAAAACCTAACCCTCCTTTACTGGGGTAAGTTAAGGCATTTAAATGGTATTAAATTAAATAGAATCTTTATGACAACCAAGAACAATATTGTAGCCGACTGTAAATGGTATTTGACAACTATTTATTCTTTCTTACATAATTAATATTCACTATTTTTTTAAATATCAAAAAATACAGACGTATGTAATATATATGCTACCAAATATACGTTGTCGGTTGCCGATATTTGTTTAACTACCTTTCCACAGTATAGTTTTTATTCTCAAGGTTTTTTTCTCAGAAAACAAAAAAGCGATTTTATTCACCAATATACTTACCAAATTTATAAACCCTTTGCAATAGGTTGGGATGTAGAATTAATTAAAATAGCAATGTCAACATTTAGAAGCACGTTTTTTGGAATAACTGAATTCCACATTTGTCCCTAATTTTCACATTGTTATATAAATTATTCATTTAAAATGATACCATATATATTATCAAATGTATGAGTTTCTAAAGTTTTTCTTCCTTTAAACAGTTGAAAATTTGTTATGTTTTACTCCAATCACTGTGTTCTTACAGTTGCGGATATTTCCTTTTATTATTATATTTCAGTCCAAAAATTTCCTATTGAACATTATATCTGCCTGTGTTACAGTTTAAAAGTCTATAATACGCTTCTTCAAAGCAAATTATTATTGTAAAAACACTTCATATTTACACCCTAACTAACACCAAATATTTATTTTAAACACTCAACGCCGTTTCAACAACTCCAAGTTGTCATCTTCAAACTGGTTTGGTTTACTCCTTGAAGATGACAACTTGGAGTTGTTGAAACGGCGTTGAGTGTTTAAAATAAAGGTTTGGGGTTAGGGTGCAAAACTGTGTTTTTACATTTGTGACACACCAAAGGTTCCACAGCTTTTCCATAAGTTATTATTAATTCCAAGAAGAGAGTAAAGTATACTGACCACAGATAATAGAAATCAACACAATATAATGCAGCTCAAACTTGTGCTAAGTGAGCTCCCCTGCCAAACACAATTAATAAACATAGATAATTAAAATAAAATTATGATTAATTGACATGAATTAATGAGAGAAAAATAGTAAAAAAACAGTTTAAAAGAAACAGTATCCATGTCTCAAAGGAAAACTTTCAATAAAAATAATGGATATCATTTATGTAAATTTATTTATTTTTTATTTATTTATTAGCGGTTCAAACAGGTTTGCACCCAACTACAGAACAGGAAAAAAAGCCTATTAAGATTAACAATAAGTAGATTAGCAATAACAGTTATAACCTAAATTTACAACAAATATTAATGATATTGTATAGTTATAGAACATGTATACAAGCTAAAAGTAAAGATTGTATCTTAGAACTGAGAAAACACAGTTCAGACCCTTACATAATAAGATAAATAGACTATTTCAGTTATCTAAACGGCGGTCTTTATGGCTGAAACAGTGGGTACAATTAAAGATGTCAAGCTGGTAATTCACCTCATTGCAGTTCGAACACATTTTATAAAGTGGAGAACATTTTAAAATATTAGAAAAAAAAATGTTTTTCTAGAAAAAATGTTGATTGTTAATGAGTTTAAATAGATAAATTACTGAATGACTGTCTCCGGTAGCTCAGTCTATTGATGTTTTTAAAGAATTTTTCAAAATATTGGTTGATATATATTGTTTAAATTCTTCATATTTGGTTTTAGATTTTATTATACAAGTGTTTGCTACATCTCTCAAATGTGTCATATCATCTGAATAATAACTCTTAATTTCATTAATTAGGTGTATTATAAATGCATCATGATGTGTAATTATAACCGAGGCATAGGTTAATAACTTTCACATCATCAGCTTAATATATATAAATATATTATCATTGTGTTTTTTAAAATAGATGTTTTGAGGTTACATATTATTGTATTCTATTCTTCAATGTTATTAAATACATTTGCACTTCTTTCAATAGGGGAGTGCTGATATTTTTTAATTTCAGTAGTTTATGAATGATTGAGGAGTGAGAAGGTGAATAGATATTTTGATTGTTCATTTGGGTTTTCACTTAACTAACTTATCTGTATTTTTCTGAAACTATTGTGAGAAGTGTAAACCCTAATTTCAATCAATTTCAATTTATTAGCAAACAAGTACAATTACAGTTGTTACAATAAGATTGTCACAAACTCTATTACAGGTATAAGTAAAAATAACAATGATGTTAATGATCGAATGCTAAATAAAAGGGAAAATGAACACCTAAGCTTAAGCTTGTATTGTGTCCAAGAGAACATTCAAGTATGTTTGATTTAGGGATGGACGATATACATCGATGTTTTAAAAACACTCGATGTATGGTATCGATGCATCGAATGAAACCGATGTATTGTTAAGTCTTCAACATCCAGTATATATCGATGTTTTTTATTCGATGCATCGAATGGCAAGCGTAAACGTAATATAACCTTGTAATGAGTTGTATGATACAAAAACTACGTTGAATGTTAAAATTTATTTTCTTAACTCCATTGGGCTATAGACATGATACACATACATGAAATAAGTGACAAAAGGGGTGTGGCTGTATACTTCTATGAAGTATACTTAACTACTTAAGCCGTAGTGCATATAATTTTGAAGGTAGTCTTGAATGCACAAATACCGTTCCAAGAGTAAAAAGAGAGGGCAATAGAGAGAGCAAGAGGTTATTTCACTCCATTGGGAGGTGCAGCCATACTGCTTATAGCTCATTGGATGCAGCTCCCAATTAAGTGAAATAGCCTCTTGCCCTCTCTATTTCCCCCTCTTTCTAGCCTTAGCACGATATTTGCGGGTTGAAGCCTACCAACAGAAGTACAAGGTCTATGTTAATCTGCGATTGTGATCTGTCTTAGATCATGCACTTCTGGAAGTAGCATGCAATACACAAATATAATGGCAAGAGTAAGAAAGAGAGAGCAAGAGGCTATTTCACTCCATTCGGAAGTGCAGCTAATCAACATACTGCACACACCCATTGGATGCAGCTGCTAATTGCATGAAATAGCCTCTTGCTCTCTCTTTCTAGCATTGGCACGAATTTTATGCATTGCAAGCTACCTCCAGAAGTACAAGCTCTATGTGAACTTTCGGTACTCTTGATCAAGTCTCCAAGCTTTACAGCTTTACAAAAATACCTTACTTTTCCGTCTAGTAGTTTCCGAGAAAATTACGGTGTTATGAAAGACGGAGAAATCAGGAGTGATTTTAATATAAGGGATTCCGTATATTGGATATATACAACCCTAAAAACAATCGATATATGGAAAACATCGATATATTTTTTGATAAATCGATATTACATCGATGCAACTATGATGTATTACATCGAAATAAACATGGATGTTTTTTTTTCAATGCCCATCACTAGTTTGAGTGGATAATTACAATTAAGATCTGTTACTTTACTAAGACATTCATACATACCTACATATAAACCTATATACACACATAAACACACACATACATATCTAGGTATATCCACACAAAATCTAACTGTATGTCTCAGTATGCACTTAGGCCTACACATCCATTATTAACATATATTTATACTATTTACTAATCATTGAGAAACAAAAATAATAATAATTAAAAAGAACAAGATATAAATACATACAGTATAACTAACCTTGAAGTATACATTAGAGGCATGTAAATAGGAAATGTAAATATCTTTAAAAATATTTAAATAAAGTAATTTGCCTGTTTTTAAATTATACCAGAGGGACTAATAAGCTATCATATCCCTGGACTATATATAGTTTAATTTTATTCTTGAACTATTTGATTTTTAGTTTTCTGCATATTAATGGAATCACTTTGTATAATTTAATACTGTTATGCATTTCTGACATACAGTTTTATTCATTAGAGCAGATATGAGCAACTTCTTATCCTTTTGTGTGATATTATGTGGATGATTTGTTTTAATGAAAGTATTCCCTGAATGAATTATCTTTAACAATTCATTAATGTAAAGACCCCATACGTGTAATATTGCCTGTATAATATAAATACTTTTCACAGTTTGTTGATTATTTTACTTAAAGGTTGGTCTAATTTTGACTTACCTCTATTTTTTTAATTGTGTTTGCACCTTAATAATAATAATAATATTAATAATATATTAGATTATTGTACAATATAATTAAAACCTTTTTATTTAGTTTATTATGGAGAAGGTAGAATTTATAGGTAAGCTTTTTAATGTTCTGACAAGGTATTCTATACAGTGCGGAACAGCGAAATGGAATAAATTCGATAACGAATAAGAGCGTGTTGAGAAAATCGATTAGTATTTTTAAATTCACACATTGTTTCAACAAAAAATATATAGGGTGTGTCATATGACAGTGGCCAATACCCACTTTTTTATTTTAAATGTAAGCCCCTGTAAATTATTTATTTTCTGGATTCTCTAGTAAATTCTAGACATAATTCATGTACAATATCCTACACCTATCTTCAACTGTTTCGGAAATATTATGTGTTTTCAGATTTATTACAAAAATTAACATTAAAAAAAGAAAATTATATTTTGTTTCACAAATTCGCTATATTACACTAAAAACTTAATAAGTAATACTGATTGTTTCTTAATAATATATAAAAAAACAAAAAACCATTAACATCTTGGCAACATGCTAATCTGGTATAGAAATGTCTTCTAAGGTTACTCAACATCTCAGGCGTGACTGATCTAATCGCAAGCTCTTGCACCCTTATGAATAGCTATCTATTTGATATTAAAGGTATTCTAGAATATTTCTAGAAAATTCTAGACGATTCTATCGTTGCAATAAAATTTACATAGGAACATTACCATGTTTTCGGAGTTTTCTCTGAATAACACTTATTAAATACTCTCGCTCCCTTATGAATAGCTATCTATTTGATATTAAAGGTATTCTAGAATAATCCAAGAAAATTCTAGACGATTCTATCGTTGCAATAAAAATCTACATAGGAAAATAACCATATTTTCAGTACCAGTACGCCATCTACAGTCGGGGGTTGTCGAAAATACTTCCCGGTGGCAACCCATAAAACTTTCGGAGTCACGGCAGTCGATTCCAGGCTTTGTTTCTGGCGACAAGGCGGTGCCCGTTAGTAACTAGGGAAGGAGAGGGCCCCCACCCTCGAGTGTGACTTGTCAAAACTTTACACAAGTAGTTCGCCGGACACACTTTCCTTCGGGATTGAGCGAATGGGAACGAGGTTCACTTGTTAAACCTTTAATACAAGTAGTCGTCAGACCTGCTTTCCATCGGGATTGTGGCGATGAGACGACCTGGCGGGTAACAGTGGGACCGTCGCTTGAGATGTCGGGTCATCGCCCTGTATGGGGCGCGACCTAGGATTCGAGACGAGCGCCCTTTGCCAACCTCTTGCCTGTTACTCCTAAAACTGGGCCATAGCGTCCCGCAAGTAGAGGCACCTACACCTCGAAAGCCGGATGTTCGCTCGTCCAGAAAAGTAAAAGGGGGAGATTTCCGTCAAGGGAGTCGAGCGTGTGACCCATCGGCGTAGGAACTCTTAAACGAACTGGGGTGTTCGTAAGATTCCAAAATGGGGAGTGCGGGTGGAGAGAAGTCCCCACTGGGTGAGGTTACCGGTGGCTCTCCATTTTGTGGTTGGCCTCGCACGGGCAGTGGCTAAAAGCTGGATTGTACCCCTGGGTGGATGGTCGGACCTCGTTGGTCGGTCGTACGAACGCATTCACCCTTGTAGTGTGGGATGGTAGACGACGGCCGTTTGAGGTGTCGGACTGGGGGTCCCTTCCTGGAGGGAATGACCAGTCTAGGATCCGAGGCAAATCCTACCATAGTCCACACCTGCAACCTAAAACCGTGGTTTCCGCGGTTGGTTTGCAGGGCCGCTAGCAGACCGGGAACATCGTCTACACATTAGAGTATATTGGTCTTCGGGTGGAGTCGACCGAGAGGCGAGGTGTACGCTATACCAGGCGCCTGTCGCAGACTGCGTAAGCTTTAATGCAATGGGTTTAGTAAATGCTGTAACAGTGGCTAACACTGTGGTGTGTGCACTCGAGCTTTGAGGAGAAGCCCGTCGAACGACCGAGCCAAACACAGCGGTGCCAGGTTCTAAGGCCGTCGTTTGAGGTGTCGGACCAGCTACTAAACTTATGTTATCGCTGGCACTAGAATCCGAGCCGCTTGCGGCACGACGAGCCTTGGGGAACCAGACCCCCCGCTGCGGTCGTAACCATGACTCTCTCAAGGTATTCTAGAATAATCCAAGAAAATTCTAGACGATTCTGTAGTTGTAATAAAAATCTACATAGGAAAATAACCATATTTTCCGAGTTTTCTGTGAATAACAATTATTAAATAATCTCGCTCCCTTATGAATAGCTATCTATTTGATATTAAAGGTATTCTTAGAATATTTCAAGAAAATTCGAGACGATTCTATCGTTGCAATGAAAATATGCTCTACTACTAGTTTACTTCGAATTACAACTACTTTTGCAGATATTCTAGAATGTCCCCAAAAATTACAATCGAACAATAACCACTAATTTCTTCTAAGTAGATCAATAACCATTTTATTAACACGTATTTTCTAATTGCACATGTGATATATCTTTCCAGGCTTTCAGAAGATATTGTTACATGTTATTTTTTTAACTTATGCACGAAAATGATTCATTAAACTTTAACTCCATGTTGAACTAAAAATATGAGGATATTATTACACTAATAACGTCTCTTATTCTACAATAATCCCTATACTACTATTGTTCCAAATATTAACATCTAATAATTACTGAATAGAATAAAATAATTTAACATTCTGAATAATAATTGTGCCCTTTACATTATAACTATTTGTTTTTTGGTACTAGTGAGTATTAAGTGTGACCATTTTTTAAATCATTGGTCACTTCTTTTCTCCATAAATCGAAAATTTCCACACAGTATTTTAAAGTTGACGAATAGCCTCTTGGTGGTGTTCTTTCAACCGAAAATCTGTATTTTCTTGATTTCAGTTTTCCTTCATCTGTTCGGTCTAAAAAATTCTGCAGCATTGTTTCTCTGTTTGCCCATGTTTCATCGTTGTATTTGTTATCATTACATTTCTTATCAGCTGTATTCCAAAGTATTCGAGTTATACCTTTCCGAGCATACGGCATGTCTTCCTGGGTGAATATATATCCACAGACATACATGTACTCCACAGTTATACCCATCGCTTTGTTTGGGCGTATCCACTGGGCAATGTATTTTCCACCCACTTAATGTTTTGTCTATGGGAATATTACAACAAACTTCAATCAGATGGAGTACACTATCGACATAGTGGCGTTTTTTTTCGCGGTGAAAAGAATCAAAGTAGACTATGACTTTTTTATAAAAGTCAACTAGTAAAAGTGTCCAATGCTGTCTATCTTGTTCTAATAATGGAAGTAACCAGCATTTATATGCTGATATTTCCTCCTTCTGCAGCCTTTTGTGAAATCCAACACTTAAATTATTTTCCATTATATTGCTCGTGAATATGGTATCGAATAAAAAAATTTGAGCACCCCTTGGTACCGCAGAATATGTCATAACAGCCCCAAAACAGTCGATTATGTTATCACATAACCACATTGTAGCTGCAAGAGTTTTGAAGTCATGAGCGTCAACAATAAATCGTCCTATAGTGGTCTTAATATTCGGAAATTGTGCTGGATAGTCATGTTCTTTAGAAATAATTAATATTTCATTGGTATGAGTATATACATTTTCTACATTATTGCCATCCCCCACTTCATCAAGTAACTGACAAAAATCGCTTGTATTTAAGACTGTAGATGGCGTACTGGTACTGAAAATATGGTTATTTTCCTATGTAGATTTTTATTGCAACGATAGAATCGTCTAGAATTTTCTTGGATTATTCTAGAATACCTTTAATATCAAATAGATAGCTATTCATAAGGGAGCGAGAGTATTTAATAAGTGTTATTCAGAGAAAACTCCGAAAACATGGTTATTTTCCTATGTAGTATTTTATTGCAACGATAGAATCGTCTAGAATTTTCTTGGATTATTCTAGAATACCTTTAATATCAAATATTATCATAAGGGAGCGAGAGTATTTAATAAGTGTTATTCAGAGAAAACTCCGAAAACATGGTTATTTTCTGGATTGATTCAGCCGGTACTTGTTGGAAATTCATTTCACTGAACTAAAATCACCTTGAATTGCACTTTCCACTCTATTTGGTTTTTTAAAAAACCTTTTCTGACGCGTTTCGATATGAACTATCTTTGTCAAAGAACTAACTGGTATTTCGTGAAGTCCGTACATTTATAGTTTATTTAGGTTGTCAATAATAATCCGATAATTGAAAAATTAGCATAAAGGTATCGGCAATTATCCTTTGACGTAATAACCTGTTGTATACGTAGAATTACTATAGGTATTAAAACAAATTACTGGTTAAATAAATTTAATAAAGGAGACCAGTTTAAATCTACCTGGTCGTTCAGTAAATTCCCCGAATTCTTGAGTTTATTGATCTCTAATGATTCCAAAAGATTTAGTCTCCTACCCTTTTTTTCAGCATGTAATAATTTGAAGTTTTCATCGAAATTGTGATATTCTGTTAATAGATGTTCTGCATATTTTGATCTGTTTTTTGATTTACAAAAGAACTACGGTGCTCCATGATGCGTTTTTTACATGCTCTCCCGCTTTGACCGATATAGACTTTATCAAATGAGCCACATGAAAGTTTGTACACCCCTGCTTTGTTGTTTTTATCTATTTTGGATTTGTTATTTTTGACTAATTTTCCTAAGCTATTGTTTGTTTTATACGCTACGTTAATATTCTGTTTTCTTAAAAATGAAGCAACTTTTAAAGTGGATTTACCAAAATATGTTAAACTATTGTATTTAACGTCCGTGGTTCTGACGTTTGGATAAACTAAGCTTAATGTTTTCTTATTATTCTTTAATCATAAGAATCATACCTTTGATATCAAATAAGATAGCTATTTATAAGGGAGCAAGAGTATTCATTAATTGTTATTCATAGAAAACTCAGAAAAAGTGGCTATTTGTCTATGTGGTATTTTCCCCTTTATCTACCCAGTTTACCCCTCAAATGTTGAATAATGGCATGCATCTCATGTTTATTGCTATTTAAAGTTGGCTTCAAATAAATATAAATATTTTTTCGTTATTGTTTATTCTGACTTGCTGCTCAGAATTTGCTGCTAAGAATTTGCTGCTAATTTCAGCCTCATCTATGCTCTACTTGTTTCTTTTTTAATATGGTTGATGACAGCGTTCTTAAAGCAGTATAAACCCTCACTGGACTAAACTGTATGAAACAAGCTTTCATTGAACTAGCCATTCTACTAGTGCTAATATAAAAAATAATGGAACTTGCCCTGCCAGTATTACCTTATCGCGCTCATGAATATTATTATTTATAATTTTTTTAAATAAATTTCATCTTTATATTATAAACTGTTGGACATTTAAACAATTCAAACTATGTATCGTAAGTTGAACACTACTAATCTAATTTAAGACCTATTGCACATCTGGTATCGATGAATTAAAACATTCTTTTATAACCATTTGTCTGGGCAATTCTTCAATGGCTCGAACAACGTCTGTCTCAACTTCCTCTACCGTATTACAAGTAATACAATAAAAATTCTTTATGTATCAACAAATGCAAAAATTAAGAAGCATAAGTTCCAGCGAGCGAGCAGGCTAGGCAACCGGAGCTATATCCGCTCCAGTTATTTCCACATTGTTGATTCAAAAAGTTGAGATTCTTAAAATATGTGGAGATGCTCAATCTTGCTTGAACCACATGTTTACTATACCTTGAAGTGGCAAATTTTGGTTGAGATAATTTTGTAATATCTCAAGGTATCGAGGAGCAGTCAAATTTTCATAAAAAATGTAAATTAGTATGTATCTATTTATGATTTATAACCATACATTAAACCCCCACCTTACTTGATGGCGCACTCACGATTTATTAACGATTTTCTATCGGCCCAATACACATTGTTTTGTCTGTTAAATACCCCGCAATTTGTAAATCTTATTTCATGAGACCATGCGGAAATTGAGGATTTTCTTAGCATTTCTCTATGAGCCAATTGCAAAACATTTCCATAGAGGAAAGTGCTACGGGTCCACGCTTGGCCCAAGCTCAGCTCGGACTTAGGTCATATATGTAGAACTCTGGACCAAGCTTGTAAGTTAGGCTTTACCCAGCGTTGTTAGAAGTCTAGAGTGATAAAGATGCGCTTGTTGCCAGAGCTGGACTAAACTTAATTCCTTTATTGACAATAACTATTACTCAAAATGAAATGCGAAATGTTGGCTATTATTTAAACAATTATTGTTAATTTTTTCCAATTGTCTAACAATTCAACAAGTTGAGAATTTCCGCCCTTGGGGTTAGGGCGAAATAGTACTTAGATGTATTTAAGATAAAGTCATGAAAGTCAGCCACTGCAGTATTCATCAACTAAACTAAAAGATTAATATTTTTTTTATTAACAACACACACACACAAAACAACAACAAAAAAAAACACAACAACATTAAGTATAAACGTAACATATATTTTTATTAAAATAACTATAAACGAAAACGAATACTCTCATAAGAAGGATATAAGTGAATCGGATTTTTAACTATAATAAACATAACTGTAATTTAAATTCTGTATTAAGAATAAAACTATATTATATATTTAGAATAAAATATCTGTAAACGAAAACAAATTCTCTCACAAACACTTAAAGACAGAATAACAAACTGTTGCATCCTCAAATTAAATCTTCTTTTGTGTGTCAATTTGTATCTTCTGTTTTTTTTAAATAGGGCATTCATCGCAATCGCATTCCAGCATTTTTTCTTCTCTGGTAAGTTTCATTTGTTTTTTGTTGATTCCGGAGTAAAGCCGAGAAACATCCCGAAGAAATCTTTTTATGGCTGGTCTCTTCAAGGGGTCTAAAATATTTTTTTGGTTAAAGTAGTGGCCAATGTACGGGTCGGTCTTAGATATATTGTTTGTTGACCGGAGTAGACGTTTCAACTCTCTCCGAGATCTTTCGATGGTCTGCTTATGATCTCTATACGGCTGCATACCTGGTACCGATGGTACATGTTAACCAACAAAATCTAAACATTCCACAGTAAAGCAACCAGCTGGTGCCCAGAACGGTGGTTCCGCTTTTTGAGGACTATTAAATTTGACAACCGTGCCCGTTCAGATTACAACAGTTGTATGCTCTCCAAAAGTGTGCATACGTACGATTCGTAATCGATGTGTTCTTGAAATCTCTTCTTTGGGGAACGACTAATGCCACCGACGACCTATATGTGGTGCCCCGTACTATTTCGTCCAACATGATATTTTCTCTTAAAAAGATATGTTTCTACTTCCACAATCTCGTGGGATCCCCCAATAGGCGTGTACTCATGCCAATGCAATGTCACATGCAACGTCTCGACAAAAATCGTACCAGTAGACGGTCGTTTCAGAGGAAACTTTAAAATCTTTCATTAGTTCGGTTATCGGCATGTTTTTCAGCCAGGAGAAAATATTCTGAACGACTTGATGTTCGCCTTCTTCTTCCATGATTTCTACATATATAGCGAGAACCATTCTTTCCGTGTTCTGTTGAAGCGTTTAATTGTCCTCCACATTCTGGACAAGTTGCTGGGCTATTTGTTCTTGGTACCACTACATCTAATTCCAATAAATTTCGCCCCTGTCTTCAGCATCCTTCGTTATTTAGCACTCCGAGCCCTAGATGACTTCCTAATGTATAGTAATTACTGTACCTCCCATAAAAAAACTGCACATTCATCGCTATATTCTCAATAGCACTATTAATTTATATTCTAATTAACTAAATCACTTAAATGTAGTAATTATCTAATGAATGTAAGACTTTATAATATACTGCCATGCTTTGACAAAAAGTTTTCAGTTATTTCAACGTTTCTGAACTTAACTGAATAAGCACTTTAAATCACATTTAAATGAATGTTTTGGACAAATAATAAATAAATATTATAAATGGAGTTGGTATAAATAATTCAATATTTTAAACACATGATATAAATTTTTCAACTTTCATAGATCGGTCAATATTTAATAATCGACCGAAAACTACATAAAAAAATCTAAATTTTTTGTCATATTTCATAAAATTTTAATGTCTATATGTTGTTGTCATGGTAAAGCTATCTAATAATGATCAAATCCATACACTATTGGATTTTAGGGTTTTTAGGGTAATTTCTGAAAATATACACAACAGGAAAATAACATGAAACAAAAATAAATTGCACTTCTTAATATTTTGTTAAGTTTATTTCTCTATATTTTAATAGAATATCATATGTAGGAACAAAATTAGGTAGTGCAATTATATAACAAATAAATTAAGGACATTTTTCTTATAGGTTTAATACTTAATCTAATACATAAAAATCTCATGTCACAGTGTTAGTGATCGAACTCCTCCGAAATGTTGTTATAAATTAATCAATAGTTGAATTAAATAGGTACATTAAGCCCCTAGCCCATTTTCGGAGAAAAGAAAAAAAGAGTCATCAACAGATTAGGAAGCAAAGTTTTATACATTATTTAATATAAATTCATAAATATAAACTTAAAACTAAAATGTACATAATATCTAATACATAATAATCAGGTGTTTGTGGTAGTTTTGTATGTATATTTGACAGTTAGGTCGTAAAGTATATTTTATCCCGCTAGGTCATTAAAGTGTCATTATAAAGAGTAAAAAATAATATCTCGAAAAAAAAATGTGACAGACAGACGTAAAAATTATGTTTATGATTTTGCAAAAATTTAAATAACTCATGGGGGTCAGGTGGGGAAATGTTTTTGGGAAAAATTTACTATTTTTTTACTAATTAAGAGGGCTAACTTTTTAAGTGAAGTAACACGTGAAACGTCATTTTGTCAAAATGGAAATATTAAATGAATGAAAAGCGGGATTTCTATTGTTTTAAAAAGAATTCAGTATATCTGAAATAGAAAGTAATACTGGTATTAATCTTGATATGCAGTTTCTAAACTGAACAGAAGCGGGTTTTATCAATTTGTGAATATTCCGGTAACCGATAGAAAGCAAGCGGGGCATTTTTAAGAAAAAAACACTATTTCCCAGGAACCTTATATAATACAGATATTACAAATACAATTAATTCCTTATATTCATAGAGATTTGATGTGGCATTTTACGAAAATTCTTTTATTAAATGGTGACGAAGGGTGTCAGTCATTTTTAGGGAACAAAAAAGATGCTGGCTTGAAAGTTGGTATAGGTTAAGGTGACCGAATTTTTAGATGTGCAAAGCCGGACAACTCTAAAGGATATCGTCATATTTTTTTTAATTTTTAACATAAGTACAATTTATGAATATAAAAAAGGTATAATATTTTATTCCTTGGCATATTTTTTATTTGAGTAAATTTGTTTTAGTAGATTGTTGTCATTTTTTAAAATATTGTAAAAATCTTCCCAAGAATTTGTCAAATTATATTTCACACATAAAATGGCTTTCAAAGTTTCAACACTTAATTTTGATTTTTCAGATGTCCACACTTGATTTACTATAGAAAAAACGCGTTTAGTCGTAGCGTTAGTTTCAGGTATTTTATTTTATTCGTATATTTCTTTCTAAAATTTCTTTTAAGGTTAAGGTCGGTAATATACTTTTTGTCATCAATATAAAATATGAGCTTAGTTTAAGAAAATTTATGTATTATGAAATATATAAATAAATTACTTATCTAAATTTTCTATGTGAAGTAGCAGATTTGTAATATTTATTTGTTTAATTAGCTTGCTAGCACGCAGTACGAACACGAAGTGTTCGTCTCAGAGACAAATACAATGTATCGGGTAGCAAAAGCAATATGTTAGTCGTCGTAGCCCATAGGACTCTTAGAACGCAAAACAATGATTTTCATAAATATAAAATTTGACTTAATTCTAAAATCCCGACTATTAAATTAAATTTTATATTATTTTGAAAAAAAAACCGGGACTGTCACTCCAAAAGCGGTACGTCAGGTCACCTTAGTCTAGGACCTAGACTAAGGTGACCTGAACAGCATATACCTAGACTCTAGGTATATGCTGTTCTCATGAAATGACTAGAACTGAATTTAATCATTTGGCCATCTTCACGTAGCCGATAAAAGTAATGTGAAGTATATATTAATTGCATGAGAGTTGATAAATTAATTCTTTTCTTTAAACGAATAGAGACATTATTCGTCATTTAACCAGTACTGAGGGGATGGGGTTTGCAAAATGTCCTTTATCTGATATCTCAAAAATATAAAAAATATTGGTAGTCTTAAGCGATAGTTAAGATTTATAAAATAAAAATAAATTCAAAACAATGCATATAAACCTCCAAACATAAAGAATATTAAATACACCAAATACACAACAATATACAATTTGTCAAAATTATTAAATTTATTGTGTCAAAAACCTAACATAAGAAAAATCTAAAAATTTAAAATGTCCAAACCCCAAAAATGCCAAAACTAACCTATATAACTGAAAATACCAACATCACCGTAAATGTACTTAAAGGAGTGCCAAAATAAGTCAAAAACACCATATATTTCTAAAATGTGAAAAAGGACAAAATTATCAGAATTGTCAGAAATACCAGAAATGTCAAAAAGGTCATAAACGTCAAAAATATAAAAAATGTCAGATATATCAGAAATGTCAAAAATGTCAAAAACGCCAAAAACGTTAAAAAAAAACTAAAATGAAAACTAGCTCATCATATTAAATCGGAAAATAAAGTATTTTTAGAATTCGTGCCATATCATTTTTACTCATGAATGTTAATGTTAAAATGGTATTCATAAAAAAAACTAAAAATGTAGGGGATCTGAACATTACCAAATTAAAAAATGTTTAAGATAGTTATGTCGAATAAGCCGATTTGTCTAGCCCATGCGAAGTCGGCGCGGGTCAGCTAGTATTTATATAAATATTATAAAAATAAACAAATTATTTTTCAAAAAAGTCACTGTTGCGAAAAGTAGCTTATAGTACCAAAGAGTGGTTGCAGTTCTACATTTTCTCGCCAAACAACTTAAGACTCATTTATCGCATTCCGCTATTTTTATTGCCGCATACTTGATGGACTTTTAGAGTTCTTGAACTCAGGAACTCTAAAAACTCTCAGAAAGGTATCACAACCCTCTGGTTGTGATACCTTTCTACTTTATCTTCTCCCAAAGCAACTATTCAGTCAGCAGTAAGTTTACATACGGCCTCAATACCATCGGAAGCTCCTCCTTTCCATGACCTGTTTTACTATATTTCCAAGAGATGAAAATGTAATCATAAAATATTTGATTGCAAGCAAAAAGGGCATGGATCTATTTCTATATTGGATTAGCAGCCCATCACAGGCTGTAAATTTTTAGGAATACGGTCAGATATATGCTGCAAATAGACATTCTAAGAAATGGTACAGAAACTTTGAGAGTGTCATTGATTGGTAGTTTCCAAGTACACCATGTCTTTGTGTAAAGATATTTGACCTCTTGATCCTCCAAATCTTGCACTTCTGAACCGTTTTTTGTGGCGTAGTTCTTTGTTTGTCGCTGTCTTTTCATTCAAGGCACACGTTTTTGATATGTATTTAATTTTTCCATAGTATTTTGCTGAATTTTCTCGCTAGTTTTCTTTTGGCTTTTTGACAACGAGTAGTTAATTTATCAATGCCTTTTATTTTAGCCCCCGCTTTCTTTTTGTTGTGAAGTTATATATCCTATGAATGGCTGAACCACTTTTAACATATATTACGCCGTTTTCACACCAAGCATTACTATATGTGATCTTTTTAGTAGCGTTTTGTAATAACTTTAAGCAATATTTCGTTAAATCTTTACTCACTTGAATGCCCGAGTCTTTCAACTTAGTGCGATTTTTTAGAATGAGGGCCCGATGATTTTAAAGCGAAAGGTTCTTAACCGAGGCCCACATTTACACATTTGAAAATAGATGAGCAAAGGAATGAATTTGATAACTTGGAAATTTCATTTGTTTCGACACCGACACCACACACTACATTGATCTTGAAGTACCCATTCAATTCAGTTCAGTGTGTAAGAAACACAGACTAGGTAAAATTCATTATAAGTTTCTTCTTTTATTATATTATATATATATATATATATATATATATATATATATATATATGTATTATATAGGAAATAAACTAATATAACATGTAATTAATGTAGAAAACCTGCACAAAATTTGTTTTTCTAATAAAAACTCCAATTCTCTCTTTGCGATAGGTATCTTGCATTCCGGACTTGACATGTCAGACGTCAGAAAGAACGCTATTAATTTCATATACCTTTTGTTAAATTTTGCAGTTCTTCATCGGATATGAGCTTCAACTTGCAAATTAATAATTCAACAAATTTTATTTGACACTTATATAAATTTAAATAAAGAATTAAATACATATTAGGATTAACACTTGAGTCATAATGAAATAGTGAGAATGTAACAATTATTTTAATTCTCCTGAAATTTATAACCATTACTAATGATAACATAAGGAAATAGAAACAGAGACAGAAAATAACAAGAAACGTGAAGTATAATTCGAAAGAAGCTTTCGCTTTCATAGTTCGGTCTCAAATAACTGCCGCTCTGTGTTCGTCTATGAATCGAAAAAGTACTGCAGGAGGCTGATAGATCCTAGGATTTTTTTGCAGGAACACGGAAGCAATTGGGAATTTTTAGGTCAGGTATTTGTATATTTAGTTTGTTTGTAAACAATTCTGATACTCAAGTCCGTACGTTTTCATTCATGCTATACGGCAGACCAAATATGCGAAGATTCAACGAAGGTGATGTTTGTTCTTGATTATCCAGTACTATCTTAAACTCTTGGTTCTTGGTTTGAAAGTTAGAAACTTTTTCCTCTAAGATTGTGACCGATGAAGTAAGAGCTGAAATTTTCTCGTCGTATTTTTCATCCATAGCATCTATGACCTTAGCTGTAATGTTGTCTAAATTTTTACTAATAGCGGCATTTATCATAGATTTAATCTTTTCTAGATAACTATTTGACAGTACCATGGCGGGAAAATGACAATAGGTGAAAAAACTGCTTACAGTATTAATTAATTTGTAATTTGCAGCTATCAGAGTGACTGACGCCCGTACGTGGGATGCGTAGTATGCCATGCATCATGTAGCATGCTACCTCATCTAAATAAATGTGCGACACGTCCAACCCTTTAAAAGCATTACAACTAAACTAATAGTTGCGCTCTCGGGTGACCCAACAGCACGACACGGGCCTTGATATTTAAATCGCCTTGTCTATATTTCGTTTTCGTATTCACTCTATTCATTGGCCGGCTTTCCTTTCCAGAGGCAGCCCGGACGCGTGCATAAATAGGCGATGTTTTCCCATGATGTTCTGCAAAGAAGAATCAAAATGAATGTGGTGCCTTTGCGGCAACCAACGGCCACTGCTTATTAAATCAATATGTAAAATAAAAAAACAACATTAATACACTTAAGCTACTCTACATACTAATATGCAAGGAGAATATGACTTTGAAACACTGTTAGTTATCCGGAATGAAACACTAGACATATTAGAACACTCCCTAAGCATAAAATAGACGCCACTATCTAAATTATGCGAAATGAAGTGAATTCTCATTAGGATTAGAGTAAAGCGGGACTTGATAGAAGATGTTTCATGCAGCCCTCTAAACGAGACGCAAGAAATGTCGATGAATAAGAACGCTGCCTTGAATCGTTAGAGTTATTAGTCGCCTGATCTCCTGGCGGGAGAGTTCGAGAATACTGGAAATTGTATTATTCTCGGCGCAACAGGTGCCACGAGCCCCGACTATAAGAGGTGCTACCACGATGATATCGCCAGGGTAACCGTGTGCGATATCCTGAAGCAGTCGTGGTTCGGAATAAATTGCTGTTTTGTTTTGAGCCGCGTGAATAAGAGGCGCTGGGCCCTCCCAGGAGACCCCGACGTCAGTCACTATTAGTCTATTCCCCTTCCTGAACACCTGATCGGGTTTTTTAAGAGCGCCATTGGAGCAGCGGATTCTTGGTTCAACTCGGCTATCCAGTCGCGTTTTTGGCACTTTTACGTAGCATCGCAACGAGCTGGTCATGCCGCCTTGCCCTTCTCCAATGAGTGCAAGGACATTTTTGTAAAACATGTGATAGAGATTCGCTGCGGTCGCATTCTATCCTACATTTTCTCTCATGTGGTGGATTTGATAGGATGCCTCTAGTCGGTAATAAATTTCCTCGTAGTTGTACCGCCTTTATATAATCTGACCCCGACCAGTAGGGAGGCGGATTCGTAATCCAATTGCCGCTGCTCTCATTGCAGGAGCCTAAGACCGTTCCCAGAATAACTGTCATCCAATTTCTCACCTAATTGCCCCCCAATGACCTCACCGCTCCCACCATTATTGCAAGTCCACTTTAATAGATTTTCATAAAGTTTTGGGGCATGCGGCAAGGAAAGGACTGCTGCCGTTGTTGTATTAAAGCTGTTTAAGAGTTTGTTAACTCTACGCCGCATAATGGCCGGTACATTCAGGCTCATACACAATATTTCCAGGCCTCCTTGCCTTATTGGTGAGTGCAGATAAGCTTCAGCGCAAGTGCGATTAAGTTTAAAATTTTCCGCATAGCCACTCTCACGATCCTATCAAATGATTTTAGCGTCTTTTGGGTGATTACCGGTGTTTGTAAGTAATCTATGTATCTTGGCAGCAGATATGTCCGCAGCAAATCCATCTTTTGCTGCGGTCTAAGGCACGATACCTGTATTCGGTTCAGCCGTTCCTTCAGTTGATCTATAGCAATTTTGGTCTGTCCCATAACGTCGTACCTACGTCCTAGATACTTAAAGACTTCACCGGGCTGTAGTTGCTTGACGTCAACGCCGTCCACTTGGAACTGCGGTTTCGTGATATAATAGATGTGCTTATTCCCCCGATTAACATTAACCGAGGGAGCCACATATTTTTGCAGGTTCAGAGCCATCCCCCGCTTAGCAAAGAATTCTACAGTCTCGTGAAGTTGCTTCTTAGCATCACGGACTGACCCGGCGAACAGTACTAGATCATCTGCATAACCCAATACTGCTACCTTGAGGTATTCCGATACAGGCAGACCTCCATCACTCTCCTGCAATTCGCAGATCAACTCATCCACCACCATGTTAAACAGGTACGAAGATAATGGATCGCCTTGTTTTACACCGTTCTTAAGAATGATTTTCTTTGTTATTTTGCTGCCTGCTTGAATCACGGTACGTGTATTGTTATAAGAATCCTTAATGTACCGTTTTGTGATTTCGTCGACTCCGAAGCGATTCATCGCTCGTACGATAGAACCTCGAATGGAAATGGAATCGAAGGCACTCCTTAAATCGAATAATAAAATTGTATAACGAAGCAATCTCTTTCTCCTTTCCTTAATCAGAGTATGAAGGGTGAGGTTGTTAAGTAAAACGCCGTCGACCCGTTGGTACCCACGCTGGTGATCGTGTATTAGTAGAGTCGGAAACCTTCTTCCAAGGATCCGATGAAAAACACGGGCTAAGATTGAGGAAATTGTGATGGGCCGCCAGTTATCAATATTATTCAAGTCCCCTTTCTTAGGAATAAGCAGCGTCCTATTGGATTTCAGTGTCGAAGGTGTTACATGCTGTTATATAGCAAGACAAGCCTCTGAAGAGGAATCTTTATCAACTGATTCAGGCGTAGACCATCAGGACCAGCGGCCTGTGACTTGGTCGTTGATAGTGCCCAAGTCACCTCTTCCTCTGTAATAGGAAGGCCCATCTGCTTCCCATTACCTTCCACAGCATCAAAGGCCTCGTTGTCTTGAGGGGTATTTACATGTTCATGTCCTGTTGTACATCTTCGCCCCAGAGCGGAGGATCATCTATCACCACACGAGCCAGCGCGTCTTTTTTGTATTTTTGTTGACATACTCTGAGTTTATATGCCCTCTCATGCGTTCTACTTTTTAAGGTTGGGGCCTTGAACGCCTTCGATCCTAAGTTCGGCTTCTCAACTCGCTCTCCTCGATATATTTGAGGGTTAATGAATATCTGCACAGCTTTCCTCACATCGTTTCTATGACGGCTAATCTCAGTTTGCTGTGAAAATTTATATAATTCTTTATCATGATTATCCCAGTTCTTATATTTTTGTCATAGATTCTTAATATGTAAAGAGATTACTTTCGTTGTACTCGTGTCTTGAGGTACGAACTCATCTGCCTCGGGGTTCAACGATTGATTCGAGCCCCGATCTGTATTACTCGTTGTTGGAATGGGCTCATCTACAAGATCAACTCCGATATCGTCCACCTGTGAGCTCGTCTCGTCTAAGACCCTCTGTTCACCAGGAACTTCATCAGGTGGCGCTTGCTCTTCGGAAATTTGACGTAATAAGCTTACGTAGACAGGTCTACGCCGCTTATTTTTGATAAAGTCTTTGCTCCGGCCAGGGAACTGCGTCAGCAGGTGGTAATTAATGAACCTACCTGTAAACGCCGATTCCATCTGAGCCATCCGCAAATCGTCATCATCCGTCCATTGAGGTGGAGTTCCATCATCATCTCTCTCATATCTAAGTTCCAAATCCCTGTTGTGTTCAGTGGGGTGTGACTTTCTCATATGTTGACGCATTCCAGCAAAAGACTTGAACACGCCAGAGCATATGGGACAAATGCGGTCGTTCTCCTGATTAGGCCCTCGGCAACGGTTGCGCCGTAAATGGGTCTGCAGGCCCGCATCATTTGCAAAGCCTTTGCTGCACTGGCACAACACCATATTGATTAATCCTGCAGTTGAAAAGGGACCAGAAGTAATAGTCAATTTTAAATGTCATAAATCAAATTTTCATTTTGCAATCTACATCAATAAATATAAAGCCATTGACGACTTTGAAACGTTTGGTATTCCTGCAATATACAACGTTTTATTTCTATTGTGGTGTTATTGCCCAAAAAAACATAAAAGTAATTAGGGACCAGAAGTAGTTGCCAACAGAAATAATTCTTGTTGACCTTTAGAAAAGTTTCGAGAATTCACTACTTCGCTTGGTCAAAAAAAGCCTACCGGGTACTGTAGGCAATGTTCTCATAGACCTGTGTTAGAAATACAGATAGACTTGGCTGTGTTCTGCGGCCGCAGGGAGATCCCAACCACAGAGATGAAAATGATAGGATGAGCCGGTGGTTGTGTGATGGATCTCTGTCAATGATTAGTCTATCTCGGAATCGATTCGCCCCCGGGGTCAGAAACTGCTGTTATACCTCCCGCGGGGAGGCCATCGGTTGACTTGATACACCAAGTATATGATCGCAACGGTTTCTCTCAGAGACCGTCACGAAACACAATGTCGAAAACACCGGCTTTTGCGCCCTTATTCGCTTGTATTTATATGCGACGGCTCCTTGATACTCTCTTATTACGAAATGTTACTTTTTAGTGCACCCAATCACGATCCCAAAGACTGAGTAGACTGTTTATCGGCGCTAGTCACAGTTTCACAATATTAACGGAAACTAACGATTTTTAAAATCATTAAATTATGGGAGCGAGGCGTCTACTAACTACTCACTCGTGCGCCATCTTCTTTTTTTATATTTCCATCAAATACTAATAGTACAATATGCCCCATATCCCGTAATAACAAATTGCCGGTAATTTTCAAAAATGTAGTTATATGTTCTACAGTGACGTCATACATATTTATGGAGTAACTAACCATCAATAACGAATGTGAAAGTACTCATTAAAGATTCACACACTTTTTAAACACGGATGTCTTATATCGTGTCGTGATCGCAAGAAAACTACCCGTTCTCCCCAATAGACGTGGTTCGATTCACTGATCGAAGAATAAAACACGACACAAACGGATAACAATAATTTATCAAATTCTCTCTGGTGAACCATATAGAAGAAAAAGGGATGTACAAAATAACTTCCTGAAACTTGAATAAAACTAATACACAACAGAATCGGAATAAAACATAACCGGCAGTTTCATTTACATTACATACACATGTCTCAATATATATTGACAATTAACAGCGCCGAAGAGGATTTTCCTGTTCGGCCATCTTGTCATAGATAACTACAAGAGACACACTTAACTACTTAGATATCATAGCTCGGTCGGTTAACATGTCCGCAACATATCTGATAAACCTCAAATTCCCACGGCACACACACACCCTTTGCGTGAGCCCAGGATCTGGATTTGCCCTTCAGAAAATAGTTACTGAGGACATTTCCAGCCCCCTTGCCATCCACCCCCTGAGAGTTAACTCAGGTCCTCACGCTAACGCAGTTTTCCTTCTGCATAATTGCTATCATCTTGCTGGAATAACTTGGCTTTGGTTTGATTCCGTTGCTTTACCTTATTGGTACTACAGCAACTGTCGTATTGTGGTGCGTGGCTCATTCTTTGCTATGATATATAGCGAATTGTACCCTTCTATGAGCGTGCACGTTGTCATCGTTTATTTTTATGGATGTTTGTTTTTCTGTCTTCTCTTTGCATGGTAGGGTTGGTTCCCCCGGGTCCCCTTCTCTTCTGAAAAGTAGAATATTACATACTTCATTTTATTGTCACCGGTCTTCTATCTCTCTCCTTTGCTAAGGCAGAGCTTCTTAGGTTCTTAGGCCGTTTGTATCTGTCAATAAATCTGAGGTCATAGTCGATTAGCTGTCGTAGGAGAAGGTTTGGGTGCTGTTCCAGTTTGGCGTAAGCCTCTCTGGCCTCATTTCTGCAAACTTTGGTTGGTGTCGTAAATCGTTGAAGATCACCGTGTTACGAACGAACCAGGGTGCGTCGACTGCGAGGCGTAGGCATAGGTTCTCCTGCCTTTGGATGGCCTGCCTGTTGCTCTTGCTGGGTGTCCCCATTCTATTGGAGCGTACGTCACCATTGGTAAGATGACTGTCTTAATGAGAGTCTCAGCTTGCTTCCTCTTCCTATTAGGGGGTTTGGCACGAGCAGCCCTGACTTTGTTACGAGTCTCTTGGACTACCTCCTGTCGACAATGACTCCAAGGTATTTGACGTCGTTCTTCCATGGAATTTGTTTGCCGTTGACGGTCAGGTTTCCTCTCGGAACGACCGTGCGGCTTCTTCCGTTGGCAAACAGAGATTGAGTTTTGTCCACTGAAGGCACTATTCTGCTAAATCGTTAGTGGCTTGTTGCAGCTGCCTCAAGGCTGGTTCGAATCTGAAAGATTGGCATCCTATGGCGGTGTCGTCTGCGAATTGGGCAATTATAGCGTCGGTTGGTCTTAAGATTTCTACAGTGTAGATTGAAAATAGCATCTGAGTTATGGTAAAAACTTTCTTTTAAATGACAGTTATGCAAAATTGAAAAACCAACTATTGGGGTATACTCTATAAAATTGTTAATATTTCTTTTTTAGTTTTTTTAATTGTACTTATGTAATTTTTAATATAAAATTTCAAATCAGTCCACTTCCTTGCACCAAATACAGGAAGATTGTGCCTTTTTTATATAAGATGTGAAAAAACTGAAAACAACTTCAGTTTCTTTTTTCGTCCATATTTTCTTGACAACAATTGCCTGTTTAGTTCTTATGGTAGACGGCATTTCTGTGTCACTGGGTGTAGGTTCATCTTCTGAAATTGCCGCAATTTTAGAGTTATGTCATCAGCAGTGTTTTCCTCTACATCTTCTAGTTCAACATGAGGTAAGGCTAAAAAGAAATACATCAGTTAACATGAAGATTTGGAGAAAAAATCAGTAGGGAATTATAAACCGGAGTAATTTTGATAACCCTGTTGACGGGGGTGGGGCTATTGTATTTCCGGTTTATTAGGAAGTCTATACAAACCCTCATTAAAAGAAAAAATGGTATAAACATGGGTATTAAATCACTCTTATTTTTAATATATTTTCATTTAAGTTTGTAGAAAAGGATTCAAATCACTTCTCTCAGACATATTTGCATCACTTTAAATATTTGTTCAATATTTTATAACAGACTTTAGACGTAAATTGAGCATGCTATTTAAATAAAACAATTTCTTTATAAAAATGGTAAAGATAATATATAAGAATCAACTTTGGAAAAAAATGCAATCGCAAAAATTACACTTTCAACATATACAGCTACTGAAAGTAGTTTTGAAATTTTATCAGTTTATAATATGTTTGTTCTTGATTATCCAGTACTATCTTTTACTCTTGGTTCTTGGTTTGAAAGTTAGAAACATTTTCCTCTAATATTGTGACCGATGAAGTAAAAGCTGAAATTTTCCCGACGTATTTTTCATCCATAGCATCTATGACCTTAGCTGTAATGTTGTCTAAATTTTTACTAATAGCGGCATTTATCATAGATTTAATCTTTTCTAGATAACTATTTGACAGTACCATGGCGGGAAAATGACAATAGGTGAATAAACTGCTTACAGTATTAATTAATTTGTAATTTGCAGCTATCAGAGTGACTGACGCCCGTACGTGGGATGCGTAGTATGCCTTGCATCATGTAGCATGCTACCTCATCTAAATAAATGTGCGACACGTCCAACCCTTCAAAAGCAGTACAACTAAACTAATAGTTGCGCTCTTGGGTGACCCAACAGCACGACACGGGCCTTGATATTTAAATCGCCTTGTCTATATTTCGTTTTCGTATTCACTCTATTCATTGGCCGGCTTTCCTTTCCAGAGGCAACCCGGACGGGTGCATAAATAGGCGATGTTTTCCCATGATGTTCTGCAAAGAAGAATCAAAATGAATGTGGTGCCTTTGCGGCAACCAACGGCCACGGCTTATTAAATCAATATGTAAAATAAAAAAACAACATTAATACACTTAAGCTACTCTACATACTAATATGCAAGGAGAATATGACTTTGAAACACTGTTAGTTATCCGGAATGAAACACTAGACATATTAGAACACTCACTAAGCATAAAATAGACGCCACTACCTAAATTATGCGAAATGAAGTGAATTCTCATTAGGATTAGAGTAAAGCGGGACTTGATAGAAGATGTTTCATGCAGCCCTCTAAACGAGACGCATGAAATGTCGATGAATATGAACGCTGCCTTGAATCGTTAGAGTTATTAGTCGCCTGATCTCCTGGCGGGAGAGTTCGAGAATACTAGAAATTGTATTATTCTCGGCGCAACAGGTGCCACGAGCCCCGACTATAAGAGGTGCTACCACGATGATATCGCCAGGGTAACCGTGTGCGATATCCTGAAGCAGTCGTGGTTCGGAATAAATTGCGGTTTTGTTTTGAGCCGCGTGAATAAGAGGCGCAGGGCCCTCCCAGGAGACCCCGACGTCAGTCACTATTACTCTATTCCCCTTCCTGAACACCTGATCGGGTTTTTTAAGAGCGCCATTGGAGCAGCGGATTCTTGGTTCAACCTCGGCTATCCAGCCGCGTTTTTCGGCACTTTTACGTAGCATCGCAACGAGCTGGTCATGCCGCCTTGCCCTTCTCCAATGAGTGCAAGGACATTTTTGTAAAACATGTGATAGAGATTCGCTGCGGTCGCATTCTATCCTACATTTTCTCTCATGTGGTGGATTTGATGGGATGCCTCTAGTCGGTAATAAATTTCCTCGTAGTTGTACCGCCTTTATATAATTTGACCCCGACCAGTAGGGAGGCGGATTCGTAATCCAATTGCCGCTGCTCTGATTGCAGGAGCCTAAGCCGTTCCCAGAATAACTGGCATCCAATTTCTCACCTAATTGCCTCCCGATGACCTCACCGCTTCCACCATTATTGCAAGTCCACTTTAATAGATTTTCATAAAGTTTTGCGGCATGCGGCAGGGAAAGGACTGCTGCCGTTGTTGTATTAAAGCTGTTTAAGAGTTTGTTAACTCTACGCCGCATAATGGCCGGTACATTCAGGCTCATACACAATATTTCCAGGCCTCCTTGCCTTATTGGTGAGTACAGATAAGCTTCAGCGCAAGTGCGATTAAGTTTAAAATTTTCCGCATCGCCACTCTCACGATCCTATCAAATGATTTTAGCGTCTTTTGGGTGATTACCGGTGTTTGTAAGTAATCTATGTATCTTGGCAGCAGATATGTCTGCAGCAAATCCATCTTTTGCTGCGGTCTAAGGCACGGTACCTGTATTCGGTTCAGCCGTTCCTTCAGTTGATCTATAGTAATTTTGGTCTGTCCCATAAAGTCGTACCTACGTCCTAGATACTTGAAGACTTCACCGGGCTGTAGTTGCTTGACGTCAACGCCGTCCACTTGGAACTGCGGTTTTGTGATATAATATATGTGCTTATTCCCCCGATTAACATTAACCGAGCCATCCCCCGCTTAGCAAAGAATTCTACAGTCTCGTGAAGCTGCTTCTTAGCATCACGGACTGACCCGGCGAACAGTATCATCTGCATAACCCAATACTGCTACCTTGAGGTATTCCGATACAGGGAGACCTTCATCACTCTCCTGCAATTCGCAGATCAACTCATCCACCACCATGTTAAACAGGTAGGAAGATAATGGATCGCCTTGTTTTACACCGTTCTTAAGAACGATTTTCTTTGTTATTTTGCTGCGTGCTTGAATCACGGTACTTGTGTTGTTATAAGAATCTGTAATGTACCGTTTTGTGATTTCGTCGACTCCGAAGCGATTCATCGCTCGTACGATGGAACCTCGAATGGAAATGGAATCGAAGGCACTCCTTAAATCGAGTGATAAAATTGTATAACGAAGCAATCTCTTTCTCCTTTCTTTAATCAGAGTATGAAGGGTGAAGTTGTTAAGTAAAACGCCGTCGACTCGTTGGTACCCACGCTGGTGATCGTGCATTAGTAGAGTCGAAAACCTTCTTCCAATGATCCGATGAAAAACACGGACTAAGATTGAGGAAATTGTGATGGGCCGCCAGTTGTCAATATTATTCAAGTCCCCTTTTTTAGGAATAAGCAGCGTCCTATTGGATTTCAGTGTCGAAGGTGGTACACCGAATAGGAGCATGCTGTCATATAGCAAGACAAGCCTCTAAAGAGGAATCTTTATCAACTGATTCAGGCGTAGACCATCAGGAGCAGCGGTCTGTGACTTGGTCGTTGATTGTGCCCAAGTCACCTCTTCCTCTGTAATAGGAAGGCCCATCTGCTTCCCATTACCTTCCACAGCATCAAAGGCCTCGTTGTCTTGAGGGGTATTTACATGTTCAAAAATTATGCGATATTTTTCCTCTATCTTTTTGATGTCCGGTTGTACATCTAGCAGGAGCTAGCGCCGACCGGTCTTGTATTTTTGTTGACATACTCTGAATTTATATGCTCTCTCATGCGTTTTACTTTTAAAGGTTGGGGCCTTGAACTCCTTCGATCTAAGTTCGGCCTCCCAACTCGCTCTCCTCGATATATTTGAGAGTTAATGAATGTCTGTACAGCTTTCCTCACCTCGTTTCTATGGCGGCTAATCTCAGTTTGCTGTGAAAATTTATATAATTTTCGCCATAGATTCTTAATATGTAAAGAGATTACTTTCGTTGTACTCGTGTCTTGAGGTACGAACTCATCTGCCTCGGGGTTCAACGATTGATTCGAGCCCCGATCTGTATTACTCGTTGTTGGAATGGGCTCATCTACAAGATCAACTCCGATATCGTCCACCTGTGAGCTCGCCTCGTCTAAGACCCTCTGTTCACCAGGAACTTCATCAGGTGGCGCTTGCTCTTCGGAAATTTGACGTAATAAGCTTATGTAGACAGGTCTACGCCGCTTATTTTTGATAAAGTCTTTGCTCCGGCTAGGGAACTGCGTCAGCAGGTGGTAATTAATGAACCTACCTGTAAACGCCGATTCCATCTGAGCCATCCGCAAATCGTCATCATCCGTCCATTCAAGTGGAGTTCCATCATCATCTCTCTCATATCTAAGTTCCAAATCCCTGTTGTGTTCAGTGGGGTGTGACTTTCTCATATGTTGACGCATCCCAGCAAAAGACTTGAACACGCCAGAGCATATGGGACAAATGTGGTCGGTCTCCTGATTAGGCCCTCGGCAACGGTTGCGCCGTAAATGGGTCTGCAGGTCCGCATCATTTGCAAAGCCTTTGCCGCACTGGCACAACACCATATTAATTAACCCTGCAGTTGAAAAATGACCAGAAGTAGTTGCCAACAGAAATAATTCTTGTTGACCTTTAGAAAAGTTTCGAAAATTCACTACTTCACTTGGTCAAAAAAAAGCCTACCGGGTACTGTAGGCAATGTTCTCATAGACCTGTGTTAGAAATACAGATAGACTTGGCTGTGTTCTGCGGCCGCAGGGAGATCCCAACCACAGAGATGAAAATGATAGGATGAGCCGGTGGTTGTGTGATGGATCTCTGCCAATGATTAGTCTATCTCGAAATCGATTCGCCCCGGTGTCAGAAACTGCTGTTATACCTCCCGCGGGGAGGCCACCTGTTGACTTGATATACCAAGTATATGATCGCAACGATTTCTCTCAGAGACCGTCACGAAACACAATGTCGAAAACATCGGCTTTTGCGCCCTTATTCGCTTGTATTTATATGCGACGGCTCCTTGATACTCTCTTATTACGAAATGTTACTTTTTAGTGCACCCACGATCCTAAAGACTGAGCAGACTGTTTTTCGGCGCTAGTCACACTTTCACAATATTAACGGAAACTAACGATTTTTAAAATCATTAAATTATGGGAGCGAGGCGTCTACTAACTACTCACTCGTGCGCCATCTTCTTTTTTTATATTTCCATCAAATACTAATAGTACAATATGCCCCATATCCCGTAATAACAAATTGCCGGTAATTTTCAAAAATGTAGTTATATGTTCTACAGTGACGTCATACATATTTATGGAGTAACTAACCATCATCAATAACGAATGTGAAAGTACTCATTAAAGATTCACACACTTTTTAAACACGGATGTTTTATATCGTGTCGTGATCGCATGAAAAATACCCGTTCTCCCCAATAGACGTGGTTCGATTCACTGATCGAAGAATAAAACACGACACAAACGGATAACAATAATTTATCAAAATATAAATAAATGTTTTTTTTTTTTCGAAATTCAACAAAATTATTCTACAAGTTACAACTTATAAAATCCAAAATATTAGTATTTTCAATTTGCAAGTGGTGTACATGTAGAATACTAATATTTTGGATATTACAATTTGTAACTTGTAGAATAATTTTGTTGAATTAAGAAACGAAATTTGACAAGTTACAAAACTACAAGTTACAAGTTGATTATGAAACAGGCCCCTGTTGTAAAAATTCTTTTAATACGGGGTGATTTGGTGACGTATTTGAGAGTGAACATTCTTTCAATCAAAATTGTGTTTGTATATTCCGGACATGTAACTATTTTATGCGGCCGTCATATTTTCCTAGCATTATATTTTTATGCCTAGACATTTCAAGTTTTCAAGGTAAAAAATTAGCACGGAGGATGATTTCGCATGTTAATTTAATGCATATAATATGTATTGGTGGTGTAAAATTATAATTATACCGGGTTTTTCAAAATATGTTAGAGAGTTGCTATGCAGGATGGTTAAAATATAGCGTCAAATGGAATTATAGTAGTGTTAGAAAAAAATCGAGAAAAAATAATTTTATACGGTACCCCATAAGCAGTTGGAAATTAATGATAGCTGATATACAGGGCGGAGTAAGAGTATTGTTATGCAGGGTCGCTAAAAAAATGTTAATAGAATGGTATACTTATATGGTAGCTTATTAGCATTTGAATTTACAGGGTGGTTGCATTATAGGATGTACTGGAATTATAATATTGTATTTGTATGTTCTGAACATGTAACTATTTTATGCCGAAAGATAAGATTTTATGCCTTTTCATCAATCCTTTCAATTACTCTATGCCTGCCTGCCGGTCCAATTTCATTCTGGGCATTTATTTAGAGCTGTTGCATATTCAAAATCTTATGGAATTGTAGTATAAACTACGCAAAAATGTCATGTTTTAAGTGCCAAACCCAGTAATAGTTTTGTATGCAATTTTCTTTGTCTCGGTAAATGCAAAGGTACACTTTGAGCTACGCGACCGAGACAAGCGACAAGAGACAACGTCTCTTGTATTTATTTGGGAAACACGACTGACATTAAGCGACAAGCAGTTGGTTAGATATTCTGCCCTCATAAATACGTGTATTTGTGAATTAAAAATGACATCAAAACAACTCCAAATAATTATGTATTAAGTTTAATTGAAGAAGATATTCAAAACAGAGGTGGAGGTATAACACCACGAGAAAAATTATCAATCACATTACGGTATGTATTTATTTGTTACAGTTTTAATTAAAAATATTATATATTAGATTCTTCGGAGAACATCATATAAGAATAATAAATCGCACGCCCCAAAAAGTTTGTGTTATAACAAATAAACAAATAAGACATAAACAGATAAACAAAATTAAATAATTAATTTCATTCATACAAAAAATAAAATATAAACAACATACCTGTTTTTTTTATTTTCATTGTAATCTCCTTCCAGATATTATCCCGAACGCTTACATCTTTATATGTTGCACTCTGAGGATCATTTAGTGATTTATTTTCTTCTATTAAATTTATAAGAAGATTGTCTTCATCAAAAGAGAAATTTAAATCCGTCGTTTTAACCTCCAAACCACACGCGACAAGTGACACTACTGCATCGGAAGCAGTCGCATCAAAGTTGTCTCTTATCACGGTCGCGCGTCTCTGTCTCGCGCTTCAAATGTGCCTCATATAATTGCATAGAAAGCAGACGTGTCGCGTGTCGCAACCTCCTGTCTCTTGTCGCCGTCGCTTGTCTCGGTCGCGTAGCTCAAAGTAATTCGTTCTGTTGGAACGAACCTATAGTCAACGATTGGTTGGACACCCCATTGTCATATATATTTTTTTATAATTAGCCTTTAACGTCTGCACTTGTCATTACCGGTTTGCCATATCTGGAAATCATTGAGTTACAACATGTGTATCGGGCGACCCTTGGAGTTCCATTAGTTTTCGCGGGCTATACGACATGTAACGTGTACATTTCATAAAAATCATAATTACAAAAAAATAAGTCGGATAGCAAAAATGTTTATCTAGGAGTGATGCAGGCTAACAAGTTGTTATAAAAATCATAAAACATCAATGTGGGCCTAAAAGAAGTATTTTTTTGCCCGCTGTCATGTTGTTATATTATTTCGTGTATGTTTTTTACGTCTTCATTTCTAAAATTAAAGTTTATGCCTTAGCATATTATATATGTCCAAACGCTGAAGTATGTTCTGCAACTTATCCGTTGGTTTTCTGCAATATATCCTTAGGTGGATAACAATTCTATTCGTTAATATTGAAATCAGTTGTATTTAAATTTGAAAGTATTTGCATTAAAGGTATGATTAATTTTGCTATTGATGCAACTTCATTGTTAATTTCTACCCCACATTTTTCAACTTTTGGTCGTGTTGAAGTTCTCGTTCCTAGCGAATCGAGATTACAATTATTTTCTGTTTAAAATTAACGCTCAATGAGAAGGGTTTATCACATTCAAAGGCAATATAGCCAGTAATTGTAGTCAAATACGTTATTTAAAATCCAAGTGGTTATACCCTGGATAAGCCTATTTTTCAATAAACTAGGAGTTAATATTGTTTCTAGAAAACATTTTTGCCATTGTTACTGTAGAGGTTTTCATGAACTGTATTATGAAACTGATTCTATTTAGTACCCTTCGTTTTATTGCGATATATGGCTAGCTACATACCAATTCTATTCGTTAATATTGAAGTCAGGTGTATTTAAATCTGAAAGTATTTGCATTAAAGGTATGATTGATTTTACAATTGATGCAACTTAATTATTAATTTCTATCCTGCATTTTTCAACTTTTGGTCGTGTTGAATTTCTTGTTCCTAGCGAATCGGGATAACAATGATTTTGTGTTTAAAATTAACGCCCAATGAGAATGGTTTATCACATTCAAAGGCAATATAGCCAGTAATTATAATCAGATACGTTGTTAGTTAAAATCCAAGTTATTATACCCTGGATGAGCCTATTTCTTAATAAACTAGGAGTTAATATTGTTTCTATAAAACATTTTTGCCATTGTTACTGTAGAGGTTTTCATGAACTGTATTATGAAACTGATTCTATTTAGTACCCTTCGTTTTATTGCGATATATGGCTAGCTACATACCAATTCTATTCGTTAATATTGAAGTCAGGTGTATTTAAATCTGAAAGTATTTGCATTAAAGGTATGATTGATTTTACAATTGATGCAACTTAATTATTAATTTCTATCCTGCATTTTTCAACTTTTGGTCGTGTTGAATTTCTTGTTCCTAGCGAATCGGGATAACAATGATTTTGTGTTTAAAATTAACGCCCAATGAGAATGGTTTATCACATTCAAAGGCAATATAGCCAGTAATTATAATCAGATACGTTGTTAGTTAAAATCCAAGTTATTATACCCTGGATGAGCCTATTTCTTAATAAACTAGGAGTTAATATTGTTTCTATAAAACATTTTTGCCATTGTTACTGTAGAGGTTTTCATGAACTGTATTATGAAACTGATTCTATTTAGTACCCTTCGTTTTATTGCGATATATGGCTAGCTACATACCAATTCTATTCGTTAATATTGAAGTCAGGTGTATTTAAATCTGAAAGTATTTGCATTAAAGGTATGATTGATTTTACAATTGATGCAACTTAATTATTAATTTCTATCCTGCATTTTTCAACTTTTGGTCGTGTTGAATTTCTTGTTCCTAGCGAATCGGGATAACAATGATTTTGTGTTTAAAATTAACGCCCAATGAGAATGGTTTATCACATTCAAAGGCAATATAGCCAGTAATTATAATCAGATACGTTGTTAGTTAAAATCCAAGTTATTATACCCTGGATAAGCCTATTTCTTAATAAACTAGGAGTTAATATTGTTTCTATAAAACATTTTTGCCATTGTTACTGTAGAGGTTTTCATGAACTGTATTATGAAACTGATTCTATTTAGTACCCTTCGTTTTATTGCGATATATGGCTAGCTACATACCAATTCTATTCGTTAATATTGAAGTCAGGTGTATTTAAATCTGAAAGTATTTGCATTAAAGGTATGATTGATTTTACAATTGATGCAACTTAATTATTAATTTCTATCCTGCATTTTTCAACTTTTGGTCATGTTGAATTTCTTGTTCCTAGCGAATCGGGATAACAATGATTTTGTGTTCAAAGGCAATATAACCAGTAATTATAATCAGATACGTTGCTAGTTAAAATCCAAGTTATTATACCCTGGATAAGCCTATTTCTCAATAAACTAGGAGTTAATATTGTTTCTATAAAACATTTTTGCCATTGTTACTGTAGAGGTTTTCATGAACTGTATTATGAAACTGATTCTATTTAGTACCCTTCGTTTTATTGCGATATATGGCTAGCTACATACCAATTCTATTCGTTAATATTGAAGTCAGGTGTATTTAAATCTGAAAGTATTTGCATTAAAGGTATGATTGATTTTACAATTGATGCAACTTAATTATTAATTTCTATCCTGCATTTTTCAACTTTTGGTCGTGTTGAATTTCTTGTTCCTAGCGAATCGGGATAACAATGATTTTGTGTTTAAAAATTAACGCCCAATGAGAATGGTTTATCACATTCAAAGGCAATATAGCCAGTAATTATAATCAGATACGTTGTTAGTTAAAATCCAAGTTATTATACCCTGGATAAGCCTATTTCTTAATAAACTAGGAGTTAATATTGTTTCTATAAAACATTTTTGCCATTGTTACTGTAGAGGTTTTCATGAACTGTATTATGAAACTGAGTCTATTTAGTACCCTTCGTTTTATTGCGATATATGGCTAGCTACATACCAATTCTATTCGTTAATATTGAAGTCAGGTGTATTTAAATCTGAAAGTATTTGCATTAAAGGCATGATTGATTTTACAATTGATGCAACTTAATTATTAATTTCTATCCTGCATTTTTCAACTTTTGGTCATGTTGAATTTCTTGTTCCTAGCGAATCGGGATAACAATGATTTTGTGTTCAAAGGCAATATAACCAGTAATTATAATCAGATACGTTGCTAGTTAAAATCCAAGTTATTATACCCTGGATAAGCCTATTTCTCAATAAACTAGGAGTTAATATTGTTTCTAGAAAACATTTTTGCCATTGTTACTGTAGAGGTTTTCATGAACTGTATTATGAAACTGATTCTATTTAGTACCCTTCGTTTTATTGCGATATATGGCTAGCTACATACCAATTCTATTCGTTAATATTGAAGTCAGTTGTATTTAAATCTGCAAGTATTTGCATTAAAAGTATGATTGATTTTACAATTGATGCAACTTCATTATTAATTTCTATCCTGCATTTTTCAACTTTTGGTCGTGTTGAATTTCTTGTTCCTAGCGAATCGGGATAACAATGATTTTGTGTTTAAAATTAACGCCCAATGAGAATGGTTTATCACATTCAAAGGCAATATAGCCAGTAATTATAATCAGATACGTTGTTAGTTAAAATCCAAGTTATTATACCCTGGATAAGCCTATTTCTTAATAAACTAGGAGTTAATATTGTTTCTATAAAACATTTTTGCCATTGTTACTGTAGAGGTTTTCATGAACTGTATTAAGAAAATAATTCTATTTGGTAAAAATCTCAATTGTATTTCATAAAAAAACACTATCTACGAGTTAGATGATCAGTAAAAGCTGGAGAACTCTGCCATGTATTGTCTGTATCGTGGAGCTGGTAGTTGTCCTATCCCTGGGTTTTATGGCACAACTAGGTACCAACTGCGGCTTAACACTGTATCCACCTGTTGCTTCATCACACCCACGAGAGCCTATTATTAACGAGAACTATGGTTACAAATAATTGAAAGACTGCGTGACTCGTCCATATAATGGGTGTAAGTCAAATAATTATAGAGTGTGCTCTATAATTATTTGCCACTGAAACAACTTGCAATAAATAATAAATGCATTCAGTATATTGTTGACAAGTAGATAATTATTTCTGAACTCTTGGAAACTCCTTCTATCAATTGGGGATCATTTAAACATCTCGATTATAGAGATTTGTATGTTTTTTAGACTTTTTGCTTTTTTTGACTATGATTGTCTGTTCATTTATGGTACTACCTTGAGTCACATTAGCGTCAACACAATTAATTTTTCTTTGGGTTTTTCCGTATCATTCACATGAAGTATTTTTTAAACGCATTATGCATACATCAAATGAAAAGGCTTATTATGAGAAAGACATCTATTTTTTTCATGTGTTTAAAATAAATTGTTTAAAAGATATTAACAAAAATATAAAAAAATACTCATTCCCCCCTTTTATTTCCGATCTATAAGACATAACATCTTATAAATATGATTATATGGCCTAACTTGAACTTAGAGAAAAAACAAGGAAATACCTCTAATATTATAGAATTAAACGGAAATTAAAAAAATATCGTTTTTAAAACGCACTATTCAACACATCAAATGCAAGGGCTCATTATGAGGAATACAAATATATTTTTTTTAATATTTTTAAAATTGTTTACTTTACAAGATATTCACAAAAATTAAAAAAAAAATCTGCCATTATTTCCGAAATCATACTACCAAAAATTTTTTAAATAATTAGGGGTACAGGGCCCCACTTTTATAAGAGCAATTAGTAGAGAACCCCAATATGACAAGGGACAAATTATAGAATTAAATGTAATATAATGTCATGTAGATAATATATCAAATAAAAGGGTTCATTATGAGAAATACCAATATCTTTTTTTAATATTTTAAAAATCATTTGTTTAAAATATATTAACAACAATATTAAATATCGACTTATTCCCCATTTATCTAAACTACACCATCTAAAAAAATTCAAATTATATTATATTTGTATTTTTAAGATAATATGTCTAACAGATTTAGTAAATTATTATTTAAAACTTGACCCTTGTAACTTTATAATATTGTTCATTATTTAGTAATTCTAATTACTTTACTTTGAACATTTGTTAACGAATTTGTTAAAGTCGTGTTATTTCACTTATAGTGATTGAGGTGAGAAATGATAGTTCTAAGTTAATTTTTGTTTTTGCTCTACTGTAAAAAGAAGATATGTCTGAAAATTATGATTGATTGCATACAGTTTCTAAACGGTTTTTAAGTCATTTTTTTAATATAAATTAATAATACTTTCACATAAATTAGAAAAACTTGTCATTCAAAATTAAAAATATCATTGAGAAATGAGCACTTGACAGTTTGGAGACTGCAGCATAAATTGATAGTTATGATTCATGACAGCACTAGCTCAGTGTAAGGCACTGCCTATTGACTTTTAAGAAATAATATTTTTGTAACTAATGCTTCTCAAATTCGATGGAATTATATGGTCATGTATTATCTTTGTCCACATTTACTTGTGTCTGCTGGTATGGTGTTTCTAATTTTAATCAAAATCTGTTATTCTGACACCACTGAACTGTTCTGAAATTTTATTGTATGTCTTTAATAAGTATCAAATAATAGTTGATGAGCCTCTGTGGGTTCCTTTTCGGAAAACCAAACCACAATAATATAACATTTCAGTTCTTTAAATCTTTTTTTAGCCATTATAGACATTCATTAATGACAAGTCTAATATTATCAAACTTAATAATTTGATTTATTACACCTAAATGTAATATATTGTATCTTAAGTGAAATCTGCAATATGTATTCAACTATGTATTATTTTAATCAGATCTTAACAGTTTTTTTGGGCTAATTGGAAATATATTATACCTCAAAAAATAAACTTCTGAACTATGGTATTTCAATTGAAATTCGAAACACTATATACAGATATAAAAATTGTGATAATTGTGTATCATTAGTAATTTCATTAATGACTTTTTTGGATCATTCCTAAAATTAGCTAGTTTACTCTTATAGAATTCCAGGATTCCAGTGATCCATGGATTTCAGCCTAATACTTTTATTACAAATTTTATTTAGGTACCTTAGTACAACATTTGAGCATATTTTTTAAGCAAGCAATAAAATTTGGTATATTTTTCATCATTGTCCTCACTAAGAACATTTTCCCATTTTGATCTAGATATGAGCTGAGTGATAGTGGTATAATCTACTTTCTTATGAACTATTTTTCCTGGTTTACTACCCTCTTTTTAATGTTTTATGCTAAGTAAGATGGTACAAAGATCGACAAGGTCTTGCTTTAAAATTACAGAAGTTAATTTGTTGTAATTTTCATTTTTGGACTTTATGAATAAGTGATCAATTCAACTTGCTGTATTTACACTGTCCCTTATCACACCATTAATTAAGCTAGTAAAGCCGAATCTGTTCATAAGAGTGAGATAGTTACTAACTAAATTACAGTTATTGTCTAATAAATTAAAATTAATATCACCTGCAGATATAAATATTTTTTGGGATGAGTTGATTTTATTGGATGTAGTATTAACTTAACGTGTTTATAGATTAATCTTCTTTAAGATACTTAACATCCATATCTGCAAAAATTAAAGACTCTTGAAAAATTTCTTCCATTGCATAAACTTTTCAGCAATAAAAATTAGTGTTTACACTTTGGTTCCGGAAGTCACAATAGCCAGGTATATTGAAGACCGCAATGCCATAAATCATTTGGGTTTCTGACATCAGAATGAGATCAAATTGTTTCTCAGTAGGTTCTAGAATCACTAAGAACTGATCACAATTCATAGGATTGAAGATTAAGCATAGATTTTGCGAAACCGATTAATTATTTGTAAGGTGTTCCCATTTTTTGACCACATATTTTTCTTTCCAAACTTTTCTCTTGCTAAAGTCAGAGGCTGATATCTCTCGGGACCAAATTCTTCTGTTATAGTTAACTATTATTTAGATTCTTTTTGTTGTAGAATTCCATTTTTCTTTCTTGGATACCATTGAAATGGAACAACTGTAATCCTAGGCGTTTTCATATTGTTGATGTTCAGTTTTTTATTAAACATCTTCAGAATTTTGCTACTTAAATTTTTTTTGCCGTTCTTTCGGTAACCCATAAGTACGCAGTTGACTTGACTTTAGTTTTTGTACGGTATTTTCCAAATGACAATTCAGCCCTTTATTCTTTACCTGCAGGCTAGTAACATTCTCTTTTAATGCATCAATTTTTGCTTCAACCTTTTGTCACCTTACCTACTTGACTTTAGCACTTCGGTGACACTGACACAGTGGGTTCCTTAAGTCTATCTACACCTACACCAAAACTTTCAAAAAATATTTCATGTACACACACGGTCGTGTTAGTTTTATTAAAAGTATAGATAATAAAAGTTTCTGCCAGTAAAACACGACTAATAATGAAATTTTGATACATTTAGATAACATTACTTTAGCCGTGATACCCTATTGAAAACTTCCAATAGACTTTCTTACAGAACTACTGTAATAGTTTATATGTCTATCTTGAAAGAAAATTTGCCAGATAAAGACCATTTTGAACCTATCGGAATCTATCTGTTAGTCCACTATAGCGAGTTTTTTTTATTGGAATTAATGGGATTTTAATGTATCCCCTAATCGTATGGATTCTATATGGACGTAACCTGTGGGACTCTGTCTGTTTCTATTGTAGTAACTTTAGTTTTATGAAGCCTACGCGTTTTTCCTAATACAGAATTAAAACTGTTGTAATGTTTTTTTTTCATAATCAGTAAGTTTAAAATTTTCTATTTGTAACTGCTATAATGAAAATATAGAACTTGTAAGGTTAGATATGTTTATTGACAGCGACAAAAACACATTAGATTCCTATAATTTTTTTTATTGGACTCTATGAGATTTTTTCCACAGGGTAGTCTCCTTAATTTTTTAATGAATCTGTCTTATTTAATTCATTTTAATATTTTCTGATAGTATTCAAAACGAGAACTTTCACATTTTCCGAATATAATTTTAGCATCTGTACTTTGAATTGAAGTTTTTTTGTAAATAAAACTATACTAGTAGATTATTCTGTATATTTCAAAGCTTCCAAACGTTTCAGGGTCTAAATCGTTCTCAATGGCAATCATAACACAATTATTAATTAAAATTTTAAATTGTGGTATAACGGTAAATTTTTCTATGTAAAATAAATAAAATAATAAAATAAATTTATTATCCTTATAGACAACATACATTGTATAGGACTTGTCACAGAGTAGTACAATATTACATACTGACAAAATTATAAAAATATTACATACACACACTAACATTATATAGACAAATGTGAATAAAATAGGATTTTAAATTACGTTTAAACTCAGTTAAATTTTTGGCTTCTTTAATGTGAAGAGGCAGTTTATTATAAATTTTGGGCCCATTATATTGGGCGATGTAGCTCCTATCTTATATTTTGCAAATTCTACATGCATTTGCTCGGTCTGTCTTGTATTTAAGCCATGATAAATTTTATTTGTAATAGAATTGTGTCGATATTTAAACACATACATCAATTCATACAGATACAAAGATGGCAACGTCAGCAAATTAAATTGTTTAAAAAGAGGTTTACAACTATAATCCTGGGCAACGCCTGCAATGCATCTCAAAATTTTCTTTTGTCATAAAGACACGTTACTTGAGCCAGCGGAAAGTCTCCAAAAACACAGACCATATCTCAGCCTAGATTCGAGCTGACCATGATATATTAGTAGAAGTTGTTTTGCTGAGAGAACAGATTTTAAATTTTTAAACATATATGAAAGAGAATTTAGTTTGTTTACCAAATGATTACAATGAATTTTGAAATTCAGATATTCATCGAGGTGAAGTCCCAGAAACCTTACACAATTAGTAGTTGTAAAGTCGTATTCATTCAATTTTATGTTAATATTATTTATAGATCTTTGAGAATTGGGAAATCGTAAAACTTTTAATTTCTCTAAATTTAATGTTAACTGATTCTTGAGGAACCACCGACACAAGGAAAATATAAATTCATTGCACTTATGATCTAACTGCATAGGAAAATGATCCGATAGAATAATCGAAGTGTCATCAGCGTATAATGTAACATCAGCACATAAATGCCATATCATTTTCAATTGCAGTGTTACTTATATAGTAAAAGTAATAGGTATGAACACAGATCTTGAATAGAATGATTTGGAACTTCAGCAACAACAAGTATCATAATGATTTGAGCACAATAAATATAAATATAAACCAGTGTAGAAAAAATAATCATTTTAATTTGTTCACTGCATTTGTCAATCTCCAATCAACCTTCCCAACCTCCAATAAATTCCCTAAATATCAGGTCAGAAAAGTGTCATATAATTCTTCAGCTTCTAAAATATTTCACGAACACCTATCAAATGAAGGTTCTCCGGCTATCCGCTCGCCAACAACTCCACAACACGTCAAATAAATTCTAATCCAAAAATTAACCTTCAAACGGTCTACAATCAAAAAATCGATATTCGAACTAAGACACATGCACAAACATCGTAAACAACCAAACTACTGTGTGACAATATAATAAATGCCGCGAAATTGTGCATCTCAGTAATTCTCAATTTGGGATTTTTCTTGTGTGAAAATATTGGTGTAGTTTTGGATTATTACTGCTTGGGTTACAGGTAATGCATGTTTTTGTTTTCCATAACATTACTACTATTAAGGGATTATTTATATATATATATATATATATATATATATATATATATATATAAAGCTTCTAAAATATGGGCAGTAGCAAAATTTTAATGTTACACTTTTTTGCTAGAAATATTTAAAAATGTATCGTCTGAAATTATTTCTGTACCACTTTTTGTGCAGCGTTTTTTACGATGCTTGATAGTTAGTTTCTTTGTGTCGTTCTGTAAACAACATATTAAAATTGTTTACAATCAGATAATAAGAATATACAATTTGAGAAAGTTTATTCACAAAATCTGGGAAATAATTTCTAGCATTAGCCGGGTAATTAATTAACTCCTTCAATCAACACCTGTTGAAATTCATCGATTTTGTACGTATTTAAACCTTGTAAAATAACTGTTTAGCTGGAGCATAAAACCACAAGTCTACTGGGTCTTTTCGGACATTTTATATTATGTTTGCATACACGTCTTTGAAGCACTCCTTCGGGGTAAGATAGAATTCCGAACAAGCCTCTGGTAAATTTCACTTTTAAGCTTAAAAACTAGCTCGTCTACTTAATTTTCGCAGAAGGCATTTTCTGGAGTTTAATGTTCTACTTAGTTGGTCTAACTTAGCTGACTACTTTAATTTGTCATCTAAGACAATATCCAACAACTTAACATTAGTTCATGAAAAAACTTTAATAGTCCAGGCAATGACCATTTTCCCGGGTAATTTGTCCAAGCAGCACCGATTTTCCTAAAAATTTGGATTTGTGTTCTACCTAACCTCTGCTTCAAAGTTGACCGTGTGTCGGAGTTTGCTTTTTCCCAAGGGGGATGCTACCCCTTCTCGGGGGTGAAAAATATTATATGAAAAAAAGTCCGGGAATGAATAAATTGACTAATTTTAAGCAACTTTTGTTCTATAATTTTTTTTCTGAAAGTCAATTCTTTTCGAGTTAATCGCAAGTGAAATTGTCGACTTGTCAACAAAAAAAGATGTTGTTATACGGTTTTTCGCAAATAACTTTAAAAATATGCAGTTTAAGACAAAAATCATTTGGATCAAAAATGTAGCTTATAAAAAAATCTTGGGTTTGTGGTTTCTGTAGAACCAATACAAGCGGAGTTATAGCTTGTTGAAATTTTGTTTTTATTTGTCAAAACAAAAATTGAAACGTTCATCGTGAAATACCTGAAAAACAAATCATTTTTCGAAAACAGTTTATAAATACTTTTTAAAGTAATTTGTTTGTTTTTTTACAAATGTCTAGCATGAAAATTAATTGTGTTGTGACTTAAATAAGACAGTTTTTTAAACGATTTCCAAAAAGGAGGAGGTTATCACTTCGTATGCAACTTTTTTTCATGTATCCGGGGCAATTATTCAAAAAAGACTTGAGCAATTTTCATGATTTAAACTGCCTCATATCAAGGAACATTACAGAAAGGTCCCATATAATTGTCTATAACATGAGATTTACGGTTTTCTAGAAAATCAGAAAAAAAAGTAAATGAGGTACTAGATTTCAGCGATTTTCAATGAATCTTCACTGTGTTCTCTAAAAGTGCTCACGCAATTTACATAATATAAATTGTATATACAAGATATGTTCCATCTTGATTCCGTGCATTTTTCCATAACTCAAAACATACCATTTTTCTGAAAATCCGAAAAATATATGCAAAAAAACACCTGATGTATATCGTTTAATTGAACGAGTCTTCTCGAAAGGTACAGAGGTGCTGAGGATTCCATAACTCGTTTTAAAAAACAAATAAAGTTGTATTTAAACATTGATTCAGTCCTTAGCCATTTTAATTCCACTATGATTGGGGAAACATGATCATATCTCCTTAAGTTTGCCACAAGCCTACAGCAACTGTTTTGAATTTTTTGAATTCTGTATTTTGTAATTTGATCTAGGCATGGGAAATATATAATGTTGCAGTATGATAACTGTGACAAAATGAAAGTTTCACACAATTTCTTTTTGATATTTTTCGTCATAAGATGTCGGCTAACATAAAGAAGTTTCAGTCTGCAGTAACAGCTCTTGCTTAGTTCAGTAGAGTGTTCGATGAATCTAAGGTTTCATTTACGACTGTTATTTTTAGGTTTGAAGAAAGAAAGAAAGAAATATATAAAGATATATATGTATAATATATATATATATATATATATATATATATATATATATATATATATATATGAATTGTTTGAGTAACGGCTGAATTGGCTAACACAATGTAAGAAAGGTTTCGGGAAGCAGCCTTTTATGAGCGATTTTATAAAGAAGTGAAATACAATTTTACTTTGCAAAAGCTTTCGAAATACTTTAATTTCTTCGTCAGTCTTTTGACTACAAACAAAATTTATAATTATAATATGTGAGATAATTTCTTAAATACTTATAGTAAATTGTGATTGTAATTTGAAAAAGAGCACAAACATAGGAATTATGAAATTAATAAATTAAATGTAACAATTTTTTTTTTGAGTGACATTGATAGCAAAACTGGAAATGAAGTTATAATCAAAAATAACATTACTATGGTGAGAAGAATAATGTATTGTTACTATGTAACTTAATTGTTGAATACTGAAAATGAATTTTTCTTGTCGATGTCTAAAAGATTGCAATAAATCTTATTCAAATTTTGGATATCTGTTTTTTTATTAATATTATTCGGATCAAAAAATATATATTTTTTTTGTAATAATTTTGTTTACATGCCAGAACTAAAGCGTTGTTAAAATTTATAGTGTGTGAATTTTGAATACAATGAGTGGCAATAGCACAACTTTCTTTTCCTAATCTGATATCGCTTTTATGTGAGATCATTTTATTTTTTAGAGTTCTTGAGGTATGTCCAATATACGTTGCATCACAATTAATACAATTTTATATACAATATTAGATTTCAATTCTTTTGGTATATTATCTTTTGTTTTGCTAAAAAGATGATTTACTGTTTTGATTGACTTATAAGTTATTAAAATACTAGATTCGTTTTTTAAATTTTTACTGATTTTAGTTGATAGATCTTTAATATATGAAATTGAAATATGATGAAGATTGACGTTGTTATTGGAATTGTTGCTTAGAATTGAGTTGTCTCTTTCCCTGTAATTAGTATTGTTATATAGAATTTTGTTAATAAATTGAGGAGGGTAGGAATTATATATATATATATATATATATATATATATATAGAGAGAGAGAGAGAGAGAGAAGAATACGCTAAAATAATTGAATTGTACCTTAAATCAGATAAAAAATAAGACATGTGTGAAAATGGTGATTGATTGCACACAGTTTCTAAACGGTTTTTATTTAAAGTCAGCTGAAGTCGGTTCTTTTTTAAATATAAATTATTTTCTTTGTTTACAAAAAATGTAGAAATTACCCCCTAAATACCACCCTAGTTGAAATTCATTGTCATCATCAATATCATAATATTGAAGATGCAAATAGAATACACAATGCAACATAAGACGAAAGCTGAGACTGTGTAGTCCTTTATAACATAAATATGAACGCAAATTCTTTATTAAATCCAAAAAAAATTAATCACTGCATATTACTAAATCCAAGACAGTCGTCGACCTTGTTCGCTCTCTGCAAAAATCTGATGCTTACGAAATCATCTCACTAACATTTATAGCTAGTAGAAAGCGGAGGTCTTCTTCCGCACCAGCTGTGATAACTAGCAACCTCTTGCAAAGAACAAAAAATTGGTATCAAACAACCAAAAATATATTTCTTCTGAAATAAATTTACTGTTAAATATCAAGAGTTAATTTCAAACATGTCAAAAAAATTACAATGCAAGATCAAAACGGAAATTAGTAGCAAATTTCAACTTAAACCAGAATCTCCGTTCAGGTCGAACGTGTCTGTACAAGAAAACCAGTTTTTCATATCAAATAAAAAGTGTTTCTCGAAAATACCAACATGATTTTTAACTCTTATCAGATTATGTTAAGTTCATGATATTCTTTATTTATTTAATGTACATTTACAGTAACAGATTTACATGTAATGTTTCTGCAGAGGCAAACTGCTTACCTGTGCGTAGAACTGATATGCTACTTAATACTTAATAAATAGGATAGTTAAACATCATAAAAGAGATATAATTAAGGGAAGAGAAGCATAGAAGTACGTAACGTAAAACTAATATTAAAAGTAATAAACAATAAGATAGCATCTTTCATATTAAGTCAATTGCAAATATTATGTCGTTTTTAAGATATACCTATTTACGTTATTTGCTTAAAATTATTAACATTGCACATAACTACTTACACATTGGCTATGATCCATTTTTGAGTTATTTTTCTTGAATTTGTTTTTGTTAATTTTTTAAGTGTATTTCGTAACCTATTGAAAAGTATTATGGCTCTAGTTGCACTATTTTTATTGCTGACAGTTTTATTTCCTGGTTATACTTGTTCATGTTATATATTTACTTTTTAGTATTTCATAATAATAAGTTAAGGAGTCAAAATCAAATTGTTAGACTAACTTGTGTAGGATGCATTGTCCAACAATACTATTTTTATTTGCAATTGTCAGTATTTTATTTTTTACTCTTTGCAATAAGTAAAAATAGGATCTTTTACAATTCTATCATATTGGATACCCAAACCAAAAACTAACTAACTATTATCCTATGATGTGACTTCCATTATAACATTATGAAGCCTTTTATTTTTTGGGATATTTTTTTTAATTATCCTTATGTGTATATTTTTTATTATTGAAAGGCAACTTTGTTTTTTTACTCTGTTTATAAACTCATCTTCGGTATTTAAATACATCTCGGGACCAACAATAACCACTTTCGGGTTGACTATTTTCCGAATTTCAATTGTGTAATTATCAGAGATTTCAGCCATCGCTTTATTTTGGAGTTGTTTTTGAAGATTTTCCATCATTACATTCGATAAGAACGCTACCTTGAGTAGTCGACTGTAATTTTTTGACCTCTGCTGATAAATCGCTTAATGCTATTAAGGTTTTTTGTACCGAACAGGTATATTTGAATTGATTATGACTTCTGTGCAAGATGACGAGGTGGCCTGTCGTGTGTGTGTGTGCGTCCTAGGGTTAAGTTTGATAAGATCAGTGCAATGGTACCCTTTTCTTATGATTTCTTAATTCTGTCAAAGATGTCCTCTACAGACGCTTATAAAAAGTGACAAAGATGCTCTGGAAGTGAATTATATTTGTTAGAAATAGTGATAATGCCGGAAGTCCAAGGCCACCTTGTGCTGTAAATATCGTTTCGTTCATAATCTCAATCACCAAATTTGGAAGAATAGCGTTTTATTTTCATCACGAAGAACAATTCATTTACGGTATTTTTAGTGAAAAGAGAAGTATTAGGAAGTTTTTGGATTTGTACATGATTATATCACTTGTAACTGGCTAATAAGATCGAAAGATCGAAACCAACCCCCGTCCCGTGAGGGACACCCTTGGGAGAAGAAGAAGAAGAATTGATTCAATGGTTTATTCATATATGATAGCTCGTTTTGTAAGTGTACCATTTGTTTCTGCAGTGATATTATTTTAAGGTTCATTTGCAATTTATATTGTGTATTAGTAGTATTTTTAACACACATTCAGAATAGGTTAGAACACTCTTAATATTATTTTTAGCCATCCGTCTTTAATTGCAACACACAATAGCAAATTTTTGCATATATATCCTTCATTCAGTTCATTATTTATTCACAATAAAGTTATTTCCACAGATCTCGCATTTACCAACATCTGGTGCCATATTTAATTATGTTGGTTTTCTATACATGGGTCTCAGTTCTTGTTACCTGGGCTGTTACACAAAGAGGGCAGTCAATTTGCCCTTTTTAATTACGGAGAAATTCTGCCTATTTCTTCAAGGAACTTTACGATACAGTCAAAGAACTCTCAACTGAAGGAGCGCAACATGCGTTTTAACACAACTTGAATCACTAAGACTTTATAACTTAACACTTTTCCCTTCTGAGTGTTTTTCAAGCATTGCGCTACGTACTGTTACCATCAGATTTCTTAAATACTAAGCCAACTGAGTTACTTCAATATAGCTAGATTTATTTTGTCCAAGGCACAGTGTATAGTACTGAGGGAGTTGCACCCTCTAAAAACACCGGATTTCAGAAGTGCACTGGAAACCATTGTTGCCAATTTACTTCAGTACACTTCCTATCTCATTTAGATGTTATTCTCTTGATTTCTACGTTCTTCTTCTCTATCTGTTTCTTCTTTATTTTTAATAACACTCCTGATCCATTCAAAAATTGTATTAAATTTTGCTTCACCCTTTAACATGTAGTTGATTATATTTGATTTATCTAGATTTATATTAAATTTTCTCTCAATACTTTCTTTTTCTCCTTATATTTCATACATTCAAAAATTACATGATTTGCATCTGGTCTGTTTTCTTCATTGTTTTATTCTTGTTGCTTTTGCAATTTTGATCAAAAGAGTGTCCGTCTTCCTTGCAAACTGGACAGTGCTGCTTATTTTTGCAATCTACTGTTTGATGATCGTCTTTATCACATTTTCTGCACAGTCCTGTTCTATCTGGTCCCTTGCAGTCCCTTATTTGATGGTTGTCTTCCCAACACCTGGTCTGTTTTCTTGATTGTTTTATTCTTGTTGCTTTTGCAATTTTGTTCGAAAGAGTGTCCGTCTTCCTTGCAAACTGGACAATGTTTCTTATTTTTGCAATCTACTGTTTGATGATTGTCTTTACCACATTTTCTGCACAGTCCTGTTCTATCTGGTCCCTTGCAGTCCCCTATTTGATGGTTGTATTCCCAACACCTAAAACATTGTTTAAGATTTGGTTTTTCTTTGAATCTTATGTAATTAAATCACAGTTTAATGCTTCTTATTTCTAGTAATTGATTGATAGTGTCAACTTCACCAACAATTGTAGCCTTGTTAAGACCTCTATCTTGTGGTCTAATGGCTTTTATTTCAATTTTTTGATTAACGTTTAAAAAAATTTCAATGTGCTTACTTATTTCTTCTTCATTTATGTCTATATCAATGTTATACACATTTATTGCTTTTACTTTGTTATTTTTAGAGAGTCTTATATTTTCAGAGACACCATTTAGGACTTTTTTAATGTCCTTGCAATTACCAGTTTTATTATCTGTTTTTATGATAATATTACCAGATTTTGTCTGCGACATACTATATACTATTCTTTACTAGTCCTTTGTCCTTCAATTCATGTTTAATTTTTTTCACCATATCAGAATATGAGTTATCTTTTGTATTGATTATTAAGGTCTCACTTCCACAGGGATTTTCTCTGAATTGGTTATCAAAATACTGTACATATTTTATATTGCTCTTGTGTAGTGCACAAATTATAATTTTCTTTAGTCTTATATCGATGTTAATGTTGGGAAAATATAAATTTAGCATTTTTAGGTTCAAATTTTCAAGTGTTTGTCTTAAATTTTTAATAGTTTTAAATGTGTCAATATCATAATCTCCTTGTTTTATTCCACACAAAAACATATATTTTTCATCATTGTTTACATGAGGATCTATGGAGATCCATCCCTGGTTTCTTGCATAAAGTAGTTCATTATTTTCTGGTTTACCTTGGTTTATTATATCTCTAATTTTAGGAAATTGTAAGGAGTATTTGTCAAGGTTTTTATAATTCGTTATTTTCTTAAAATCACCAATAATGGCCAGGCCACCAATTATATTACTTGGGTCATATTTATTTTCCAGAATCAGCATTTCTTCAGGCCATTATAACTTCTTCAACGGTCTCATTATTTTTGATATTAGGAATTAGGTTATCTAATTTTGCAGCTTTCTCTTCATTTAGAATAATGGATATATCTTCTGTTTGGGACATTTTGTCTTCTGTAGTTTTACTTATTTGGAGTGCATTAATATTTAGTTTCTTTAATTTTTGGTTGATCTTGTAAATTGCGTTACTTGAGGTTTTTATGTTTTTCTTAGTATTAAGATTCTCAGTAATAATTTTGTTTAAATTCTCAATTTCTACATTAATATTTGATAATAAATTTTGAAGTGTAATAAAAATATTACATTTGTCATTTGTGATATCTTGATTTTTTATTAGGTCAAATATAGGGTTATTAGTTACGATTGAAGAGTTAATATTTTTCATTTCATTATCTACATTATTTGAAGTTTTTAGATTATTAGGAAGTAATTGATTTATAATTGGACTATCATTTGCAGTAGATGAATTTTCAGTTTTACTATTATTAATACTTTTAGAGCCTTTATTTATAGAAATGTTGTCTGTGTTTTTTTGGGTATTTCTTTTTTTGGGAGTTTTTTTGTTTATTGGAATTATGTCTTTGTTCTTTTTAATATAGTTTTTAGCTTTTATTTTTCTGTTGATCTCTTCATCACTAATATCTTTAGAATTAAAAGAACTAGAGGATTTGCTTTTGTTTGATTTAATATCTGAATTATCAGATTTATAAATATTTGAAAAATTGAGGTCTGTTAAATTCATTTTATTCCCACGATTTGGGACGAAAAAAAAGGGTCCAGTGTGACAGTGCGCCCGTATCACACTAAGGCTAAAAAAAAGGTATTTCGCCCTGTTTTCCTGAGGCTCCGGTTAAGACCAACTAACGTATGGCCATTCATCCTTCAGCACAGGTCGCATGACACTTTGAATTTCGGATTTTTTGCCAGGTTTACTCCGGTTCCCCTTCCCATCCCCAAATTTAGTATATATTTAAGCAATTGATAAAAATGTTTCCCACTAAGTCCACGTGCAAACAGCAATCCAGGGGACATGATTGCAATTCGCACGCCGCTTAGCGGGTAGTTATTCAGTTTACATTGATAAACCTTATTCAGTACCTTACCAACTAATTTAAAGGGCGTCGTCCTCAGGACAGTCCTCTATTGTAGAGGCCCTTTTATAATTGTTGGGTTTACCCTATGAGCCATTGGGACGTGCTGGATAGGTAGTGGATCAACCTCTCTCCAAGATCACACCCCAAAGATTAGGGTGGTGCCAATTCCCGCCTCTTGACGGTGTGACCTTGAGGGCCAGAACTTTATAACTTAACACTTTTCCCTTCTGAGTGTTTTTCAAGCATCGCGCTACTTACTGTTACCATCAGATTTCTTAAATACTAAGCAAATTGAGTTACTTCAATATAGCTAGATTTATTTTGTCCAAGGCACAGTGTAAGTAAGGCTCTATTGGTTGGAGCTGTTTTATTCGAGATTGTACGCCATTAAACTTTCCAGATATGCTGGCATCTCCATCACAACTTGGATCTCGAATTATAGAATAATTTGATAGTTGCATGCAGTACATGTCAAGTCAGTTGCAGACAGGAAGCATACGAACTCTTCATGTTTTGTGCTTTTCTCATATACAAACACGAGATCTCTAGCTGTTCTATATCGGTGGCTTCAGTTGTTTCATCAGCAAGAACTTCATAATATTTTGTTGTTTGACTCTGTCGAGTACCTTTTTCGTAGTGGCAGAATTAGCTGATTCTGTGTTGTTTTGTTTAGATATGTATAATTTGTTTGCGATGAATATCTCGAATTTACCCTAAATGGCTATTTATATCTTTCAACGTAATTGTTTTTCATTAGTCATTTAGGCTAACATTATTGGTATGATCATTTAATGTTATAATTATGATTTTTTTATTGTTATGATTTTTATAGGTGCATATGAATAAATACACTTTTAACAGTTGAAAATTTTTATTCAACCTAACAAAAATTAACACCATTTATTGTGGTATTCTCACCCAGTCTCTAAAAAAAATCCAACAAAAGGAACATATTCAGCTTTGTTTTCTCCACACATAGTTTTCGCCTTTTAATAACGGATTATAATTCCAATCTTATAATTCTCTGCCCATCGGTTCACAATCGGCCCAGGAAATAAACTGCAAACTCAACTATTTTACGACCAATTTATTTAGTCGGCACTAATTAAGAGAACACGCCACATATAAATCGGCGGTATTTAATAGTCTACCAAACTTACCTAATCTTTTCGAAAAACAAACCTCTGCTTCCCAAAAAATTATCAAAAAAAATTAATCTTAGAGCGACAACCAAATATTTACATTATGGTAGTCTCTTAAATTATTTCTTCCTAAAAATAACTTTGTTGGCTAAAAATCCCAAATGTCTACAAAATTTTAACATCATACCCATATATTTAATTTTCGTTTTAGTAGGAGAGATAGAGCCAGTTTTTGCTCGTCATCCAGAAAATGATCAGAATGTATCGTATCAACTTCTATTTCTGACCAGGCGTCACTTAAAGCGATAACCGAGCATAGCTACAGCTCGTTATCGTGAAAATGGACACCATTTACACTAATCACTTTTAATATGTAGCAAATCATAATTCAAAAGGGCAGGCAGCTAAGTGTTGACGAAGGACCTTAAATTTCGGTAATTTTGAATCAATCGGTTGACACTCGTTATCAAGAAAATGCGCTCCATTTCTACTAGTTACTTGTTTATATATAAGAAACCAATACTCAAAAAGGGCCTGCTTAGTGATGATGATGGAACTGTAAACGGGGTTAATTAAGCCACAAATTTAGTCACTTACTTCCAGCTACATATAAATAATATAAATTTCATTATTTGAACGTGGCTTGTTTTAATCTTAAGTAGTAGACTCACTAATAAGATGTTTGATCAATTTATTATATTTAATTTTATATAAAATATAGTTAAAATGGTAAAAATTAGATTATAAGGCCTTAAATATTCTTATAAAAGCAAATCTCTATTTTTAAGAATTTAATTCTAGCCAAATATTTTTAATATCAAATTTTAATAATCCAATTTCTCTTAAACTTAAATTTTTATTAATTTTTACCAAATTATTGATAGTAATTAAAAATAATTTAAATCTAATACAAAAGTTAAAATAGTAAGGTGAAGACAACTGAAAATGTAGTCATTAGTTATTTAAATATTTAGACAAGACTTTTATTTCATCAACTTGATATAAATAGTGAAAAATAGCAAATAAGATATTATCAAAAATATAAGAAATTTAAGAATAAATTATAAAACATTTTGAAAAAATTTTGATAAAAATAGGAAATATAGAGCGTTGCCCGAACTTTACAGGAAAATTAAGGAGAAACAATTTATATTAATTTTCGGGGGCAAATTATAGAATTAAATAAAAATTTAAAAATAAAAAAAATTTCAAACGCATCATGTAATATATCAAATGAAAGGTCTCATTCTGAAGAACACAAATATATTTTTTTCATATTAAAAAAATTATTTAAAAAGATATTAACGAAAATATACCAAAATTTACCCATTCCCCCCGCCGCCTTATCTCCGAAAGTATAAAACGTAAAGTTTTGAAAAAAATAGATTTATAGCTTCTGCCCTGAAGTTTACTGAAAAAAATAAGGAGAAACCTCTACTTTTAATTTTGGGCGGCCAATTACAGAATTAAACGGAAAATATAAAATTAAAATTGTTTCTAACCCATCATGTTATAATATCAAATGAGAGGGCTCATTACGACGAAAACAAATATATTTTTTTCAAAATTTTATAATAAATAAATTAAAAAGATGTTAACAAAAATATAAAAAAAATTACCCATCCCCCCCTTATCTCCGAAACCATAAGCTGGAAAATTTTGGAAAAAAATGGAGGTATAGCCCCTCACCTGAACTTTACTGGAAAATTAAGGAGAAACACCTAATATTTATTTTTTGGGGGGGGGCAAATTATAGAATTAAATGGAAAATTAAAATTGTTTCTAACCCATCATGTTATATATCAAATGAAAGGGCTCATTATGACGAAAACAAATATTTTTTTTCATATTTTTAAAATAAATTAATTAAAAGATATTAACAAAAATATAAAAAAATTTACCCATCCCCTCTATCTCCGAAACCATAAGCTGGAAAATTTTGAAAAACAATGGAGGTATAGCCCCTCACCTGAACTTTACTGGAAAATTAAGGAAAAACCCCTAATATTTTTTGGGGGGCAAATTATAGAATTAAATGGAAAATAAAAAAATATAATTGTTTCTAACGCGTCATGTAATATATCACATCCCAGGGCTCATTATGACGAATAGGTACAAATATATTTTTTTAATTTTTTTAAAATGAATATTTTAAAATATATTAAAAAAATATTTTAAAAGAATTACGGGGAGACGTTATTCCCCAAACTCTAAGACCTCATTTTTTTTGTTTATAGGAAAAATATGAAAAAAATCCCTAATTGTATTATTTGGCCTCCAAATAATAGAATTAAACGGAAAATAAATTACTTGAAAACCCCCATAGTAATTTTAGGGACAAATTATACAATTAAATGGAAAATAAAGATTCAATTTTCAAACGCATCATGTAATATATCAGATAAAAGGCTCATTATGTGAATTACAAATATAACATATTTTTAAATCATTTGTATAAAAGATATTAAAAATATTAAACATCGACTGAATTCCCACTTTAGAAACTACACTATTTAAAATTTGAAAAATATATTTTAATTAATAATTTATAATTTAAACTTTGACCGATTTTGCCGTTTTTCTTCCAATCTACAGAGCCTCAAAACTCAGACAGTAGATTATAAAAGGCATTTCTGAAAGTTTATTAGTAAAATAAAACTCTAATGTTACTTTTTGGGGGTCAAATTAGAAAATTTAATACATATGTATTGTGATAAAAATCAAGCGAATCCTAAAGCAGATAAAATAAAAAGTCTATTTTTGGAAAATGAAAGTGTATATTTTTTATAAATTTAAAACGCTTCCTTTAAAAGATATAAGGGTAAGTATAAGAAAATGCACTCATTCCCTGCTTGTCTGAAACTGGAATATTCGAATCTTGCAGGTGGTACGGAACCCTAAGTATGCGAGTCCAACTTGCACTTGACCAAATTATTTATATTTCAGTCGGCTTAAATATTTTACGTTCTTTTAGTCAGGAGCGGCGTAGATATATTTTATAACACTGCCCCCTTTAATCCGGATCTTCACGACAGGGAACATTCTCTCCATGGTAGGGAGCTAGTCGATCCAAATAAACCACCTTCCCCTTAGCTCTTGGTTTTGGACGCATTGATCAACATCATTGATCCTCTTGAGCAACTCGTAGGGACCATCCCTGCCGTGTTTAAGTTTTGAAAATTTAACCTTGCTCCTCTGGGGGTTGTACAGCCTGACCTTGTCCCTCTCTTGGAACCCGACTGAATTGGCCTTGAGGTCATATCGGGTCTTCATGCAGTCGCTGGTGGCCAACATCTGTGCTCGGGCTAGTTCGTGTATGGCCATCATGTTATATCGGAGTTGGTAGGCATAATCGCAATGGTTTTTCAATTCTTTATCGATATTTCAACAAAGTGGTACAGGCCATTATTATTTTTTTTTTTCCATATTCTTTGAAATAAAAGTAGTAGAGGCAAACATCAAAAAGGACTCTTTTGGTTTTCCTTGTATACTGAATTGATTCGGCCGATACTTGTTGGAAATTCATTATAATAATTAACTGATACTACAATTGCAATTTCCACAAATTACGTTTTTTTTGAAAACTGTCCGACGCGTTTCGACTAATCTCTTTGTCAAGGAACTAGACTAACTGGGTAATTCTTGAGGAAGTTGTATTTATATTCGAGAAGTGATATAATTACCAGGTACTTAGTTTTAAACAGGATTATTTAATTTTATTACAGGTAAAAGGATTAACTAAAGAGGTTTATTAAGGGAGAATTATTTATTTCTGTCTGGTCGTTTAATAAATTACCGGTATTTTTAAGTTTATTAATCTCCAATGATTCTAAAAGGTTTAATTTATTGCCTTTATTTTCTGAATGTAATAATTTAAAATTTTCGTCGAAAAGATGATTTTCTGTTACTAAATGTTCGGCATAATTGGAATCTGTTTTTTGATTAATGAAATAATTACGGTGTTCATAGATATGTTTTTTACACGCTCTGCCGCTTTGGCCAATATAGGCTTTAGGGCATGACCCACATGATAATTTATAGACTCCAGATTTATTTTTTGGATCGATTTTTGATTTGTTAAATTTTCCTTGTGTAATTTAAGAACTGCAAGAGGTAGCGTAATTTTCCTTTAAGAGGCCGAATGGGCTCTAAAATGCGCAACTTTTTCTCAATTTAATCGTGTTTGCATCTCTTACCGTTTCTTATATAGCAATGTTATCCCTTCATATGTGAGACGAGACCCCTATATTTAATTTTAGTATTTAGGAAGTTATTATTAGGTACTCGTATTATGTTGTGACGCCTAAGAGGAGAAAAGTACCTGAATTTTTTTAAAGAATTTATTTAATCGCGTTTTTCGTTGAAGTTTCAATGCTGATAAGATCAAACAAGAGGTCATGTGCGATGATGCTCGAGACAATAACTCCTCTTTGATTGTACGCCGGTTTTTGCACGGAAATTTTCTTAGAGTGTGATCTTAAGACCTCCACTCCATTGGACCATGTATATAAATGTCACAATAAAATTATAATTTTCAGTCTAGTAAAGTATACTTTTTGATGAGCACTTCTCCTGGCACAATGCAGATAATTGGGAGTAGTATATAAGCATTGTTTATCTTCTGTTCACTGGAATGTTTTTATATCCGCACTTCGTTTCTGCAACAGATAAGTATTTGAACTTCGTAATGATGACAAAATCTAGTAAAACAATTTCGACAGATTGTCTTAATTACGGTTTGTCATTTATGAATAGTGAAGGAGATTTCCACTGACCAATCAGTTTTCCTGTGTACAAATAAGTGTATTGTATTGTGTATTTTTGAGGCCGGTGATGAAATTTCATTTCCGAGTGTGAAGTCGCTATCAACCTCTATTCATATTAACTTTACTATATTTCGGGAATCTTTCCTAATGTATTTCTTTTTGTTTTTAACCGACTTCCAAAAAAGAGGTTATCAATTCGTCGGCATGTTTTTAGGGTTCCGTATATACAATATACGGATAATATCACTCCGGATTTCTGACTTTGTCACATTACAGAAATTTTCTTCTAAACTACTGGACGGAAGAGGTTGAAATTTGGTATCAATGTATAGTTTGGTGACCCGCACAGGAGTACATATCGTAAAAGAAGAAATTTTGATTTTAGGGGTACTTCTGGGGTAAAAACTGTGCCTAAAATTTTGAAAAAAAAAGAAGGAAATATAGATCGTTACACGAACTTTACAGGAAAAATAAGGAGAAACCATTTATATTAATTTTGGGGGGCAAATTATCGAATTAAATGAAAATTTAAAAATAAATTTTTTTTCAAACTCATGTAATATATCAAATGAAAGGTCTCATTCTGAGGAACACAAATATATTTTTTTTCAAATTTAAAAAAATTAAATAAAAAGATGTTAATGAAAATATACCAAAATTTACCAATTCCTCCTACCTTATCTCCGAAACTATAAGCCGTAAAATTAAAAAAAAATTAGAGATGTAGGCCCTCTCCTGTATTTTACCGGAAAATAAGAAGAAACCTCTTATATTAATTTTGGAGGGAAACTACAGTATTAAATGAAAAATATAAAATTAAAATTGTTTCCAACACATCATGTAATATATCAAATAAAAGGGCTCATTATGGCGAAAACAAATATATTTTTTTCATATTTTTAAAATTAATTATTTTAAAAATATTCATAAAACTAGAAAAAATGTACACATCCCCCCTACCTCATCTTCGAAACTATAAGCCGTAAAATGTTGAAAAAAAAAAAAGGAATATAGGACCTCACCTCAACTTTACTGGAAAAATAAGGAGAAACCTGTAATATTAATTTTAGGGGGTAAATGACAGCATTAAATGAAAAACATAAAATTAAAATTATTTCTAACGCAACATGTAATATATCAAATCAAATGGCTCATTATGACGAATACAAATATATTTCATTCATATTTTTTAAATTAATATTTTAAAATATATTAACAAAAATATTTAAAAAAATTATCCATTAACCACTTTTATCCCCAAACTATAAGGCCTAAAATTTTTGTTCGCACGAAGAAATCACTAATATTAATTTTAGGGGCCATATTATACAATTAAATGGAAAATAAAAAAATAATTTAACATGCAACACATCAAATGAAAGGGTTCATTATGAGTAATACAAATATATATTTTTCATATTTTTAATATAAATTGTATACCAGATATTAACAAAAAATATAAAAAACACTTTTTTGAAAATAGTTGGGGGTACCGGGGCTCACTTGAAATTTATAAGAAAAATTAGTAGGAAAAACCATAATATTAATTTTTGGGACAAATTATAGAATTAAATGGAAAATAAAAATTAAATTTTTAAACGCATCATGTAATATATTAAATAAAAGGCTCATTATGTAAATTATGTTTTTAAATCATTTGTTTAAAAGATATTAACAAAAATATTAAACATCGAGTTAATTCCCACTTTAGAAACTACACTATCTAAAATTTGTCTAAGAGATTTAAAAATTTATTATTTAAAACTTGACCCATTTTCTCCTTTATCTTGCAATCTACAGAGCCTAAAATTCAGACAGAACATTATAAAATAATTTCCTTAAAGTTTATGAGTAAAATAAAATTAGAAAATGAAATATTTATGTATTTTTATAAAAATCAAAATAAGAAGTCTATGTGTGGAAAATAGAAGTGTATAGTTTTTATCAATTTAAAAAGCTCACTTTAAAATATATTAGCGTAAATATAAGAAAATACACTCATTCCCTGCTTGTCTAAAACGGGAATATTAGAATTTTGAAGGAGCTACGGAACCCTTAGTATGCGAGTCCAACTCACACTTGACCAAATTATTCTTGTTGCTTTTGCAATTTTGATCAAAAGAGGGTCCGTCTTCCTTGCAAACTGGACAGTGCTTCTTATTTTTGCAATCTACTATTTGATGATCGTCTTTACCACATTTTCTGCACAGTCCTGTTCTATCTGGTCCCTTGCAGTCCCCTATTTGATGGTTGTATTCCCAACACCTGAAACATTATTTAAGATTTGTTTTTTCTTTGAATCTTATGTAATTAAATCCCAGTTTAATGCTTCTTATTTCTAGTAATTGATTGATAGTGTCAACTTCACCAACAATTGTAGCCTTGTTAAGACCTCTATCTTGTGGTCTAATGGCTTTTATTTGAATTTTTTGATTAACGTTTAAAAAATTTTCAATGTACTTAGGTACCTATTTCTTCTTCATTTATGTCTATATCAATGTTATACACATTTATTGCTTTTACTTTGTTATTTTTGGAGAGTCATATTTTCAGAGACACCATTTAGGACTTTTTTAATGTCCTCGCAATTACCAGTTTTATTATCTGTTTTTATGATAATATTACCAGAATTTGTCTGCCACATACTATTTATCTTGTTTACTAGTCCTTTGTCTTTCAATTCATTTTTAATTTTTTTCACCATATCAGAATATGAGTTATCTTTTGTATTGATTATTAAGGTCTCACTTCCACAGGGATTTTCTCTGAATTGGTTATCAAAATACTGTACATATTTTATATTGCTCTTGTGTAGTGCACAAATTATAATTTTCTTTAGTCTTATATCCATGTTAATGTTGGGAAAATATAAATTTAGCATTTTTAGGTTCAAATTTTCAAGTGTTTGTCTTAAATTTTTAATAGTTTTAAATGTGTCAATATCATAATCTCCTTGTTTTATTCCACACAAAAACATATATTTTTCATCATTGTTTACATGAGGATCTATGGAGATCCATCCCTGGTTTCTTGCATAAAGTAGTTCATTATTTTCTGGTTTACCTTGGTTTATTATATCTCTAATTTTAGGAAATTGTAAGGAGTATTTGTCAAGATTTTTATAATTCGTTATTTTCTTAAAATCAGTAATAATAGCCAGGCCACCAATGATATTACTTGGGTCATATTTATTCTCCAGAATCAGCATTTCTTCAGGCCATTATAACTTCTTCAAGGGTCTCATTATTTTTGATATTAGGAATTAGGTTATCTAATTTTGCAGCTTTCTCTTCATTTAGAATAATGGATATATCTTCTGTTTGGGACATTTTGTCTTCTGTAGTTTCACTTATTTGGAGTGCATTAATATTTAGTATCTTTAATTTTTGATTGATCTTGTAAATTGCATTACTTGAGGTTTTTATGTTTTTCTTAGTATTAGGATTCTCAGTAATAATTTTGTTTAAATTTTCAATTTCTACATTAATCTTTGATAATAAATTTTGAAGTGTAATAAAAATATTACATTTGTCATTTGTGATATCTTGATTTTTTATTAGGTCAAATATAGGGTTATTAGTGACGATTGAAGAGTTAATATTTTTCATTTCATTATCTACATTATTTGAAGTTTTTAGATTATTAGGAAGTAATTGATTTATAATTGGACTATCATTTGCAGCAGATGAATATTCAGTTTTACTATTATTAATACTTTTAGAGCCTTTATTTATAGAAATATTGTCTGTGTTTTTTTGGGTATTTCTTTTTTTGGGAGTTTTTTTGTTTATTGGAATTATGTCTTTGTTCTTTTTAATATAGTTTTTGGCTTTTATTTTTCTGTTGATCTCTTTATCACTAGTATCTTTAGAATTAAAAGAACTAGAGGATTTGCTTTTGTTTGATTTAATATCTGAATTATCAGATTTATAAATATTTGAAAAATTGAAGTCTGTTAAATTCATTTTATTTCTACGATTTGGGGCGAAAAAAAAAGCGTCCAGTGTGACAGTACGCCTGTATCACACTAAGGCTAAAAATACTCAGGAATTTCGCCCTGTTTTCCTGAGGCTCCGTTTAAGACTAGGTTTACTCCGGTTCCCCTTCCCATCCCCAAATTTAGTATATATTTAAGCAATTGATAAAAATGTTTCCCACTAAGTCCACGTGCAAACAGCACTCCAGGGGACATGATTGCAACTCGCACGCCGCTTAGCTCCACATGATCGGCAGGTAGTTATTCAGTTTACATTGATAAACCTTATTCACTACCTTACCAACTAATTTAAACGGCGTCGTCCTCAGGACGACTATTGTCGAGGCCCTTTATTAATTGTTGGGTTTACCCTATGAGCCATTTGGACGCGCTGGATAGGTCGTGGATCAACCTCCCCCCAAGATCACACCACAAAGATTAGGGTGGTGCCAATTCCCGCCTCTTGAGGGTGTGACCTTGGCGGCCAGAACTTTATAACTTAACACTTTTCCCTTCTGAGTGTTTTTCAAGCATCGCGCTACTTACTGTTACCATCAGATTTCTTAAATACTAAGCAAACTGAGTTACTTCAATATAGCTGGATTTATTTTGTCCAAGGCACAGTGTAAGTAAGGTTCTATTGGTTAACGCCATTAAACTTTCCAGATATGCTGGCATCTCCGTCACAACTTGGATCTCGAATTATAGAATAATTTGATAGTTGAATCCAGTACATGTCAAGTCAGTTGCAGACAGGAAGCATACGAACTCTTCATGTTTTGTGCTTTTCTCATATACAAACACGAGATCCCTAGCTGTTCTATATCGGTGGCTTCAGTTGTTTCATCAGCAAGAATATCATAATATTTTGTTGTTTGACTCTGTCGAGTATCTTTTTCGTAGTGGCAGAATTAGCTGATTCTGTGTTGTTTTGTTTAGATATGTATAATTTGTTTGCGATGAATATCTCGGATTAAATGGCTATTTATATCTTTCAACGTAATTGTTTTTCATTAGTCATTTAGGCTAACATTATTGGTATGATCATTTAATGTTATAATTATGATTTTTTTATTGTTATGATTTTTATAGGTGCATATGAATAAATACACTCTTAACAGTTGAAAATTTTTATTCAACCTAACAAAAATTAACACCATTTATTGGGGTATTCTCAAACAGTCTCTAAAAAAAATGTGGGTACTATGCTCTTAGCTTGAATACTCACTTTTAGGGCGCCAGGCTGGGAGGACACAAAGAGACAAGATACTAAATTCAATACAAGTTTATTTCAATATTTATATAAAAATACAATGGTCCCCTGAAGGGGTAGAAAAATTTAACAATGGTTCCCTGAAGGGGAGAAAATAAATGAACAAGTACTTTCAAAATGTGCTCAATGTAATTACTTACAGAGATCTGATATTTATGGGAGTATGGTCGAAGGGCTTCTGATTTAGCCTGGTTGCTCACTATCGGCGGTATTCGTTTATTTGGTCGGCCTGGTGTGATTAGCCGTTCAATTGGGACTAATAGTAGACCCACTCGGCACAATGGTTCCCACTCTCTGATGTGAATGGGATTATGGACAGATGTCTTCGTGTTGGTCTGATTACTGGTTCGTAAGGGTACTCGGATGGTTGGCTGTTTTATTGTGGACTAGCCCTCCCGATGGAACCAATGGTAGACCCACTAAATCTTTGCTGCCCCCTTCGCTGGACTTGGAAACAGCTTCCAGGATCGGTGCCAATCGAATGTGAAATGATTTAAAAGCAATCTCAGTGGTCTGTACACATGTATTTCACCACAGTTGAACCGGATTACCAGCTTATCTGATGTTGGTGTCAGTTACCCTATTTCCTTAACTCCTCGATTTATGAATGAGGTAATCTCTATGTCATTACAGTTGCAAAAATAAATTTAATTGACGTGAACGGTATGTACAGGAAAATCAGAGGTATTTACAATTAAACATTTACAAAAAAAATACAAAATATAACCAAGCTAATTAAATATCTACAACTTGATAATTTAAGAAACATGAAAAGAAATTACACAATATTTAACTTTAACTGATCAGCTAAATATGAATACAATAAGGGATCTAAGATAAATTAGTGGTTCTTTCAAATTAACTTCAAAACAGAGAAATCAAATACATAATAACAAATAAGGCTGTACTGTGAACACCGTGGTCTGGTAATTTCTGGTTCAACCAAATTCAACAAGCGATTCAAAAATTAAATATATACTATCTATACTGGAGGTTTATTTGACTCTAGCTAAATAAGCGATAAGCCGCAACTTTAAAATAATTGACCTTGTCTTACCCTTCAAGACGAACCTTCCAATGGAAGCAATAAAAAACGTGTATTTAAATTTTCAATTCAAAATGGTGGATACAAAAACTTATAGAAAAACAACAAAGCAGCAGGTAAGTGATTTAGTTACGATAACAACTAGTGCCATTTACACATATACTCACGTATATGTTGCACCCTTTAATTGAAGTTAGCAATAAAAAAAATGTAAATCACTTACCCCTTTTCTCCTTTCCAGCAACACTCTTTAGAGATGCTCACTCTATTAATGATCAGGAGGAAATCAACTCCTCTATTGTACGGTAATTTTTATCCTTATAATGGCTTTATCACTTCCACAGGAATGCTCCCGTCTTGTATGGGTTCTTCTCCTAAAAGTTCAAAATAAAGGCAGTATAATTCTTATACAAGACGTAAAAAAGTTTGGCTAGTTAAGCCATTAAGCAATAAGCAGGCCAGGCAAGAAACAAAAAAAAATAGGCCACGTGGCATATAGTTATGAGAATTTTCAATAAAACTATCTTTTTTTGGGAAGTTTATAAGGTCACTACGGTAGCCCAGGCACACCTGGACGTATGTTAACTAGCAACACAGCAATAATTAAAACTACTATTAGGCAATTGAACTTTTATACTAAAACAACGAAAAGAGAAAAAAATTATTATTTCACCTAGAATATAGATAGCAGTTAAGTTAAATTACTAAAAATTTCGGCTGAAATTATCCAAACGATAAAATTACGATAAAGCAATATATTTGATAATTTCCTACTGTTATTGTTGAATTTTTAACCAAAAAAAATTACTACCCACGACAGCAGCACACGACCTTTCTTTTCGGAAGTCAAAATGCAAGAGAGAGATCTGAGCACATTTTACAATCTCTAGTAAAGGAATAGAGTGAGGATAATTCCATTTGCTTTTAACTAACTAATGACGCTTATTTACGGGTGAGTTTTCAACTATGAAAATGTTTAAATATTCCAAAATTTTTAGTAAAAATTAATCGATGACCAAGACCGGTATACATTAATTCTAGGCGAAAGCAATATGAAAATAGTTGCTGTTTTACCCAAAGAAAAATTCTAAGACGATTCGAACTGTCAAGCTGTTTGCCGGCGGTACGTAGTTCGACAGGTCTGGACTCAAAATATTTCCCACTGAAATAGCTTCTTATTTATAAGATATTTTAACAATTAAAAGCATGCTAGCGTAAGCGTTAAAAATGAAATATTTACTTACATGTTCACCCATTTAGCTAAAGACATCAGTTCCCACCGGTAAAACATAGGTTAGCAAACGATATAAGTAGGAAAGCAATTTGTAAAATGTGGAAGATAAATTTACATGCGACAATTATTAGAAAAATAGCAATGTAACAGGGAGAACGGCAATTCACCCGTTACACACCCCTCTTACCCGGAGTAAAGAAATAATTTTTGAGAAAGAAACCTGAACAAAAAATCTTTCGTAAGCTATAAAAGAACCTACGAAAATAAAAAAGATATCTAATTATTTCAAAATCAACTTCCTGAATTCTATCAAGATAATATATTTTAGAGGAGAACTACTGTTATAAAGATACGAAAATAATTATGAAGGGAAGCCTTGATTTCATAAGATAGAAGGGTGCCCACTTTAGGTGGTCCTGTATATGAGTAATGAAACTTTAGACCAACTACATGAATAACGGTATTGACTATTAAATTTAGGTCCACAAAATAATGTTGATATCGGTACTACTATTTGGAAAGGTAAACGGTAGATAAGAGAGAGAGAAAATTTTAACGGTATAAAATTTGCAAAATGTGTGATAATAATAATAATACAAGGGAATGATCCCAAGTCAATTAGCGAATAATAGATATAAGCCTTCAGTTAGGTTAACCCAAGGAAAAACAAAACACGGTAAATTTACAATGCAGATCAAATGCAGATAAATTGATAAGATGATTTAATACAATAATGAATTGTTGCCATTCAGATAATTGTGTTACATGATTGTGGAAAGGAAACGATATAATTCATACGTACAAACGGTAAGGTATATGCATTATCCACAACATAGCGAACACTTAGGCATCAAAAGTACACCTGAATAAGGGCTCCCTATTCAACAGGGACGATAAATGAGTTAAGGCATACTTTCCTAAAAATCGCCATTACAGCGAAAGTACATCGAAGCCTAATAATTACGAGAAGGCTAGATCCATAATAACGATAAAGATATAACAGGATTGGTGTGGCAACTAAATAATAGGATTTACTGTACATAGAAAATGTAGAATACCCTGAAAAGATACACGTGACAACACAATTCTTTTTATTTACATCTAAACGAGATTCGGCATTGAATTGTTAATAGGATAAACGCTGGTGGCGTATGCAGAGAGACGTCTCTCACTTCTTCTAGTTCTAGGAATGAAGATCTCCATCGCACAAGGGTACAGACACTCGAGTCAAGATGGAACACGCTCGCCGTCGAGCTACCTGTATCCACGACATCCCCAGTGCGAGAAAGCCACTCCCCGAACACGGAGAAGCAGATTTGCCACGTGGCGGTCCACCAGCGGGAAAGAGAAAAATAAAAATAAAGAGACAAAAAACTCTAAAGGATACTCCCCGTTTAGAGCTGTCGACCAATCCTCCGGCATGGCGATTCCCGGGGCTAACCCCCCAGCATAGATGTTTTGGCCCCTTAGGGAACACACTGGTCCGAGTGGTACGCCCCCGTGCTCAATCCTTCCACGAATCTCTGCCTGTCGGAGCATGACCCACACACCTCTAAAAAGGGTCCTGAAATCAAAATAACGATTAAACTATAGAGAATCCATGGAACCTCTACCGAAGATAACACCTTGTTTCACCAAGGAAAATATTAATGATAATTTTACCCCAATATTCTGGACATGGAAATTAGAGATTGAGAGAACGGTACATTACGATAAATCCCTGAAAGAAAAGGAACGGTAATACAAAGTAAACCCAAAAATAGAAAAAAAAATATATTCAGAAAATTTACTGCTTAAAATTGTTCTATACTGGGAACATCAAAACACTGGAACTCCAAAAATATCCAAATTTACTCACAATCGAAGGGATAATGTGAAAGGTACGCTAAAAAGAACGATAAATACGTCAACATAGTGAAGCTGATGCTAGCAGTTCTAACACACTGCTCAAAATCGTCTATCCTCTACAACATTACAGAATCCAGGACTGCAGCACTGCACTATCCCAATTCTAATACGATACGAGACTCTCCAGACGAAAAACCAAAAGATAGCTGCCCCAATCCACTCTGCTCGAATATCCGGAGATCTCCACTAAACTGACTTCTATAAGTCACAATACACTGCACCTTGCAGCCAACTATAAGAGGATGAACGAAAAAAGAACCTATAAAATATAAGATAATGCTCACCTTAACTATCCAAACGGTAATTCGATAAATAATAAACATTATCAAAAAACTCTATAAGAAAAAAAAGGAAATTATTCTGATCACGATAAACGCTAATTTATTTCTGAAAACAGTAAATATTTACAGATATAGAAAAGATAAAGAAAATCAGTATTAATCTTATTTTTATGAGACTACACGATACCTTCAGGAATTGTGACTGTAAGAAATTATTCTAAGGAGATGATAAAAATACTAAATTTTAGAATATGCAGGTTTTACTATAAGCTCACAGTGGTTTGACAAAGGAAACTGATAATGGAGAACGACAAATTGTTCGAAAAGAACACCAAATAATTTTAGAAACTCCACTATGGTAGGGTACGACAAATCATAGAAAATTAGTTCTTACCAACACCTAAACCAGACACCTATGAAATCCACTTGAAGGTAAAAGTTAACGCAAATAGAAAATTACGATAGACAAATCTATATGTATGGCGGTATATGCGGAATATCACAGCAATCTAAAACTGTTGAAGTGAGGGATTTTATCCACAGAGTATCAAATAATAAGTATAAAGGCATAAAGGTAAGATATACACGGTAAGTCAAAATAAAGGAAATGCATGCAGCTCTATATCACTGCTAAAAATCTTCTGTTCTCAAAACAATACTAAACTTAGACTGGCAAACGGCAACTTGGTCTAAGTTTTCCACAATATTAGCGACTCCAGCCGAAACAACAAAAATTGCAGCTCTGCTTCACTGCACAAACGTCCAGAGTCCACTAAATACTTAAATAGCTTCTATAAGCCCGGTACCCGACCTTCCAGGCAGTCAACGATATAAGGACATGCGATAATGAATACGATATATTAACAAGATAAATTTCATTTTACCCACAAATAATACTAAGATACTCTGAGAAAAGAACATACCCTAAAATCTGAAAACGTTATGAAAAATAATTAAGCCAGTTGGTAAAATAATAAAATGAAATTGATAATCAGTGAAAATCGAGACTTGGGTCTTGGAATCAAGAAATTGTTCCAGACGAACATCAGATAACGCAGAGAATCCAAATCCTCAAAAGTGCATCTTAAATCAACAAAATCTAGTGCCTCAAATGCATACAACTCGATAATACGATAACTGACACATATTAAAATATAGACAAGAAATATCATATTTCTTGGCAATAATTATATAACGATAAAAAAATTAAGTTTTTCAGTGATAATTCAAACAATGACATCCTAGATTGACAAGGAGCGAAAAATTCAAAGTATACAAAGCATAAAGCTGGTGGAAAAAATATTATACAAAGGGCCAGTTAGGGGACTTTTACCGCTGCGCATGGTTAAACCGCCTTGGGGTATTCGTCGGCCCACCCAAGAGACCACTGAAAAGCGGAATTAGTCTGTAGAAGACCTAGATGTTATGGGAAACCTTGGGCTCCAGATGGACGGCTTTTAGGTCCCCCCTGGAGTCTTGGTTTGGGGTACTCGTCGGCCCTCCCAAGAAACCACTGAAAAGAAGATAGGAGAGATACGATAAGGTAAAGATGCGATAAGATAAAATCAAAGATTGATACATGAAGGTATAACGATCAATGCCGTAACTAGCCTTTTATGCGCCCGGTGGGAGCTTTCAAAACTGCGCCCCTGAAAGATGTTCTAACCAGGTGTCTGGTCATTTCTGCGCCCCTCCGGGGTCTGCGCCCTGTGCCTGGGCACTGCTGGCACCGCCCTAGTTACGGCACTGATAACTATAAAGAAGATAAGTAGATAGAGAGTAGGTACGATAAAACCTAGTCCAGAGTGGAATCATATTCAGAATCCCAAGAATCATTCGACAAATGTTTTTCCTCCGTGTCAGGGTTGGCAAGATATGGTTTTAAGGCCTTGACATGCCAATTTACCAGATCACAACCCGAGAAGTCCCTTAAATTATAGACGAGATTCGACACAGGGAATAAACTTTTAGGCTAGTTTAGCAGAATAGTCGTTAATGGCCTTAGATAACGTGTAATTCCTTTTCCAAACGCGGTCACCAACATGAAACTGTACATCCCGCTTGCGCATATTGTAGTGATGGGCATTTCTTAGGTAGGCCTTACGTAGTCTTCCACGAACATCCTCATACAATTGGGGCAGTTCCTGTATATCGTCAAATCTCCGTTTATCAGAAATTTGAGGGAAGCTATTATTGTTCTCAGATATTTTCCCATAATAGTCACCAGAAAGTGGAATATTACGAGCGAAAACTAAAAATGATGGAGAAGAGTTGGTAACCTCATGTTTTGCTAGACGTATGGCTTGGGCGATTTTAAAAATATTAACGTCCCAATCTTTATGATTGTCAAAAATGAAACTTCGAATGCAAGTGACAATTGACCTGTTAACCCGCTCGGTATGGTTAACTTGGGCATGGTATTTGGCATTATAAAATATTTTCTGAACTTTATATTTTAACATAAGGGCCTGGAAGTCCTTGCTGATAAATTGACTGCCGTTATCACAACAGAAAACCTGAGGGTTTTGAGGTAGCTTTTTGCATGGGGTGAACTAACACAAATTTAGTGAACCAATCAACAACAACTAGCAAGTATTGATTCCTATTTTTCGACTTAGGATAAGGACCTAATAAATCAGCTGATACCATCTGAAAAGGAAAATTGATATTGCGGTAAGAGCCCATCAATCCCGCTCGAGGTAAATTAGAAGCTTTACAAGAGTTACAGGTATCACACATTCGGACATAACGATAAACGTCTCGTCTCATCTTTGGCCAGTAATACTGTTCTAAAATACGATTTATAGTTTTGTAGATGCCAAAGTGTCCAGCAGTGGCATCATTATGAAATTTCCGGAATATTTCCAATCTATTACCTCTAGGGACTATTATTTTCCAATTTGAACTGTTACTAACATGTTTATACAAGATATTGTTCTCTACTCGAAATGAAGGATATTTATCGGGATGACGATTGACTTTCTCAATCATGGAAGACTACCACTTGTCAGGTCTGAGGTCTGCGAGATCTAGAACAGCTATTTCAGGGATGGTTCTAGATAGAGCATCTGCCACCACATTCAGGGATCCTTTCGGGTGAACCATCTTAAAGTTAATCTTCCAGGGGGCTCGAAATATTGGTCAACTATTTAAGCGAGGCATGATCGGTAACTACGGTAAATTCAGTACCTTCTATATATCCACGAAATTTTTCTATACCAAAGATAGCAGCCCACAATTCTTTTTCGGCAACGGAATAATTAAGCTGAGCCTTATTCAAGGTCTTACTAGCGTAAGGGATAGGGTGTTCTAAACCATCAATCACATTCTTGGTACAGGATAGCACCTACACCTGAATCAGAAGCATCACATTGAATAACAAAAGGTTTGGAAAAATCGGGACTGGCTAACACAGCGGCGGAGGTTAAGCTTTGTTTAATTGCGTCGAAAGCTTTGTCAGCTTCTGGGGTCCAAACAATGGTTTTTGACCTTTCTTCCTTCCTTGGAGTAAGTTAGAAATGGGAGCAGAAATGGCGGCAAAATTTTTAATAAACCTTTTATACCAACTAACTAAACCTAGAAGTCGACGAATTTCGGTAGTATTCTTCGTGGTGGGATAATTAACAACGGCAGAAACCTTTTCGGGGTCAGTACGTAATCCTTCCCTTTCGACAATAAAACCCAGGTAATTTAGGGATGGTCGACAAAATTTACATTTCTTCCAATTTACTGTCAGATTTGCATCTCTAAGGCATTGGTACACAGGTTTAAGAACCTTCATATGCGTATCAAAGTCAGGTGTCGCAACGATAATATCATCCAAGAAAACAAAACAAAACGGTTCTAAAGAGGGTTCTATAACAGTGTCCATTAATCTAACCATAGTTTTGGGACTATTCCATAAACTAAAGGGCATAACACAAAATTCAAACAAACCCTTTCCATAGACAGCGAAACTAGTTTTAGGTCGGAAAGACTCATCTAAAGGGATTTGAAAAAATGCTTGCTTTAAGTCAATGGAAGTTAGATATTTGGCGTCCCTAAGTTTATTCAAGATGGAATCCACCAGAGCATAGGATATTGGTTGGGAACAGTGACTTCATTTAATTTTCTCCCATCAAAACAAACTCGGTATTCCCCAGAGCGTTTTGCTACTAACCACAACGGACTGCACCAAGGTGATTTAGAAGGCTGAATAATTCCCAGCTTCAACATTTCATCGACTTGTTTATGAAGCTCCTTCTGCATTGCTGGTGACAAAGGGTAATGACGGGAACAAATAGGTTTTGCATTTCCTGTGTCGATGGTATGGGTTATTAAATGGGTTCTGTCGATTCTATCAGCGGGCGATAAACTCAGGAAAAGCTCCTTGACATTATTTAATTCGGTTGTTTGATGAGGAGTTAAATCGGAAACGGTGTAAATAGTATTTATAGTTGAAATTTGCGAGGGACCATAAAAATAAGATAGGGAAGAAAAGTTTGCCTTTACCTTGAAGAGCTGTAGAAAATCCATACGTAAAATAAGGTTATGCTTGACAGATGGGATAATTAACACTTTGAGTTGTTTAACGATACCATTTAGGGAAATCGGCAACATAACATAGCCCAGAAAATCTTGAGGTTGGCCATCCGCAGTAGTTATTACCAAAGGGTCATGATTCTGGACGGGTAAGTTAAAATCTCGTAAGAGGGAAAATCCTGAAGAACCTAACACAGAGGAGATACTACCACTATCCACCAAAGCAGTAATTTCTTTATCAAAAATGTTTACAGATAAATAAGGCCTGTTGTCAGAAGGTTTCTAGATAAATAAGGGACTCAAATTACAAGATGGACGACAAAAATCCTTGACCCCGTTGGAGCCAAAGGTTCCACTCTTTAAGGGTAGATAACGAACTTGGTTTTACTGAAGTGATTGAGAGGGAAGCTTCTTGCCTTTTCCCTTTCCCTTGCCTTCGACAGTTCCTAAATGAGAAGAGTTTTATGCTGGATCTTGGGTAGGCGTGCCTGCGACGGCGTCCAGATGTCCATCTCCAGCGGCTTCGTTTTTTGCGGATTCCCGAAAGCAATGTTGACAGGTTCTTTTCGTGACACCCTTAGCACCACAACCAAAACAGAACATTAACAGCATAAATATTACGAGATAACGAGAAGGTAGGTGAAAAACTGAAATTCTGAGAAGATTTCTTTCGAGGTGAACTGGATAAGGAAACAGAATAGCTTAAGTCAAGTTCTAGTAACTGACTAGAGGTAACCGGAGGTGGTCGATAGCGATTTCTCCAAGATATCGATTCTTCTATTTGTCTGCAGATGTCAGATAGATGGTCCACGGTATCAATTTTCACCAAAGCAAGATGCAAAAGAATATGAGGGGCTAAGTTACGACGAATTTTATTTACCATGGTGTTCTCATCAGGTTTGACGGACAGGCGATTGAATAAACCTACCATACAGGTTATATAGAGGGTAACTTTCTCCTTTACTCCTTGAGTGCGAGAATCTATGTCTCGTTGCAGATCATCGCCGTAAAAATAAGGTAAGAAGTCTGTCTTCAATGTTTCAACTAGCTGGTCCCAATTTCCCACTTTGTCTTTAATACTATAGTGCTAGGTAAGAGCAGTTCTTCAGAAATATCAGTCAAACGGGTAGAAATTCTCTTATAGAGACTACTAGCTGGGGACATGTATTAAGGGGTTAAAGCAGTGGAATAGGAATTAAAATAAAATGAATGGTATTAAAATAGAGAAATGATAAGTACCAACACAAGAATGTGAGCTAAAAAGAATTTATTAGATTAGATTTGTGTTAACTGTGACTGATTTGTGCTTTGTTAAAGCAGTTATGGGTAGCCAGGTAGCCGACAATAGTACTGCAGACAAGTCTCCGTTTCAAGGAGGTATTGATAATATTTAAGGGGTGACGCAGCAGATGCCCCTAGCGCCCATGATAAGTGGGAGAACAGCTTCGGAAGTGTTTCCTGTTATCAAGGAATTGCGAGTCTTCGTAGTACTGTTTCTTCCTATTGCATCCCTCATTCAATGCCCCGGGCCCTTCCCAGTGGACACCAACATCGACCACAATATATTATTAAGGTGAATATTCATTTTGTTTTCAACTTCAGACCAATATTCACCAGTAGGGATGAAGGCCATATTGTCAGCAAAATGAAATAATAGAATTGTCAGGTAAACCTATAAGGAGATCATTAACATAAAGGATGAACAATAGAGGACCCAGAATTGTTCCTTGTGGTACTCCAGATTTCACTCAGATTTCCATTTAGTTTCATTCTCTGACACCTTTTATTTAAGTAACTAGGTATCAAGTCATACGCAGTTCTTGTTAAACCATTGCGTACAGTTTATTGGGTAGGATCTTCTGGTTGACAGTGTCGAATGCTTTAGCTAAATCAAGAAATGTAACAGAAGTAAGCTAAATTCCTAATTTTGTGATCTTTCATTTTCCAATCATTTTATAGACTCATTTAATTTTGTCAAGATAAGTCCTAAAGAAAGGAACGTCTTGGTATGGAAAGGGTAGTTCTTTGATATCTGCTTCATTCATTTGTTGTCTTACTCTGTTGGATAAACACATAATTCATTTTCTATGTCCTTGCACATCAGTCCTTATAGAATCGCTTAGCTTATTAAAAGCAATAATCTTCTGGTTAAAGGTTGACACTCGGATCTCCGTTGGTAATGGTTTAACAACTTTTTGTGACATATCCATCGTTAGCTCTAGTGGGTTTGAAACTCCTGTTGTCGGTGTGTAGTTCATCTCTCTGTCCCTGTTGTTCTTAGAGCGCTTTTCTTCGCCTTTGTCTGTCGTGGGTGCTGGTCGTGGCATCTCTATTTCTTCATTCTGGTCGTGTGGAATGACGAATTATAATATATAGGAAATATCTTAATATTAATAAATTATATTTACGAAATTCTGACTGTACATGTGAAATGTCACATGAACAATCAAAATTTTCATTTTATTGCTGTTTTGGCTCGCGGTTAGTTTACCGAAGCTTTGGGGCAACCAGTTGTATCGCTCACAACTACTTGCTTAAATTAAATAGTTTTTAATTGACTCGCGGCTGCCTAGCTGACAAATAGCTATATGAAAAAACAAATAAAAGTCTAAAAGAAAAAATGTTTATTAAATAACAAGGAAGTGTACTAATGCGTGAGTTAAACATAAACCTAAGCGGTTATGTGTTACAAGCTAAACTGAACGATTTGTTAAGTTATAAAGTGCGTTATTCGGAGTTTTAAAGTAACTTATTTTTACTGAAATCAACGTTGACTAAAAACTGTAACTTGTTGCAAAACTACAAACTAGCTAGATGCAAAAAGGAGCCTCCTTCAAGGAATGGTGGGGCCAAGGGAATAGTTCTCATTGGCTATAATGAAATTAAATTGGTTAATTGAATGGGAATTCCTCATTGAATCTTTATCCTGAAATTTAGGGTAATTCCACCTAATATGTATAATCGTAAACAGTTATACAATGCTATTATGAGTTTAAAAAGGACCAACACGTTATGCAAATTACAAGATTTAAAGAATCAAGTTTTTTGTGAATTTCAATGTGTAACAATAAAATAGGTAAATTTGAGGACAAAGAAAAAATATCACCATTCCCTAAAGGGTACAATATAGTGGATAACAAAATAATCATATTTTAAGTGTTTACAGCAAAATGAATACATAGAAAATCAATTAAGATTATTTGATTTTAAATAAATACATCTATTTATAAAGATACAAAGTGCCTGAATTATATATAACAAATATTAAAATTAAAATAAATGAAATAACAACTTATTATAATAATAAAAAAAAACAATAAACAGAAATTGAGGCATTCATACAATTAAGTCTCAACAATTGCATTCTCGAGTTCATCTCGTGTGGCTTGAATTATTCTGCTAATTTGCTTTAAATAGGTCTGGAGACAGTGTGTTCATGGATTGTGATTCCATCATGATGTGAGGTAATTTTACTACTCGTCATGTAAAGAATATTTCGGACGGATTCGCAGAATGTTTAAATATGTCTATAGGATTTGTTGATTGGTATGCTTAACGGTATTATATAATAATAAATACGGTTAGAGTGTATTTTTAGGTTATTGATTTAATGTTGTACACATTTATACAAACCTGTGTTGAGTAAAAATGTTTTCTATTTAAATATTTATATAAATTTATAAGCATATCAATTGTTAGGTGTTCCATTTATCACATCAATTACGCCTTTAAATTATTATTTCGAAAAAGTTCTTCAATTTGGATCATTCATTCTTCTGTAAAAATATACACATTTGAATCAATGATTGTAGTACAAATTCTTTATTTAAATGTTTTGGTTGTTCTGAAAAGAACCGGTTGCTCTTGGCGAACTTAATGTAAGGAGCAGCATCTGTAAAAAAATATACAATAATTAGCAAAAAATGTAATGCTTACCAGGTACGATATATCGCATCATTCATCGCCTAATTCTACAGGTTCTACCTTCAATAGGGGGTAGACGGCGTCAAGTTCCTCTTGAGCTATCGTAGTTCCCTTTTATTTACACCGCCAACCACTGGAGGTGGTTCTTCCATGGCTTTGCTTCTTCCATACGTTCATATGTCTGTTATAGCAGCCAGTACTCTGTTTGCTGTAAAAATGTTCTCATTTTGGGTACTTTAGACAACGATCATTAAAATCATGTATGTATATGTTCCTTTTTATTTATTTTGATCTATTAAACCAGTTCTTTGGAACAGCCGCATGTGTTCCAAATCACTATTCATCGCCTAGGTCTACAAGTTCCGCCTTCAATACATAATAGATGGCGTCAAGTTTCTCTTGAGCTATCGCGGTTCCCTTTTATTTATTTTGATCTTCTACTTAACAAGTTCTTTGGAACAGCCGCATGTGTTCCACATCACTGTTCATCGCCCAATTCTACAAGTTCCGCCTTCAATACGTAATACATTGCGTCAAGTTTCTCGTGAACTATTGCAGTTCCCTTTTATTTATTCTGATCTTCTATTAAACCAGTTCTTTACAACAGCCACATGTGTTACACTTTTTGTGCAGCTGCAGTGGCAATAGCCGTCTCCAAAATACCCCGGCATACCGCCAACCACTGGAAGTGCTTCTTCCATGACTTAGCATCTTCCATACGATCATACGTCTGTTGTAGCAGCCAGTACTCTGTTTGGGTACCGGGTCTATTATACATTCTAGGCCGATGGACCATGTTCCCTCCTATCTTTTTAATAGTTTTTTAATAGTTTGTTAACAGCACAAGTTCTGCCTTCAATACATAATAGATGGCGTCAAGTTTCTCTTGAGCTATCGCGGTTCCCTTTTATTTATTTTGATCTTCTACTCAACAAGTTCTTTGGAACAGCCGCATGTGTTCCACATCACTGTTCATCGCCCAATTCTACAAGTTCCGCCTTCAATACGTAATAGACGGCGTCGAGTTTCTCGTGAGCTATCGCAGTTCCCTTTTAATTATTTTGGTCTTTTATTAAACCAGTTATTCAGTTCTTTGGAACAGCTGCATGTGTTACACTTTTTGTGCAGCTGCAGTCGCAATATCCGTCTCCAAAATACCCCGGCATACCGCCAACCACTGGAAGTGCTTCTTCCATGACTTAGCATCTTCCATACGATCATACGTCTGTTGTAGCAGCCAGTACTCTGTTTGGGTACCGGGTCTATTATACATTCTAGGCCGATGGACCAACATGTTCCCTCCTATCTTTTTAATAGTTTTTTAATAGTTTGTTAACAGCACAAGTTCTGCCTTCAATACATAATAGATGGCGTCAAGTTTCTCTTGAGCTATCGCGGTTCCCTTTTATTTATTTTGATCTTCTACTTAACAAGTTCTTTGGAACAGCCGCATGTGTTCCACATCACTGTTCATCGCCCAATTCTACAAGTTCCGCCTTCAATACGTAATACATTGCGTCAAGTTTCTCGTGAACTATTGCAGTTCCCTTTTATTTATTCTGATCTTCTATTAAACCAGTTCTTTACAACAGCCACATGTGTTACACTTTTTGTGCAGCTGCAGTGGCAATAGCCGTCTCCAAAATACCCCGGCATACCGCCAACCACTGGAAGTGCTTCTTCCATGACTTAGCATCTTCCATACGATCATATGTCTGTTGTAGCAGCCAGTTCTCTATTTGGGTACCGGGTCTATTATACATTCTAGGCCGATGGTCCAACATGTTCCCTCCTATCTTTTTAATAGTTTGTTAACAGCACAAGTTCTGCCTTCAATACATAATAGATGGCGTCAAGTTTCTCTTGAGCTATCGCGGTTCCCTTTTATTTATTTTGATCTTCTACTTAACAAGTTCTTTGGAACAGCCGCATGTATTCCACATCACTGTTCATCGCCCAATTCTACAAGTTCCGCCTTCAATACGTAATACATTGCGTCAACTTTCTCGTGAACTATTGCAGTTCCCTTTTATTTATTCTGATCTTCTATTAAACCAGTTCTTTACAACAGCCACATGTGTTACACTTTTTGTGCAGCTGCAGTGGCAATAGCCGTCTCCAAAATACCCCGGCATACCGCCAACCACTGGAAGTGCTTCTTCCATGACTTAGCATCTTCCATACGATCATATGTCTGTTGTAGCAGCCAGTTCTCTGTTTGGGTACCGGGTCTATTATACATTCTAGGCCGATGGACCAACATGTTCCCTCCTATCTTTTTAATAGTTTTTTAATAGTTTGTTAACAGCACAAGTTCTGCCTTCAATACATAATAGATGGCGTCAAGTTTCTCTTGAGCTATCGCGGTTCCCTTTTATTTATTTTGATCTTCTACTTAACAAGTTCTTTGGAACAGCCGCATGTATTCCACATCACTGTTCATCAATTCTACAAGTTCCGCCTTCAATACGTAATACATTGCGTCAAGTTTCTCGTGAACTATTGCAGTTCCCTTTTATTTATTCTGATCTTCTATTAATCCAGTTCTTTACAACAGCCTCATGTGTTACACTTTTTGTGCAGCTGCAGTCGCAATAGCCGTCTCCAAAATACCCCGGCATACCGCCAACCAGTGGAAGTGCTTCTTCCATGACTTAGCATCTTCCATACGATCATACGTCTGTTGTAGCAGCCAGTACTCTGTTTGGGTACCGGGTCTATTATACATTCTAGGCCGATAGACCATGTTCCCTCCTATCTTTTTAATAGTTTTTTAATAGTTTGTTAACAGCACAAGTTCTGCCTTCAATACATAATAGATGGCGTCAAGTTTCTCTTGAGCTATCGCGGTTCCCTTTTATTTATTTTGATCTTCTACTCAACAAGTTCTTTGGAACAGCCGCATGTGTTCCACATCACTGTTCATCGCCCAATTCTACAAGTTCCGCCTTCAATACGTAATAGACGGCGTCGAGTTTCTCGTGAGCTATCGCAGTTCCCTTTTAATTATTTTGGTCTTTTATTAAACCAGTTATTCAGTTCTTTGGAACAGCCGCATGTGTTACACTTTTTGTGCAGCTGCAGTCGCAATAGCCGTCTCCAAAATACCCCGGCATACCGCCAACCACTGGAAGTGCTTCTTCCATGACTTAGCATCTTCCATACGATCATACGTCTGTTGTAGCAGCCAGTACTCTGTTTGGGTACCGGGTCTATTATACATTCTAGGCCGATGGACCAACATGTTCCCTCCTATCTTTTTAATAGTTTTTTAATAGTTTGTTAACAGCACAAGTTCTGCCTTCAATACATAATAGATGGCGTCAAGTTTCTCTTGAGCTATCGCGGTTCCCTTTTATTTATTTTGATCTTCTACTTAACAAGTTCTTTGGAACAGCCGCATGTGTTCCACATCACTGTTCATCGCCCAATTCTACAAGTTCCGCCTTCAATACGTAATAGACGGCGTCAGTTTCTCGTGAACTATCGCAGTTCCCTTTTAATTATTTGTCTTTATTAAACCAGTTATTCAGTTCTTTGGAACAGCTCATGTGTTACACTTTTTGTGCAGCTGCAGTCGCAATAGCCGTCTCCAAAATACCCCGGCATACCGCCAACCACTGGAAGTGCTTCTTCCATGACTTAGCATCTTCCATACGATCATACGTCTGTTGTAGCAGCCAGTACTCTGTTTGGGTACCGGGTCTATTATACATTCTAGGCCGATGGAGCAACATGATCCCTCCTATCTTTTTAATAGTTTTTTAATAGTTTGTTAACAGCACAAGTTCTGCCTTCAATACATAATAGATGGCGTCAAGTTTTTCTTGAGCCATCGCGGTTCCCTTTTATTTATTTTGATCTTCTACTTAACAAGTTCTTTGGAACAGCCACATGTGTTCCACATCACTGTTCATCGCCCAATTCTACAAGTTCCGCCTTCAATACGTAATAGACGGCGTCGAGTTTCTCGTGAGCTATCGCAGTTCCCTTTTAATTATTTTGGTCTTTTATTAAACCAGTTATTCAGTTCTTTGGAACAGCCGCATGTGTTACACTTTTTGTGCAGCTGCAGTCGCAATAGCCGTCTCCAAAATACCCCGGCATACCGCCAACCACTGGAAGTGCTACTTCCATGACTTAGCATCTTCCATACGATCATACGTCTGTTGTAGCAGCCAGTACTCTGTTTGGGTACCGGGTCTATTATACATTCTAGGCCGATGGACCAACATGTTCCCTCCTATATTTTTAATAGTTTTTTAATGGTACATAGTAGATTGTGAGCTAACAGCATTAACAAGTTCTGCCTTCAATCGCCCAATTCTATAAGTTCTGCCTTCAATACATAGTAGATGGCGTCAAGTTTCTCTTGAGCTATCGCAGTTCCCTTTTAATTATTTTGGTCTTTTATTAAACCAGTTATTCAGTTCTTTGGAACAGCCGCATGTGTTACACTTTTTGTGCAGTTACAATCGCAATATCCGTCTCCAAAATACCCCGGCATACCGCCAACCACTGGAGGTGGTTCTTCCATGATTTGGTTCTTGCATACGGTCTGTTATAGCAGCCAGACCTCTGTTTGGGTAACGGGTCTATTGTATATTCTAGGCCGATGGAACGCCATGTCAATGTAGCTTTTTAATAGTTTGTCAACAGCAACATTTCTATAGAATGTTGCCTCATGCCCAATGGACCGTTAAAAAATAGCACATGTTCATGTGCACTATTTTTCCCATATTCAGCAGTCGGGAATGTTCAGAGTTCGCAAATCTGTTGAAGAACTATGCCATACCACATTTTAGACTAAAATTTTCAAAAAATTCAGAATCGTTAGACTGGGACATATGCTGTAATAATGTTCTCATTTTGGGTGCTTTAGACAACGATCATTAAAATCATTTATGTATATGTTCCCTTTTATTTCTTTTGATCTATTAAACCAGTTCTTTGGAACAGCCTCGTGTGTTCCTCATCACTGTTCATCGCCTAATTCTACAAGTTCCGCCTTCAATACGTAATAGACGGCGTCAAGTTTCTCATGAGCTATCGCGGTTCCCTTTTATTAGGGTTCCGTATATACAATATACGGATACCCTTATATCACTCCGGATTTATGCCTCTGTCACATCACAGCAATTTTCTCCTAAACTACTGGACGGAAGAGGTTGAAATTTGGTATCAATGTATAGTTTGGTGACCCGATCAGGAGTACATATCGTAAAAGAAAAAAAATTGATTTTAGGGGTACTTCTGGGGGGAAAAACTAAAAAACTCGTCCGTTCCCCCCCCCCCCCTGATCTCCGAAACTACTGAGCCTAAAATTTTGAAAAAAATAGGAAATATAGAACGTTGCCCGAACTTTACAGGAAAAATAAGGAGAAACCATTAATATTAATTTTGGGGGGCAAATTATAGAATTAAATAAAAATAAAAAAAATAATTAAAACGCATCATGTAATATATCAAATGAAAGGTCTCATTCTGAGGAACACAAATATATTTTTTTCATATTTAAAAAAATATATTTATAAAGATATTAACGAAATTATACCAAAATTGACCAATTCCCCCCCCTTTATCGCCGAAACTATAAAACGTAAAGTTTTGAAAAAAAATTAGAGGTATAGGTTCTGACCTGAAGTTTATGTGAAAAATAAGGAGAAACCTCTACTTTTAATTTTTGGGGGCAAATTACAGAATTAAATGGAAAATATAAAATTAAAATTGTTTCTAACCCATCATGTTATATATCAAATGAAAGGGCTCATTACGACGAAAACAAATGTATTTTTTTCATATTTTTAAAATAAATTATTTAAAAGATATTAACAAAAATATTTAAAAAAATACCCATTCCCCCCCCCCTTTATCTCCGAAACCGTAAGCTGGAAAATTTTGAAAAAAAATTAAGGTATTGCCCATCACCTGAACTTTACTGGAAAAATAAGAAGAAACCCCTAATATTTATTTTGGGGCAAATTATAGAATTAAATCGAAAATATAAAATTTAAAATTGTTTCTAACCCATCATATTATATATCAAATGAAAGGGCTCATTATGACGAAAACAAATATATTTAATCATATTTTTAAAATAAATTAATTAAAAGATATTAACAAAAATATAAAAAAAATTACCAATCCCGCTCCCCTATCTACGAAACCATAAGCTGGAAAATTTTGAAAAAAAATGGAGGTATAGCCCCTCACCTGAACTTTACTGGAAAAATAAGGAAAAACCCCTAATATTCATTTTGGGGGGCAAATTATAGAATTAAATGGAAAATATAAACTTAAAATTGTTTTCTAACCCATCATGTTATATATCAATTGAAAGGGCTCATGATAAAGAAAACAATTTTTTTTCATATTTTTAAAATAAATTAATTAAAAGATATTAACAAAAATATAAAAAAAATCCCATTCCCCCCTCCCTTATCTCCGAAAGCTTAAACTGAAAAATTTTGAAAGAAATAATTATAGCCCCTCACCTGAACTTTACTGGAAAAATAAGGAGAAACCCCTAATATTCATTTTGGGGGGCAAATTATAGAATTAAATGGAAAATATAAACTTAAAATTGTTTTCTAACCCATCATGTTATATATCAAATGAAAGGGCTCATGATAAAGAAAACAAATATTTTTTTTTCATATTTTTAAAATAAATTAATTAAAAGATATTAACAAAAATATAAAAAAAAGAAACCCCTAATATTCATTTTGGGGGGGCAAAGTATAGAATTAAATGGAAAATATAAAATTAAAATTGTTTCTAACGGGTCATGTAATATATAAAATCACAGGGCTCATTATGACGAATACAGATATATTTTTTTAATTTTTTTAACATGAATATTTTAAAATATTTTAAAAAAATTACCCATTCCTGCCGTTATTCCCCAAACTATAAGACCTCATTTTCTTTGTTTGTAAGAAAAATATGAAAAAATCCCTAATTTTATTATTTGGCCCCCAAATAATAGAATTAAACGGAAAATAAATTATTAGAAAGCCCCAATAGTAATTTTAGGGACAAATTATACAATTAAATGGAAAATAAAGATTCAATTTTCAAACGCATCATGTAATATATCAGATAAGAGGCTGAGAGTAAGAATATCATAATTGCTTTAGTGGTTTGATTTTATATTATTTTTGATGATCTAACACAAAAAATTACTTTGTTTTCTATCACTCACTTGATTAGATACGTATAAACGTGATTATAGTTTCGACACAGACTTTGTGCCATTATCAAATGACGAAAGCAAAATGACCTAAATATTCAACACAAATTAAAAAAAAATCGAAATAAAAACTATAATTTCAGAATTAGAATTTGCTTTTAAACATTGTGAAAATACCAACTCCACTAAATTTAATATTTATAATCCTGTTTCATTAAATTCAACAAAAACTAATAACTCCAATTTAAAGACATTTTGCTAGCAGTGCAACAGGAATAGTCAATCAAATTTTCATTTTTATAGCATTCTCGTTTTCATCTCGTCTGGCTTGAATTCTTCTGCTAGTTTGCCTCAAATAGGTCTTGAGACTGTGTGTTCATGGATTCTCATTCTATCTTTATGGGAGGTAGTATTCGGGACAGATTCGTAGAGTGTTTCAATACGTTAATCATAGGCATGATTAACGGTATTATATAATAATAAATACGGTTAGAGTATTTTTAGGTTATTGGTTAAATTTTGCACATATTAATATAGACCTGTATTGAGTAAAAATGTTTTATTTATATTTAAGTATTTATTTGAATTCATAAGCATATCAATGGTTATGTGTGTTTCATATATCACACCAAATACTCCTGTATATTATTATTTCGAAAATTTTCATCAATTTGGATTTTTTCTGCTTGTTACTATGAAAATAGATCTTCGGTACAAATTTTAATCAATTATTTGTTGTACAAATTCTTTATTTAAATATTTTAGTGGTTCTGAAATGAATCGGTTCTTCTTGGCATGCTCAGGGGATGTAAAAAATCACCTACATTAACAAATAATTAAATGTAAATAAATATAGGTAAATGTCAAATTTTAAAAACTTGTTTTCAATACGAATTCTTTTCTTAAATGTTTTGTTGGTTCTAAAAAATGTAATACTTACCAGGTACGATATATCGCATCACTGTTCATCGCCCAATTCTACAAGTTCCGCCTTCAACACGTAATAGACTGCGTCAAGTTTCTCTTGAGCTATCGCAGTTCCCATTTATTCGTTTTGATCTTCTATTAAACTAATTCTTTAGAACAGCCGCATGTGTTACACTTTTTGTGCAGCTGCAGCTGCAATATCCGTCTCCAAAATACCTCGGCACACCGCCAACCACTAGAAGTGCTTCTTCCATTGCTTAGCATCTTCCATACGGTCATATGTCTGTTGTAGCAGCCATTACTCTGTTTGGGTACCGGGTCTATTATACATTCTAGGTCGATGGACCAACATGCCCCCCCCCCCTACCTTTTTAATAGTTTGTTAACAGCCACATCCCTATAGGAGGCTCTCATGCCCAACGGACCGTTAAGAAATAGCACAAGTTCATATGCACCAATTTTCATATATTCAGCAGTTTGAGGTCGGAAATGTTCAGAGTTCTCAAATCTGTTGGAGAAATGTTGTGCAACTCCACGACTTGGCGTAAAATTTTCAAAAAAATTCAGAATCATATTTATTTATTTTGGTCTTCTATTAAACCATTTCTTTGGCACAGCCGTATGTGTTCCACTTTTTGCCCAGTATAATATAGGCCGATGGAACGCCATGTCAATGTAGCTTTTTAATAGTTTGTCCACAGCAACATTTCTATAGAAGGTTGCCTCATACCCAACGGACCGTTAAAAAATAGCACAAGTTCATATGCACTATTTTTCCCATATTCAGCAATGGGAAATGTTCAGAGTTCGCTAATCTGTTGAAGAAATGTGCCACACCCACAGCTTAGACTCAAATTTTCAAAAAATCCAGAATCGTCAGACTGGAACATATATGCTGTAATAATGTTCTCATTTTGGGTGCTTTAAAATCATGTATCTATATGTTTCAATTATTGCATACTTGCGACTTCTTGGAATAATCAGTTGCGCTTTCGATTAAAACACAAAGTTTTCTAGCCTAACACCAGGCCTTTTTTGTTCGCTGTTGAAACATGCGTTCAGTGAAAAAAGTAAGGTTTGGTGTTAGGGTACAAAACTTTTATACGTCTGTGACACACCAAAGATTCCACAGTTTTACCATTGTTCAATAACATGTTAATTTTTCTCAGATAACCTATATCAATTTCATTTATCAAGGTTAATAATCCTCTTACTGTACAAATAATAACAATAAAAAATATATTTTAATAACCAAATTAATTTATTGTTTTAGTATTAATTTGTATACCTAATTTTGTTACAGCTAACATGTATATTATGAACGTCTAGTAAGAACTTCATTAAAAACGGAAGAAAATTTTAAAATACCTGCTGTAAAAATATAATACTATGAATGTATTAAATAAACATGAAACATTGCAATACAACAACATGTTGGTATTATATATTTTTCAACGAATAATTTGCAAGAATGTTTTACTCATAAGTAGGTTTAATCTAATTTTTTTTTATCAAATTTAACTGTAGATTTTACTCAATATACATTGTGATTTACTTTAATATTTAAACTACATTCCTATACAATTAAAAATCTTATTAATTATTTCAATATTTACCTATTATTTTCATGACCTTTTTATCTGGGATTATTATATATTATTTATAATATACATGTTTACAATTGTTGCATAAAAGAATGAAATAATAACTCACAATTGTGATTGATAGGTTCGTTTTTGCCTTGATTTGGGCATTGACCTAGTTTCATGTTAGGGGAGGTGCTAATAAAATGCAACATATTAATTAATTCCGGACAGCCACTCTTAGACTTCATAACTAAACTAACTCTACTAATTTACTAGTAGTCAGTTAAATTTTATTTCATGATTTTTGATGTCTCTAATATGTAACAAAATCACTAAAACATTATTCAGTTCAGAAACCTCTTACAATTTTAAGAGGGTGTATAGAAAAAACAAAAGTACAATTAGGTATGACATTAAATAAACATTTTAACAATTATCAGTAAATAAACATTCAAATTTTATGATTTTCACTACAACTAACTATACAATTATATGGCTATTTGGTCAACTTAACTGGAAATCTGAATCTATCATTTTATGAGCTAATAGAAATTCATTATTCACCGCCAGATATAATATTGCAAAATGTTTTGAATACATATCTTGCCACGGTACACGTTGGTGCTAAAATGCCACACCAAAATGTTACGTGACGCCAAATTTCTACCCTACCTAGTTATGCTAAGGGCAGAAGAAGGTATGTCCGGTAGACTCAGTGAAGACGGGGGGGTTCGTTTTATTTGAACGTATATGCCAGATTTTACTTGGCGGATAAATATAAATAAAGAGAAAATAAGGGCGCCAGGTAGATTCCCCTATACCTTCTAAATACACATAATCAGGACACCTACCCGTCCTAAAATATCTGCTGTAGTAATTTTTGCTAATTTGGGGGCGCTAGATTTCTAAATATAAATAAATAAATGTTGTAATCAAAAGGAATAATAATCATACAACAGTTCCAAAATATAAGTTTAATTTGCCCGAACAGACTAGTACAAGGCGCTAAAAATATGCCATAGGGCACTCTATTAATGCAAAACAGTTTTAGAATGTTTAAGCTAAATATACCTAAAGGAAAAAATGAAATGAAACAAATATACACTTAAGGACACAGATTCAAACTGTACATATAAACATGTGAGATCCTGAATAACTTGGATACAAATATTTAAATATTCCTCTAATACAATAATTCTAATCATTAGAATATTTAACTAAATCGCCAATATCAAACACTACATTAATGGGAACCTATCATAATTACCTGATATTTATCATTCAATAAAATTCAGAATTCCGACGTTGGTGTCTCTATACTACACTCGAGCTCGAAGGTAAGTGCAATCGATCAAAATAATAATAATAAACCCGATAGTAGGCTAATGGTCTTTACTTTCGGTTAACAAATTCCATCTTACTAATTTCAAATCAAATACTAAAGTTTATATTATTATTGTAAAAATAACTGATAATGAAACAGTAACCAGATACACAAATTGTCACTTATCTGAAACCACAGCTGAAGCTGAAGTTAGAGTCCCTTGCACTCGCTCCACCACTGGAACGCTGATGATAGAAATACCAGCATGTTATAATACAGTGTTCATGTATGCACCATCAATAAGTTCACCTGCATGCTAAGTCCATGATCGGCATGATACCATAATGTCAAACCAGGTCTGTGTTCTAGTGTCGTAATAGAACAGCAAAATATAACCCCAATCTCAATGGATGGAGAACAAAAACAGGAACGCCGCACGTAGAAAATGGAAGAAATACGACAATAGTAGAAGGATAAAGAAAAGGAAGAAGGAAGAACCCTAAAAAAAAGAAGAAAATATCTATCAATAGTCTGACAATACGAGAAATCGGCTAGTGTACAAACAAAATTCACTTACCCTATCAACCAAAGGGGTTCTTATACCAAAGGTTCCATTGTGAGGGTGGCCCCAAATACCATGACCACTCTGAAGAATTACGCAACAACAGAAGTTTTCAAATCCTCAATGAGAGAAGTATCCCAGCAACTAATCAACAGTACTACAATATGCTGGAACACAATGTAGGGATTTCCATATAACTCCCGAACTCGGATGGCTTATCAAAAGCCACTAGTGGAAAAATCCCTTAAAAACAACTGCACCACTTCTCCAGTTAACCTCACACAATTTTCTACACGCATATCCTTCCCGCCTTGTCGACGACAATGACAACTGTCAAGCAACACACAAAATATTCGATAAATCAATTCGTTTCGACAGGTCAAATTCAAACGCAAAATCAGCGCGCAAACAGTAGGTTATCGATCGCTAACGGGACGGACGAATAAAAGCAATATTTTGACCGGTTTTAAACGCGTTCATCTATACTGAGTAACTACGGCAAAAATATAACGTAACAATCTTACGTAACTATTGTTATTCAAAACATCTTTCCACACGACTTCCGGGTAAAATGTCGAGGTAGTAACATGTGTGTGTGTCCTAGAGTTAAAACCTTGGGTGAATTTAGGGAATTCCGTTTAAAATTTAATAGATTTTATCAACAATATCTTCGTCTACCAACAGACACTTATATAAAGTGAAAAGACGCTCAGGCAGTGATTATATTTGTTAGAAATAGTGATAGTGCCGGAAGTCCAAGGCTACCTCGCTTTGTAATCGTTTCGTTCATAATCTAAGTAATGATAATTTCTTTTGACAAATTTGGAGGAATAACGTATTATTACATTACGAAGGACAATTCAGTTATGGTATTTTTAGTGAAAAGAGAAGCATTAGAAATTTTTCATTTTTTATGGTTAAAACACTTGTAGCTGGCTAATAAGATCGCGAGATCGAAGCCAACCCCCGTCCCGAGAGGGACAACCTTGGAGGAAGAAGAAGAAGAATCTCTCCACACTATATTTCGGGTGTGACGAGGATTTTCTTTTGGTAACAGCACCTTTAAGCTGTTCGGTCTTTTTACTCTTGAAAAAGCTACATACAACAAACTCAAAACTGATGTTAGAAGGTTGACACCAACAAACTCGAATGTTTGCCCTTGTGCCTTGTGCACTGTAACAGCGAAAGCAGCTCGTACGGGAAACTGGTGACGCTGCATAGTACATCCTAGTTGTCCTTTTGTAGAATCAAGAGTAATCCTTGGAATATGCACTTCTTTGGCAGTTTGTTCACCGGTGTCTATTTTTGCCTTGATTATACTGTTACACAGACTTGTAACCATTAATCTCGTCCCGTTACATAAGCCTTCAGAGACATCCAAATTCGGCAATAGCATAATTATGGTATTTTCTTTTAATTTGAGTTCATGCGGTGGTAATGACTGAATTCAGAAATTCTGTTGTAAACTCAAATGAACCATCCGGCTGGTCTTTTATCGAATCCTAACTATGAATATATTTTATACTCTCCAGGGAGCTTAGCAATAATTTCATTGTTTATATTATCAACATCTTCATATTCAACATCTTCATATCTTCATAATTTTCATTTGCAACGCAGTTTCCGAAAACTTCGTCTACAAGATTTCTGTTTGAAATTACATCCTCTATTGCTTCCATAGAGTTCATAGGTAACTCTCCATTTCCTAATTATAAAAGATACCTTGCAAAATTATGTTGTTCTGAATCGACTCGCATATTTTCTTCAAGTGAAAACATTTGAAAATAGGGCCATAATGAACTTATTTTAATGGAAATACCCAATAACTCATTTTTGTTCGCTCGTGGTTGTACAGGAGGATATTGTCGAAAATCTCCTCCAAGTACCATTACTTTGCCTGCAAATGGGATATGCGGATTTCCAATACTACGCAAAAGTTGGTCTATATTAGCCAATCCATATTTTGGAAGCATTGGGGCTTGGTCCATGAGGAAAACATCAAATGTTCCTAATTTGCGCTAGTCACTGCACGAAGGATTGTATCTACTGTTTCAATTTGTTTACCTCTGAGTTGTCGATACATTTGTTCTCCCAGTATTGTTGATTCATCTGCGTCTAGAACATCCTGGTTTATTGCGCCCTCGTAATTATCAATTTCATCAAAACCAAATGTTTTTCTCCAGTATTGAAAGTTTCTTCCTTCTGTGGCTTCGTTATTCAATTTGTGAGTTATAATCCTATAAGAACACTTAATAGCTTCTTCCGTAGATTGACCATTGTGTCGGGCTTGCCGGATGAAATCATCTGCCAACTGGTCTTTAAAAGTTTCCCATAAAAGTTTTGGATTTTCTGGCTATCCGAAAATTAATATCTGAGTAAAAAGGCTTCTCATCGCAGTAAGCAATTTGGAAAGTGCAGATTCTTGTAAGCCTTCTACCCATTGTTGATCGTCGTAGGCTAAACCTCGAGCTAAGCAGGCTTGTTTATAAGTGTTATACTGAATACCATTCATAGTTTTTAAATCTTCGAAACTTGTGACATTCTTCAGGTGATACAATTACTTGTATGCTTTTAGGTTTCTGTTTAAAAATGAATAAAAAGGGCATTGGCATATGACTGTTATCTAAATTAATGTGCTGCTATATCTTATATGAAATATTGCACCTATATAATAGAAGAGTGAGGAGCTATAGTTCACACCGGTGTATTTTCAGATGCAGTTCAACATAATTGAAGAAATGTATCTCTAATTTTATGAATGAATCTGCAGCAGCTTCAAATGTATTTAATATGTCATTATATAAGAAAATTTATCTATTATGATTAATGATTCTTATTGTATTATTGAATGAAAATGTACTAAATCTCTAATATATTCTGTTTTATTTGTATGATACCTGTTTATTTCATAGCATACAAGTCACTCACAAATCTAACATACATAATAAAAAATTAGAAACAACCAAACTTGATTTAAACATGTATATAATAACTAAATATATATACAGATATATATCCACATATTTAGAACTATATCATTCAACGTATGACAGCCGTTTCGAACCAGGAGTTCTCGTCAGATACGCTTCCTTGAATGACAAGTTCAGTGTATTGAACCTAATAGATGTCGGTGACATCTACCGTCTAGTGAGTAATTTAAGTATATGAAGGCATACTATGCTATAACATATACCATACTCTTGACAGACGGTTCGAGTGTTTTATATAAAAACACATAACTAAAAATATATATACAGATATATATCCACATATTTAGAACTATATCATTCAACGTATGACAGCCGTTTCGATAACATGTTCTAAAGTGAAATACTTGGATGTAATACACATCAGTAAGACACCAGTCAGTGTATTGAACCATGTCGGTGACATCTACCGTCAGCATACTATGCTATAACATATACCATACTCTCGTCAGATACGCTTCCTTGAATAACATGTTCTAAAGTGAAATACTTGGATGTAATACACATCAGTAAGACAACAGTCAGTGTATTATTGAACCTAATAGATGTCACGGTGACATTTCTACCGTCTAGTGAGTAATTTAAGTATAGTTGAAGGCATACTATGGGCAATAACACCACAATCGAAATAAAATTTATTTTTGCAATAACATATAAACCATGACAACTAGACTTGAAACATTTGGTTTTCCTTCAATATATGTTGTATTTCGATTGTGGTGTACCTAATTAGGTTATACAAAAACTTTTGACATAAGTAAATATATATTGTTTCTAACGGACAGATATATCAAATATCATTATGACACATATTTAGAACTAAAAATATCCCCCATTCCCCAAACAACGTACAGGAAAAATACGAAGACTAATATTAATATTGGGGGCAAATTATAGAATTAAACGTCAAGCAATTCAAATGAAAGGGTTTATTATAAGGAACCATATTTTAAAATTAAGGATATTAACAAAAAGATATAAAAAATTCTCATTTTCTCGAAATCATACTCAGATTCGCTTGAAATTTATAAGAAAAATTATTCCTTAGGGACAAATTATACAATTAATGAAAATAAAAATTCAACAAGTTCTAATTATGTGTGACTTAAACTTTAGAAACTACACTTGGATAACAGTACTTGACCTATTTTGCCCTTTACATCTCAGCCTCAAAATTCAGACAAGACTGAAAATTTATTAGTAAAATAAAACTTGAAGTTAATTTTTCAGAAAATTAAATACATATGTATTGAATCCTGAAGCAGATAAATTAAAAAGTATATATATATATATAATATATATATATATATAATAGATCTAACTAATAGGAGGAACTTGCCACCGGGAAGACTTAAATTACTCACTATGACTTCAGGCATAGATGAATTTTTTTAAATATTTATCTCTCACCTGACATTACACTCCAACCGACATTGTCAAGATTGATATAGGAATTTTGCAAGCAGTCTATTCAATAGAACCAATTTTTTATTTCAGCTCTTCTAGTATTAGGCAAAAATTTTCGCATGTTCTTAAATGAATGTTGTACAGTTCAAGACCTGCCTGGACTTTACCACCAAACTTGTCTCGTTCACCACTTTTAAAGCGTCTTAAAATATAAAAAAATCCGCAAACGCCACCGCTACGCGCCCTTCAAGTCAACACTCCATCATATAACATATTCCATACCTAACCCCTTGAGTAAGCTCCTCCCTACCTACGAGCACCACCCTTTCACTCTTCAGAATATTTATAGCCCTGCCTCAACGTTGTTTGTGTCATACTCTTGACCGGTGCTCGTTTACTTTTATGTTTTTTTGGATAATCCTCCCGCAATCTCCTCCTTAACACCACTTACCCATCAAGAAAGGGGTGTGTACTTTTGCCTCCCATCCGGCCCCAATTTATCCATTTTGCTTTTCATACAATGAGTTATAATTTACATCAATAAATATAAAGTTCACACTACCACACTCCCTCCCATACCTCGTCCTCCTCCGCCCTGACAACATTCTCTCCTCATCGTCCATCCTGAAGTTATAGCCCTGTCCCTAATAGACTCGATCAATTCCTTCCAACACTCCAGCTCCTTCCTTGAAACATTTGGTTTTCTCCGTGCTCCTACATTCTTCCCTTGCCTGCTCCACACTCTCGTTCCACCAATACACATTCTCCCTCCTGTTTCGCTCTCTTCCAGTCCCCCTTTCACTCCACTGTGCCTTCCGCAATACCCTAACAAAGCTTTCCGGGTGGTTTTCGATACCGCCCTTTAGAATTTCGTATGTATCCCTGACCTGGTTCGGGTTCATCTTAGCCCTATCCCTCAGATACCACGATTTCCTTTTCTCCTCCCTCCCCATCTGGAATATGATATACTTGTGCAGACTAAGGGATTCGTCGTCCAACACCTCCCAGCCCACACAAGGTTTTTCCAACTCCCCAGAAGAGAAGGTAACGTCTATAAAGGACTCACTACCACCCCTAACAAAGGTGGGTTTGTCCCCCCTGTTAAGGACCTCCCCCCCAACCGATGCCAGCATATCACACCAACATTCTCCCTTTCCATCCATATAGCTTGCACCCCATGCCGGGCTTTTCGCATTCACATCTCCCGCAACAACAAACCTCTTTCTGTCCCTTCTCATCCATACTCCGAGCTCATCCACCACCCTCTCATATGCCTTCATGTCAATATTTGGGGATAGGTAGCATCCAATGACGATTACTCACCCCAAATCTACCCTAACCATTCCTTTGCCAGCCCTGATGCCCTTCACACTCATTTCCCTGTTGGCAATCCATATCGCCACATCCTTGCCCTCGTCCATCAACCACTCACTCCACCCGGCAAGTTTGACATTCGGCTCCACCACAATCAGCAAATCCACCCTCCTTTCTTTCACCACCTATATGGCCAGGTCGTGCGCCGCCCGCGACCTACCTATATTGATTTGCAAGCAGCGCATTACCTGACCCCAACCTTACCCGCAGCACTCCTATCACCTTTCATTCCCCCCACAAACATAAGATTCCTGTACTCCATAAAGGCCATCGTGTCCCACCTATGCCCCTCTTCCTTGCATCTGTGACAATAAGACTTCTCCCTACAATCCCTAGCCTTGTGACCCCCCTTGGCACAGTTGTAGCGTACATCCCCCATCTCACTCCCTTTACACTCATGCGCCATATGACCAAACTGCCAACACCTATAACACTTGACCATGTCCATTCTCTCCGTGACCAAGCATTCTAACCAACCCACTCTCACTCTCCCCGCCCTTAGGAGGATTTCTACTCCCTTTTCTGTCGTGGCCACCGTGGCCGTCTGTCTATTTCCAAAGCTCTTGGACAGCCGTACCACCCTAACACCCTCGCTCGCGTCACCCTGCAATGTTTTTATCACCGCCTCCCTCACCTCTCCCTCCGTGACTGTGGCATCTAACCCCCTTACCATCACCATTCTCTCCCTGGCGCTTCTCACCCTTATCGCCTCCTTCCCCAGGGTCTTTTCAACCCCTCTGAGAGCTTAGCAGCATCTCCCTTCTCCGTCACCAGAATTACATCTCCTCCCTTAGTCTCCCTGATTGTTTTCACTTTCACTCAGAAAAACTCCCAATATCTACACTCCCCTTTATCTGTTTAATGGTTTCAGCATACGATCGCCCGTCGGTTTTTTTAACGAAAATAGCATCCTCCCTGTCAGCACGCCCTGTTGTCACTTTAACCTCCCTCTTCTTCTTTCCTTCGTTTATGACTTTGCGAGCCACTTGCTCGTATAACGTTAGTTCGGTTTTAACGTCAAACATTATGATCTCTATTAGTTTCCCCAGGATTTCAGGAGAGATCCCCCCAACCACGATTGCCGCGTCGGTTATTTTTGCCTTTACCAAGTCCGCCCTCAGTCTTTTAGCCGCGTCCACATGTTCCTCCGTGATATCGTTTGCCGTAGTTAACCCCCTCAGTTATACCTTATACGTGGTTTTTGTTTGCGGCTCCGGGCTACTCGACGTGTACACGCGGTTTACGACATAGCCGTAATCGTACCCCTATTCCCGCCCCAAAGTCTTCCATTAACTCCGGGAATCGGTCCTGCACCACGCTACCAATTCCCTTATCCGTCTGCTCACCCTCCAGACAGATAATGAAATTCATAACACCCTTCTCCCTCAGGGGGTTACCCTCCCTGGTTGCCACCCTCTCGTATGCCTTAACCGGCCAGTCACGGAATACCACCGCCTTAACCTCCTCCACCGTCTCAGCATTTTAAATTGCGTCCCTTACCTCCTCCACCGCCTTTGCCTCTAGCTCATCCGCGAGACTGATGGCTTTCTCCCCAGGCTCTATTGCTCCCTCACCGGCGGTGGCTTGTTAAACATAACCGCCATATACTCGTTCGTGGTGATCCTGCTACATAGGCTCCTCAGCCTCCCCACCATATCCTTAATCTCCCTTTTAGTGTTGCTATTTTCTTTCAGCAACCTCTGCAACTCCCTTGACACTATGTTGATTTCGCCCAGCGTTTTTTTGGCCTTTCGCCTTAACACATTTGTTGTGTCCTCCACCATCCCCTCCGTTTCTTCCGAGTCGTGTACACCCCCCACGCGCTTTCTCTTTGTGGATCTGTGGGCCTCCTCATCCCAAGTCAGATCCACTACCGCCCTGTTTCCCCTTCCCGCACCCGCGTAAAGCTCCGAGACACACCCGACCGACTTCCTCCTCGGGCTTATAACAACCCTCTCGAGGTCCTTCCGCTTACGCGTTTTTATCTCCGTATCAGTGTCCAAAATCATTTCCGTTTCCACGCCTTCGTCGTTATCATAATCTGTCCCGGACTGCACATTAACACTTAAATCTTTGTCTTTACAAATATCTACCATACTATTCCCACGAGAATGGGACGAACAGACTACAGATGGGGCAGTGCGCCCGTACCCCATCCGGGCTACGCTACTGCAGGAGGTCGCCAGGTATCCTGCAGGCTCCGTTAGCAACCAACTTCCGTATGGCCATCCAGCTTTCAACACGGGTCGCGTGACACCTTAGCTTACGGATTTTTTAGCCAGGTTTACTCCGGCTCCCCCTCCCGCCCCAGCCCATCCCTGTGTCCCTACCTAACCTAACCTAACCTTTTTTTTGGTCGGTGAAAATCGCTGGAGAGTACACCCTGTGTACTACTGTGGGAGTGCCACCCACTAAAAACACCGGATTTCACCCCTTCTCAAGGGGGATATTTTTACCTCGTGCCCCTCTAGAGACCCGGAACCATCCGTGAGGATATCACGTCGGGTCCCTAACCCGACTCTACATCTACCCCATTCCCACTACGTCACCAATTCCCAACAGTTCTCTCTCCTCACACTCCTTTTCCTTGACCACCTTGGCCAAGAAGTCTCCAATCACTACCCAATTCCATGCACTCTCCATCATTCGTCCGACTACGTTACCTCAGTCTATGGCGCACCCCAGCTCTCTCTCTGCAATCGTCCTATACCCCGACCATCTCTCGCACACGAAGAACGTATGGTCCGGGATATCCACCTGTCCGCAATACACACAGTCCATCCTCCACCAACCGGAACCTATGCAGGTAGTGTCGAAAGCAGCCATGCCCCGACAGTAACTGGGTGGTATAGTAGTTTGACTGCCTGTGAGGACAGTCCAACCACTCCCAAGTGCCGGGGACTAGCTCCTTAGTCCACTGTCCCACATCCACACCGGTGCGCCATACAATAACACCGACCTCACCACCGCACACAAAACAGCCCTTTTCCCCTGAGGAGGGCCCGCAATATTTGGCAGCAGCCTGCTAAGAGCCGCTATCGCCACCCTTGTCATCGAGGACTATCCCCAACTGCTTCACGTATTTGGACGAACGCAACTCCGTCCCGCGCAGCGTGAACGTGATAGCCCCCCCTCCCCGATAGCGGCCCCTTGACAATTATGCACTCCGACTTGCCCGGTGCAATTGCAAGTCTGTGCAGCTCGAACCACCCACACAAGGTCATGAGGACCCTATTCCCCTTATCAATCAACTCATTCACACCCCTGGCCCTCACGACGACAGAAAGGTCGTCCGCAAATGCCAGGCTCACGCATCCCTCCGGCAGCGGCACCCTAAGTACCGAGTCATACAGGAGGTTCCAAAGTGTAGGTCCCAAAACTGGCCCCTGCGGAACCCCCTGCGACAACTTGATCTCTGCGCCGTCCACTACAATCACCCTCCCTGACAAATACTCCTTTATCACATTCATTATCCCTTCGCTCAAGCCAATCTCCTCCGCTCTTTCCACAATTTTTTCCCACCTGGCCGTGTTAAACGCGTTCTCCACGTCCACGCTAACAACGGCCGCCCATACATACTCAGTGTCCCCGGCCAGCTTCAGCACCCTGCTGACAGCCTGGACCGTTGACCTGCCCTTCCGAAACCCGTACTGGAGGTCCGAAAAACCTCCAGCCGCCTCAATCTCTCCCTCCGATCTCATCCTGATAAGATGCTCATACAGCTTTCCCAGAACGTCGAGCAGGGTGATCGGCCTGGTCACCCTCCCTGCGGCCCTTGGGGATCAGGACCAGGGTCCTTCTCCTCCATTTTTTTGGGGAACCGTTGTTCGTCCCACAGTTTGTTATAGACCCTGAGAAAGGTGTGAGGATCGTGTCCGGCCAGCGTCCTGGTAATCTCCACAAGCACCCCATCAGGTCCCGGTGCCTTCTTACACTTTAACTTCCCACAAGCATCCTTGAGCTCGTCCTCCCTGAAAGGTGGCAGATTGCCCCCCTCACCTCGAACGAACTCCACCCTATCGCCCTGTACGCTAGGAAACAACTCTCTGGCGATTCTCAACCTCTCATCGGGGTGCAGGTCATAAGCACTTACCCCGCCTTTCAAAGTAGATGTAACTACCTTGTACCCTCTACCCCATACATCCGCTTCCACACTCCCTACCAACTCCTTCCACCCCTCTCTCTTAGCCTCTTAGCTCTCCTGCACCCCTCGTTCTCAACCATTCCCTTCTCTAGCGCACGCATTTTTCCCTATGATTTCCTAGCCTCTCATTCCACCAAAAAGCATGCCTCCGATTCATACGACCTCTCTCACCTCTACCCGCGATGGTTTGGGCCCTCCTTATTACCGACGAGAGGCACTTCGGGTTCCCCCTAACGCCTCCCTTTAGGAGATCGAAAACGTCCTTCGCCATGGACGCGTCAACTCTCCCCCCGGTACGCCGTGAAACCCCACTCACGTCGACGTCCCGATGCAGCCTCCCACGTCAAACGCGAAGTACCTGTGGAGGCTGAGAGACTCATCATCTAGGATCTCCCAGCCCCCCAAGCACAGCGCGAGAGACACGGAGCACAACGAGACGTCGATATGAGAGCGCGACGCTTCCCTCACAAAGGTCGGCTCGACGCCCCGGTTCATGACGACGGCGTCATGTTCCGCCACCCATTCCTCCCAATACAGGCCCTTGTTGTTCGTGGTTGGCGACCCCCATAGCGTGGACTTGGCATTGAGATCCCCAACCATCACGCTCCCACCGCCCGCCCCACATTATCGGCGATGGCCCGGTATTCGGCGACGACTGGTAAACAGCCACCAACTGCAAGCACCCAAAGTCCGTTACATGCATTCCTTCTCCCTGGCTCGTTCCTTTCACACCGCAGCTCCTGTTTAGGAACAGGACTGCCACATCCACTCGCCTGTCACACATCCATCTAGGCCCCCTTGCACGCCTCACATTCTGCTTCACGACGACGAGGACATCCGCGCGAATCCGCATGGCCGTTTCGACCGCGAGATCGTGGGATGCCCTCGAACGCCCCACATTTATGTGTAGAAATTTCGTCCTACCCTGTTTTACCTACTTTCACACCCTTACTCGCACCAAACCTCTCCCTTTCTACACTTCCTAGCTCCTTTCTATACCATTTGCACGCCGCCGTGTCCCACCTATGCTCCTCTTCCTGACATAGGTGGCACTTCGGCTTACCCGTACATACATTTGCCTTGTGCCCTTTCTTACCACACTTATAGCACATATCACCTCTTTCGCTCCCTTTGCACTCAGATCCTGTGCCCAAAGGCCCAGCATCCGAAACACTTCTTCAGCTGGATCCTCGGACTCACAGTACATTCCAGCCACCCCTCTCGCACTTTACCCACGCTCAGCAACGGTCTTTCGCCTTCCACACTCACACTTACCGCCGTCGTTTTCCTACCTGCCATTCCCTTGCTCAGGGATACCTCCCTGATGTCCCCCGCTGCCACCCTCTGAACCCTCCCCAGGGCTTCGCGGACCTCCCCCTCGCTCACGGTAACCTCGAGTCCCCTTACAAGAATGACCCCTCCCCCTCTGTCCCTCGTGATAACGTTCTCTTTGCCCGCGCACTGCTGAATTTGGTGTAGCATAGTTCTGGCGTCTCCCCTGTCTGTCACGAGGAGGAGGTCGAACTTTTTTGTCTCCCTTACCGCCCTCATTTTGATGCCAAGTTCGTCAATATCCACCGCCTTTTTGATATCCCTAACCAAGTCTGCGAAGGACTTCCCGCCGTGCTTCCTGACTATAATCGCCTCGTCCTTTGGTTCCGTCCTACCCCCTCCCTTCGGCACGGTAGTTTCTCCCTTTGCTTCCGCGTTGCGCGCCGGCTGTTGGAGCACCATGTTAATGCTGGTGTCAGCAAGAGCTATTTTCGGAACATATCGATGTTGCATCCCTCCCCTACCGCAACGGCAACCTCCGCCAGTTTTTTTCTTACCAGGTACGCCTTCAGCCTATTAAACATATCATAGTGCTCACCCGTGAGCTCCCCCCTGTCCGACAGCGCCCCGAGGATAAGCTTGAAGGTCGTCTTAGTGACGGCCTCCGATCTGTTGGATTTAAAAACCCTACTGACTATGAACCCATACTTAAAATATCCCGGCCCGCTCGCCTCCAGGCACTCATCCAAATCCGGGTACCTGTCCCTGGCGAGCCTCCCCAACCCTTTCTCTGTCCCCTTGGCATCGAGGCACAAAACCAGGTTGACAACGCCCGCGCCCCGATCCGGGTTGCCACTTTCACTCGTTTGTATACGGACTCCGGCCAGTCCTTGCCCGCGACCGCGTTCATTTCCTCCACCATACCGACTTCGGAACCTCTGGAGGTCGCTGACGGTTTTTGCCACCAGCTCCTCTTGCAAGGATATTTGCCCCCCCCCGTGCTACCCAGTGCCGCCGTTACACCCGTCTGCGGCCGCGTAAACACCGCATGCTGAATCTCCTTGCTCATAAGGGTACTACACAAGCTTCGTAGCCGCGCAATCTGGGCCTGCATTTCTTTTTTCGTGTTCGGATTATTTCGAACCAGATCATAGCATAGCAATCAACCACAGCGTTGGACCTAAGCTAGAGCCCTGCGGACACCCTCTGTTTATTGCATACTCTGTTCGACCGCACACGACCTATCTCTCTTTCAGGAAGCTTTCACACACACTTAACAAGTTATCCGCCAAACCTGCTCTTTCTACATTTTTCAGTATAGCTGGAGCCCAGGCCATGTTAAAAGCATTCTTTAGGTCCAGCGTCATGATCATCGAATGCTCCCCACTTGTTTCCTTTCTCTCACTCTATTTACTAGACTTTCAATTGCATCCACCGTACTCCTTCCACACCTGAAGCCAAATTGCTCCTTCGAGAAGATTCTCATTCTTTCACACCAGTATTGCATGCGCCCATTCACCAATTTATCTAATATTCTCCCAATTCCAGGTAACAAGCAAATAGGCCTAAGTGCCTTCGCCTTCTTCCATATCCTTGGGAACACACCTCTAATCAGACATGCATTCATCATCCTAGTCACATATTCTGGGATTACCCTCCATATCTCCATAAACATTGTAATATCCACCCAACTAACCCCCATACTACCATTAAATGTGGGGATGCTGTCTGCGTCATTGGCAAATGCCAACCCATGTGCTACTGCCCACTCGCGCAGCTCTTCCCCCCTGCTGTCTGTTATGTAACCGCCCCAACCCTCATGTTTAGCGTTAATGTCACCTGCTACTATGAGCGGCCCCCTCCAATTCCTAACAATATTATCTATTCTAAACAAATTGTCTATATTATTTCTACCTGGTTCGTCATATATATTAATTATTAGCGTGTTCCCTATAGTTATTGCGGCAATGTTAGTTGATAATATTTCTGTTTTGGCAAAACACCTCAACCCACACCTTACCCACACTGACACTTTTGCTTCTTCAATCACCCCGATTCGCATCCATCCTTCCCATTTATTTTCCCTTTTATATGGCTTCTGCACAAGAACTACGTCAATAGATTTCTCAGACACCCATTTGCGCATTAGTTCACTCGCCGCTTTCCCTCGACCCAGATTTATTTGTAAACATTTAACTGTCCCCATAAGTTGTTCGACTTCGCTCTCTCATTATGGCCCTTAGATAAACTGGACATTTTTTGTCCAAAGCACCATGCCTTCTATTTCTAAGACGCATCCGTTCACAATTCACACACTTCCATTCCCTCAAGCATTCCTTACTTTCATGCTTATCTCCGCATTTGCTACACGCTTTAACATGTGCGCAATATTTGGCCACGTGTCCATATCTGCAGCACTGGTAACACATTACAATGTCCACAACCTCTTCCACTGCGATCTGTCTTAGGTCTAATACAACCGATCCACGACCCATTATTTTTAACCGACTTCCAAAAAGGAGGAGGTTATCAATTAGTCGCGTATTTTTTCGCTTTTTTTTGTATGTATGTTACCTGATTTCTTCTCCTGTGGTGCACCGTTTTGAACGTCTTATTTAATAGAGTATATATCCGGATTGGTGAAACTTCAAATTTTGGAAAAGAATTCTATTGGTAAAGTGATAAAATTTGTGAATGAACACATGCGTGCATGGAAATCGACCAATATCCCTAACATATTGGTCGATTTTCCGATAACTCCTTATGCATGTGTATAGTTTTTTAACGTTTTATCTACTAAGGAAGATCCTTAGGTGATCTCATATACTTTTCTGCGACGTGCAACTTGCAGTTTGGCAGAAAATCGCCGAAAATTCCAAAATTCTTATCAAAAATTTCATCGAAATGACATAACAGACATTTCCTCATAAATATTTTAATTCCAACGTAATAGTGCGGTAATTTTAGGCACTGGAAGTTTTAATTGCGAATTTGAAAATTTTCTATGTACATCTCAAGCATATAGGTAGAAAAGCATAGTATTTTCGGCTCCTTAAATCAATGAGTACCAAGCTCGTTTTGTTTGTATACCGTAAATACCTATTTCAATGCAAATTTTTCCATTTTGCGAAGACGGTACTTTTGGTTGTCACATTCTCCCGGCCTAATAGAAAATTTAGTGACAACACATGTCAAACTTTAAACTGGTACTTGGTGGCCTATAGACAGGGTATTTAGTTATAGCAAACAAAATCACAAAGTAAAGTGGTTGAAGGAGTTGCATTTATATGAAGATTCAAATATAGGACGGACTAGAATGATAGTGGTCTGTAGGAGCCGTATATGCAGGATGGTTGGAATATAGGGTGTACTGGACGTATGGTGGTATAAAAATGTTGAAAAAAATGTGAAATTAAAATTATATAGGGTGATTAAAAAACTGTTATATGATGTGGACATAAGCAAATTATATACAGGATGGTTGAAATATATGCTGCAGTTGAATTGTATTTATACGGTGTGACTAAAAAATTATTTCTTTTATAGCCCATAAGAAGTTGCATAAAGTGTGGAGAGGAATCAATGTTACACAGGGCGATAACATAAAATGTTAAAAATGAAATAATTTATGGGGTAGTCCACGAGGAGTCATATACTATGATTGAAATATAAGACAGATTTGACTCCATAATTATGGGGTAGATTCTACTTCGTCCTATAGTTTACAGAAGGCAACAATAAATGTATGCTTGCCGTGGGCAGTCGTATGTACAGGCTGACTGGTACATAGGTTGGAGTGGAAATATCTAGTTATACAGGGTTGTCAAAAAAGTTGAAAAAGGTTACATGGCGTAGTCCATAAGGCATAAATATATTTTGGGCTTATTAAATCAACGCGTACTAGTACATTTTGTTCGTAAAGATTTACCTGTCAATTTAAATGATAAAGTATCATTGTGTAATGTTGAGGCTTTCGATGTTACCTGGTTCTGTCTATTAAGGTTATACATACAAAATAAAAAATAAAGAATGAAAACTACCTGAGTTCAAAAAAAACTAAAAAGTTGAAAATAAAATATTTTTTAAAAAAATATAACCGACTTCTACCTATAACTAAAAAGCTAAAAATAATTATAACAAAATACAACTTTAGCAAATAAATAACACATTCAATGTTGTAAGGTACCTACCCAGGAAGTAAAAAATGTAAACATTAAAAGGTGCTCATTCTGTACAAATTAATTACCTACCAATCTAGTATATTTTTGAAGTCGGTGCCAAGCAACAGCATTTTTGTACCTTTGAGCAGCACTGCCTCACTCTTCTCCGGGGCCCATTTCAGCTTCGCCTCCTTATCCATTTTCCGATTTTTACTATAGCCTCGTTTGCTATATCTACTAGTCTGACTGCATTTGGTCCCTCCACAAATACTGCTAAATCATCGGCAAAAGCTACAGTATTTGCCCCGGTTGGTAGTTCCTGCTGCAAAAAGGTCGTCGTACAATACGTTTCAAAGTGTTGAGCCCATTACTGAGCCCTGGGGTACTACTGTGCTCATTTATATAGTCATCCCTTCTCCAATTATAATGCTCCTATTGGAGAAATAGCTCTCAGTCAGTCTTATCAGGTATTTACTGAGCATTTTCCTGTCCATTTCTTTCACTATCCGTCTCCACGGTGCCGAGTTGAAAGCGTTCCTTACGTCGAAGGTGATAAGTATCACCCACCCCTCTCTAGTGCTCCTTGCCCTATCTCGGATCCAATTTGCCGCTTCCGTTGTTGATTTACCTTTCCTGAACCCGATTTGCCTTTCAGAAATTTTCCCGTCCTCTAGCTCTTTCTCTATTCTGTTTCTAATGAGAGTTTCCATCACCTTACCCATGACGTCCAAAAGGCAGATCGGTCTATACGAAGTTGGATCCTCTATAGGTTTGTCGCCCTTCCTCAGGAATATCGCCTTGGCCTTTTTCCATATTGTCGGATATTCCTGTTTCTTTAATAACTCATTGTACATCGCTCTCGTTTCTTCTTGGTTCTTTTCAAGCGTTATTTTAATAACTTCTGGTGGAATTTTGTCAGGCCCAGGTGCTTTCTTTGTCTTAATGTGTTTGATTGCCAATTCAAATTCCTGCTCTTGTTATTTCGGGCACTAGGTCACTTGTTATTTTTTTTTTCTCTTTTTCCACTCCCCTCTTGTTTTTACGAAAAGGGTGTTTGCTATTTCCATTTTCTTTTCCGTGCTCAGCTTCACCAATGGCGTTGGTTGGATCTTCTGGATAGCTATCGCGTAAGCCTTCCCCCATACGTCTGCTTCCAGTTCACTACATAGCTCGTCCCAACATCTCCTTTTACTGCTGTTTATAAGTCTTTTCAGCTCTTTTCTTTCTCTTTTCATTTATATCATCATTTTCAGTAGTTTTGTAGTCTCTTTCTTCGTTACTTTTGTCATTTCTCTTCTTATCCTTACACATTTCTTTTTGGCTACCGAAATTTCGTCCGTCCACCAATATGGAATTTCTCTGCTCTCATTTCTGTTTGTATGCCTTCTACAGGCCTTCAGGCATTTTTGTTTTCCTGTTGTTATCTTCCTTGGTGTTAGCCCCTTTTTTATTCCCCTGGTTATTGTACTGCACTTTTTTCCATATTATTCGATATTGTAATGTATTTTAGTTTGGGAATTTCTCTCGCCTTTCCTCCTTCTTGTATGCTGACAAGTATATATCTATGATCTGTGAAAACATTATCCTCTATGGTTTCCCATTTTTTGACGTCTCGCACCATGTTGCACGAGCACATGGTAACATCGATGTGCGTTTGTGTGCTTTCTCTGACAAAAGTTGGGTTGCCATTATTTAATACTTCTAGGTTAAATGTAGCGGCCAGTTCAGTTATTGTTTCTCCCCTGGCGTCCGACTTAGGTGCGCCCCATAATGGGGATTTGGCATTAAGATCTCCCATTGGCATGATTTTATTTCTTGGTAGTTTCTTCAGCATCTGTGTTATATCATCTACCTTGCTGTTGTATTCGTCTAGCGTTATGTTTGGGGAAATATAACAACATGTTATATTAGCATCTTTACGTTTGATTACTATGTAGCCTTCGTATATCTCATATTCCTCAAAAACTGCCTCTCTATTTATGATTTCGACCGCTATACAGTATTGCTTATCTACAATCCACTTCCTATTCTTTCAGATTATTCTAACATTCGGCTCACTAGCGACTATTACGTCTACTTTGTTTCTGAGGGCTATTTCGTTTGACTCGTCGTGGGCTTTCGCCGATCTTCCCAAGTTACATTGCAGCATCCGAATCTGCATTTTGGCTTTTATGTATTTAGGTGTACTTTTTGCTACCGTAACCTCCCCCCAGAGCCTGAAACATCTTCTTGCTTTTCTTCGCCTTGTTTGGCTTCTGTTTCTCTATTTTTTTCATATCCCTCCTCCTTTCGTTCTTGTTCTTGTTCTTTTCCGCTACCTTTTCCTGTTTTTCCTTTTTCGTCTCCAGGCCTTGTTCTCCTGTTCTCCCTTCGGCATTTGTCCTCTCTGTACATATGCCCCTCCTCTTCACATTTGAAGCAGTAAGCTTCGTTTGGACAGTTTGCTATTTGGTGTCCGGGCTTGCAGCAATGCCTGCACCATTTGCTCCTGTCTGGCGCTTTACATTCTTTTGTTTCGTGCCCACCTTGCCAGTATCTAAAGCAGGTTCTTACCTCTCTTTTCCTTTTTATTAGGGCTGTATTTAGCCCCATTTTAACCTCTTTTGAAAATATCAATTCCTCTATTGTTTTCTCGTTCGCCACGACAGTTGCCATCTGCAAACCGCCGCTTTGAGGCCTGAGTGCTTTCACTTCCAGGTTACTGTACCCTGTCTTTTATATTTTATTATTTCTATTTCCCCCTTCTCCATGGTGACATCCATATTTATCATATTTGCTGCTTTCCTTCCCCTTGTATTCTCAGTTTCTTACTTCGTATTCCCTTGGATGTCTTTTAGCGCGTTCGCTATAGGTGTTGCATTTCCTACTCCTTTTGGGCTTTTATAAGTACGTCTCCTTTACTCGTACTCATAATCGTTTTGACTTTGTCGCCCTCGCCCTTTTTGCTTATCGTTTCTTTCACCGTCTTTATAAGGTCCGCATACGATTTCGAGCCTCTCTCAACTACTATAGCTTCATATTCTGGGTTTTTTTGTTTCGCTTTCCCTTTATTTCGGGGGTTTTCGTGTAACATTATTTTACCTACGAATTTCTGGAAGGCGCATTGGAGCAGCTTCCCGTGTACTCCTGGCCTCTCCTCCAGACCATCTATTTCTCCATGGATTTCATTAATCTGCTTCTGAGTACATTTGTCTCTTAAATTCACCAGAGTTCTAAATATGTTCAAGTTCTTTTCGACTTTGTTTTCTTTTTCCATCGTATTACCATAGAATGTATATTGTTCTTCTATTTCCTCGTTCCCTTCTATGCCAATGGTTCCGTAGGCTTTTCTGTATATTACTTCTGTACCTTTAATTCTGCTTTGTGTTATTAGATTCCTCAGCTTTGGGGAGTCTCCTATCATTTTCCTTACGCGCTTATTTTCTCCTTCCGTACAAATGGCGATGTACGCTCTATCCTTCTCAATATTTAACATATCTTCGCTGTCCATTTGCACCTGGTACATAGTTTTTGGCCACTGCATATTTATCACCTGGTCTAGTTCTTCTCCCTTCATATCATCATCTATTATTTTTTCTATCTCCCACCTTTTCAAATCATCCTCAGTGTGTTCAGTCTGGGTGTCCGCATCTTTTGACAGGATGCCCTTATAGTATTCTCCCCCTTTAAGGCTTTCCTTGAATTTATTTAATATGTCCAGCATATCTGTTGTCATGCGGGCACTGCTTATACTCCTTAGTTTTTTCGCTTTTTCTTTGATTTCTACTTTGGTGTTTACATTTGCGGTTATTAGCGTGCTGAGTGCCCTTGTCTCGCTGTCCATATTTCTAATGTATGTTCTTAGTTTATTAAAAAGTAGTCTTTCTGTTACCAGTTTGGCTGCTTTACTGCCGTCTATTTCCTCCTCGCTCCTTCTTCTCTTTGCTGACTTGGAACTTTCTTCGTCCCAAGTCAGGTCCATGACAGCTACATTTGTCATACTGCCCGTTTGGACTTTGATGGTACTTCCCTCTGTCATCTCGTCTTCCCTAGTCATTGACGGGTCAAAGGAATTTCTCCTTACCAGTTTTGTTATCTTATCAGTGTGTTTGTTTATAATTCTATTACCTTCCATTTTGTTCCCACGAGTTGGTACGAAATTACTGTCCGGTGGGGCAGAGCGTCCTTATCCCACTAAGGCTTCTTTCTCTTAGAGGTCGCCTTGTATTTAAGAGGCTCCGTTTGAGACCAACTTTCGTATGGCCATCCATCCCTCGGTAAGGGTCGCTTGACGCCTTGAATCATGGATTTTTAGCAGGTTTACTCCTGTTAGCTATTTCTTTGTCGCCGTACATCCTCTCCTTTGACCTTTTCGGCTTGGGTGACCCTGCCAGGAACTACGTTCCCGCCGGCATAGCTCTCCGGATCTTTGGATGTGCGGTTTGAGCCTCCCCACCAAGGTCAAGGTCTTATAGCTACTAGGAGAGGAACCTAACCTAGGATCTATCGCGTATAGTACTGTGGGAGTCGTATCCACTAAAAACACCGATCTACACCCCTTCTCAAGGGGGATAATTTCCCCATACCCCTCTAGGGGCTCGGAACCATCTGCGAAGATATATCGTCGGGCCCCTATCCCGGCTCTGCACCTACCTATACCGCAACGTCACTTATCGATGTTAACTCCCTATCCTCGCGTTCCTTCTCCTTGACCACCTTGGCCAAGAAGTCCCCTACCACACCTCATTTCCTCGCACTCAGCATCATGCACCCGACCACGCCTCCCTTATCCAAGGCGCACCCCAACTCTCTGCACTCGTCCTGCACCCCGACGGGTTCCCCACCCGGGTCTCCATGTTCCTAAAGACACCCTCCGGCCACTTCCTCGAGACTACCGCTCTCACCTCATCAATCGTTTCCGCCTCCTCGACGGCCTTGGCAATACGAGCGGCCTCGTCTGCCTCTCTCAGTTCATCTGCGAGAGTAGCCTTCCCCTCGCCCCCTTTCTGTTCGCATTTGAATATAACGGCCTGGATGTCGTCCGTCATCAGCGTACTGGTCAAGCTGCGAAGTTTGTCTACCGCCTCCTTAATTTCTCGCTTCGTGTTTGAGTTTTCGCTTATAAGTTTCGCGAGGCTTCGCGCCACGTCGTCGATACTTTTTATTACCGCCTTCGCCCTACGCTTCAGAGTATGCTCCACTTGGAGGTCCTCTGGAGTACTAACTACTGTGTCGTCTTCCCCCGCGCCCACCCTCTTCCTCTTACAAGACCGGAGGAGGCTATCATTCCAGGCGTAGTTCTCGATGACCCGATTTGAGGCTCCCAACCTCTCGCCTTTCGCGTAGTCGAAGACCGAACCGATCGATCCCCTCCTTGGACATTAGGCAGGCGATTTAGCCTCGTCCCCACCGCGATATCGACTTCCCCTGCCTTACTCCTATTCGAATCCGTATCCGCGCCTTGTCCGTCAGCCATATTCCCAATCGTCACATTTACAACGTCACAGATTTCATTAGCAAAAGTATTTTCCATAAAAATCCCACGAGTAGGGTCGATATACGGTCCGGCATGGCAGTGCGCCCGTACCACGCTAAGGCTACTCTACTCTGGGAGGTTGCCCGATATCCCAGAGGCTCCGTTCGAGACCGACTACGCACGGCCATTCAGGCATCGGCACGGGTCGCATGACACCTTACCTTGCGGATTTTTTACTAGGTTGACTCCAGCTCCCCTCCCCCCCTTCCCCCTCACCCGCCGACCGCCTGTGCCTCCCAATCAGGGGGACATGATTGGGACGCACGCGCGGTCGACTCCACATGATCCGCGGGCAACTATTCAGCCCCAAATGGACCTTATTCGTTGCCTTACCAGCTGGCTCGAGTGGACTCGTCACCGGGACAATCTCCCGTTGACGAGTCCACCCGCGTAGCGGCTGGATTCACCCTATGAGCCATTGGGACGCGCTGGATAGATCGTGGACAAACCTTCCCCCAGTGCCACGCCCAGAGTATTTCGGCGGCGCCCACCTCCTGCCTCCTCCGGGAGTGACCCTGGCGGCCAGAACCTAACCTAACCTATGCAATGTTGGTTTGTATGTATATATATATATATATATATATATATATACAAACATTGCTCGTATTATAATATTAGATTTGATCAGCACTTTGATGATCTAACTAAAGTTAGGAGGAACTTGCCACCGGGAAGATGTTGAACCATCTATTGGGAAATGAAGGTAATATCGAACACAATTTTGTTTTTGTTGTATAAAAAAATGACAAAAGGTGATTCACTTTAGTATTCCATATTACCTGCAGTAAAATCATCTTCTTGTTTGCATCGTAAAATAAAATTTCTTTATAGCAAAAATAATCAGAAATAAATTAATCATAAATATCTTAAAATATTTCTTATTCCTATCTGTCTCAATAGTGGTAGTCATTGACATTACAAAAAAATATTCTTAAATATGTAAATTATTTGCAATAATCGCAATAGTTACCAGAATCATAGCCAGCACTTTCGCAATGCACCCATAAGTCGCAAATTAGGCACCTTCAGTATTTTGGCTGTATCTCCTATTGCAGAAAAAACATTCTGAAACATTTTCAATTTGTAGGACGCTTCAGCTTCGTCATCCTTCTCCTTAACGTTGTCTTCGAAGGACTCGCTTTCTGAGAAGTCTTCGTTGGGTTGCTTTTTTGATAGTTTTCCTTCCGCTTTACTTTTCACCTTACACTTTTTTTTCTCTCTTTCTTCCATTGCCATTAACTAGTTTAACCGTTGCGTTACTTCTTTTTAAATGACCTGATTTTTTTGGACTGTGCCAATTTAACCTCCCTCTTGTAAGGAGATCCAGAGATTATTGTGGACTTCGCTGATTGACGACCTCGTGTCGAAATTTTTCTTTTATGGCAAGGCACAGGAGATATATAAAATGGAGAAACTAGAGCATTTGTACTAGGTATATTTATCTCCGAATTTTGGTTCGGTTACGACACTTCTGTTGGGGGAGTTGTGGGTACCACAGATGCTGGAATTGATAAAGGAGACCGTATCAATAGGTGTCGTTAACTCAGCTTCCACAACTGCAGCTCCAATATAATCAGCTTTTATGAATATATTTCTGTTAAAAGGATAGATTCCCCCAACCCTGAATCCATACGTAACAATTTCAGTTGTCTGGTATTTTTGGTTGACTTTCGCATACAACTCTGCAATATCGTAAGGTGTGACAGGTATATTGTTGTCTCTGAGAAATAGGGAGAGATCTTCGTTATAATATACTTTCAAATGAGCGATGAAAGTACGGTCTAAGGGCTGAATTTTGGGTGTAAAGTGTGGAGACAAGCGAAGAATAATGACACTGTTTTTTCTTGTCAAATCAATGAATTGTATGTTCTTCTTATGACCGTCTAGGATGAGGAGAATTGGAGAACAAAATCAATAAAGTGCATAAACCAATCTGTGAGTAGATTTGTTTGTATCCATCCTGATGGATGAGCTTTTCCAGTTGAGCCGTCATTAGGGCATTGAACATATGCTTCGTAGGAAAAATAATCAAGGGATGCACATTTATACCCACAGGTCTTGGTGGTTATTAGAGACCCTGGCTCTGAGAATGTGATGGTACCAATCTGCTTCGCATCCTTCCTGGCTATTATCTTTGGCACTTTGCTTAGCCCAGTCTCATCCCCACTGAAAATACGTGCAGCAGTAAATTTGTAATCGGTCATAGGGTTATCTAAATTATCGTAAAATTCATAAATTTTTTTTTGTTTTGTAAAACCATTAGCTCTTGTTTGAGAGGTTTCAGTCGGTTGACGTATTGATAAAATATCACTATTGCGTTTTAAGAATCCCTAAAATCCAATATCTTCTTGCAAAACCTTTTTTAAATTTATTCTCGATATCATTCTTAACTGCAAGCTGATACGCTATCTGACGCAGATCCCTCCTGGTTAAGCCATATAGTTTTTCCATTTGAATGCAAACTTGGTAACTTCTTCTCGATGTTTTGATCAAATATGGGTTTCCGACCTAGTTTTTTGTTGATTAAATTTTCAACCGGTATTTCATCATTTATTAATCTAAATAGGGTGCTTCTTGGAACTTTAAAAAGCCTTTAGGTACCCCATTTTATATTCCTCTTGTGATCAATCATTGAGTTAATTATGGCACAAAAATTGCGGATACACCTGGTTTTTGCAGGATTAATAATTACATACAATGTCACAATGTAGACTATAACAAATGAAACCCCTAGGTTCGTCACAGGATGAACTACGAAATTTCAAAGTTACCCTTACATTCCGGCATGCTGCGATCAATCACTGACTTAACTATGATTAAAATTGTGTATACACCAGGTTTTTTTTACAGGATTGAGTTATATACAGTGTCACAATGTGAACTACGGCATTTGAAATCTACCTTTGCTTTCCAGCAGATTACAATGTAATCATTCATTGACTCAATAGACCAATCATTAGAGATTTTTTCGTGCGAAAAAATACTATCAGGATACAGCCTGTGCCATCACATTAAGAGCGATTTGTACTTATGTTTTGCTGCCTTTTCCACTAGCAACTATGGTTTTTTACTTTATTATAAACAATTGAAACTAGAAAATTGCGTTTTTTTTTGTTGCATGTTTATAAAATGAAAAATAATAAACTAATCTCAATGGTATCAACAGGTGAATTGTAAAGCATGAAAATACCAATGAAATGAGCCCAGGATCGATCCGATAAGATGTATAATAACAGGGAAAAACAAAAAAAACTGGAAAATTTAGCGGTAATTGATATCTACATTATGCTTGACTAATACAGGCGCTATCGGTTTATTAGTTTTTGAATAATAGCGATATGAAGTTTTTAGTCCACTATTGTTGCAGTGTATCTCCATGCGACATGGATGGTCAAATATCAATTCAGAACAGGGATATTGAAAGTAGAGGTATCATTCTACAACGCCTCTATTTTAATTTTTCATTAATTGTCTGTAAAATATACGAAAAATGTTGGCAAACTTGACCAAAATTTAGCGAGCGTATGAATGTGTTCGAGTAGTGGTGGGAACACGGTAGTTGAGGGGAACTGCTAAAAATAATTATTATCGATGGTAACTGTCACTCTGACAGTTAGTAAAATATAGAGTCTTTCACTAACTGTCAGGGCTTCTATACAGAGCGATTTGTTCGATTGTATTATATGAAATGAGTTTATTAATATAGTTACATGTAAACGGTTTCTCTGAAACGTTTTTGCTTAAATTTGTAGATTTTGGGTTTACGAAACATCGAAATAGAGCGGTCATTAGAAAAATTCTTACTTGTGAGGATTTTAAATATTAAAACGATCTATGTAGGTGTTTATAGAGACATGTATACATAAGAGATATATATATATATATATATATATATATATATATATATATATATATAAATACGAATTTTCACTATAACCATTGTTCCTTTAATAAAATATAATAGACAACCAAAGTATAAATCTTACCTCGTTTTAGAATAAATTAATATTTTGTATAGAACTCCAGAATTAAGTCAATAGGTTTATATTAAACTGACACAAACACTGAACTAAAAAAGCCAAAAAAGGTTTTGAAAATATCTAAATTAGTTTCTGACAAAAGCAATAAAAATATTTATAAATTACAGACAATCTGCCTCTATTATATATTACTATACGTTTCCCCTCAAGAACTGTGTTTCCCCCACTCCTTGTATACATTCATACGCTCGCCCATTCTTTGTCATGTTTGCTAACACTTTTCAGATATTTCACAGACATTTGGTGAAAAATGAGAATAGAGGCTTTGTAGAATGACACCTCTAATTTCAAAAACTTTTTTCAAAATTTAAATTTGATTATCTATGACGCATGGAGGCACAATGTAAAAATAGTGAACAAAAAACTTTATTTCACAATTGTTCAAAAACGAATAAACCGGTAGTGCTTGGTTTTGGCATACATAAAATAGATGTAAACTACTATCAGATCATTCAAGCGCAGTTCGGCAGCTTCTAAAGTGACGAGGATGCGATTTAAAAAAAATGCTACATTTTCCAGTATTTTTTGTTTTTCCCTGTTACTAATGATCCAATCGGATCGACTCTGGGCTCATTTCATTGGTATTTTCATGCTTTACAGTTCACCTTGTTGACATCATTGAGATTAGTTTAATATTTTTGATTTTATAACCATGCTGAAAAAAAAACGTAACTTTCTTGCTTCAATTGTTTATAACAAAGTAAAAAACCATAGTTGCGAGTGGAAAACATAGCAAAATATCGCTAGGAATCTTTGTTAATGTGATGGCACAGTTGGTATCCTGATAGTATTCTTTACACATTATCAGTTAATTTTTGCTCTATTGATTGGTCTACAACTATAATTAAAAATTCTCTCAATAACCGTTTTGTTTTTGCAGGTTTAAGTTACATCCAAAGTCACAATGTGGCCTCCACAAAATTTGAAACCCCTAAGTTTGTCGCGGGGTAAACTATTTTTAAGCTACCCTTGCAGTCTAGCGTATTATACAATCAATAATTAAGTATGTACCCTTTTTTGTAGAAATGATTTGCATCCAATGCCGTAATGTAGCATAGACAATTTGAAAACTTTAAGTTTTTTGCGAGGTTAATTGCGGAATTTCAAAACTACCCTTACATTATAGCTAATTATATTGCAATCATTGACTGAGCGAGAACAAAGCTTAGAATCTTTTGTTGTATAATTAATAGTTTATATATTGGACATAAAAAATAAATGTCTAGTTGATCTATAAATTTTAATTAATTAAAGCGTTTTTCAAATATAAATCTCAGTTTATTTCAATAATACACTTTTTTATGTATTTTTATATTTAACTAAGTATCTCAAGATAACAAAATACTGCTGTGTACTCGATGTTGATTTGGGTTGCCATTGGCAGATGCATATACAGGGTGTTGAGATATATGCTGGAGTATAATTATTAATAATCTATATATAAATAGGCAAAGACAAAACGATTAGGTACCATTTTCTCCGCTGTCTCTCAACCGATTTTCTTCATTTTTGTTAAGTAGCTACTGACGACCTTCAGTGCAGAATGCTAATATTAATTTATAATATTGGTTCATTCATTAACTAAAATATAATAAAAATTCATTATTTACGTTCATATTGTCAACGCCAAACAACTGACAGTGTCGCCGCCGCCAGACGGTCAAAACTCAAAACATTGAGTACTTATATATGGAGGGAGCGATCGTTAGAATCTGTTATATTCTTAGAGCATGTACTTCTGGAAGTGGCAAACAAGCGTTGTTAGTATTTAGTTGTAAAATAGTCAATGTAGTAGATCAGTATTGATTTTTCGGACGCGTTGCAGTAACTTTCATATTAAATATTCTGTTTTTAATGTGAATTTAATTATTTGATTATTATATTGTTACGAAATTTACCCAAAGCCGCCCCTGTTTCATTTCAGTACGACAACAAACGCTTTGAGATAAAAAAAACGGTTCTCGAAAAGACTCGGCAGCGGAAGGAGTGATGATGATTTTCACGAGAATTTTCTATGCTGGGCTTATAAAGGAAGCAAGCCACGTTGGAGAGTTCAGTTATACCGCGACGACTAGCGTATATGGGATTGTTATTGTATTTGAATCAGCTGTTTTAATGTAAATAGAGTTCTAGAAAAGTGAAAGTGAATATTAGTTTTATAATTTTAAATTTGAACCCACGGACTATATTGCAATTTGGTGTTAGAAGTGAAGGATTAAGTGCAGTTAAAATCGTAATTTGATTTATGGAAACTCGAAGTATGGAAAAAACCGACGAAACTACCAGAAAAATTATCAAACAGGTTACGGAGGGCCTAGACGAAAAAATAGCACAGATTCTAGGAAAACGTGACAAGAAAGAGAAACAACATCAAGAAGAAATTCAACAAAGGTTAGTGAAATCTTTTGATGATAAACTTAAAGTTGAATTAGGATGGTCGTTTTTTGGATCTTCTTTAGCCAGACTTGTAAAAAATTGCGAAGCTAAGAGCAAAGGTTCTTTGCCTTTGTTATAGAAGTCGCAGATTTGAAGTTTCTTTCTCTTACAGTGTTGTAAGTTCTTTTAGCTTCTTGTACTGAAAATGAATTTTCTGCTTCACACATTTAATTGTTTGAATTTTTTGTAATTACCAACTAATACGTTGTATGCATGCTGCTACCACAATCACATAATGTAATATAGATTGTCTTTACTTGCTTTTTCTATAAATAGAACACATCCACTTATGAGCTAATTTATATATTGAACGAGAAAAACTGTGGAATAAATAATTACTATTATAATTTTTACATCAACAAAACAGCTAGAATGACTTATTTGTAAATGAGGGTATTGTCAAATTTCCAACTTTAGTTCACACAACAGCCACCTCTAGCGCGAAAGTAAATCTACCAATCTCTTCTGTACCCCAAATTTAGGGCGATTACTCAAAGTACATCCTGACACTAACACTGTTACTTTGCTTTATCCCACAGACTGAAAATAAGTAACGCCTTGGTGTCCAGGGAAGTACGCTACTCAAACTCATTCAGTCAAAAATGTATACAGTTGACAAGTTATATAAAGACATTTCAGCCTAGTTATCAACCGTGCTTTCAAAACTACCCTTTATAATGATTAACCAGCAAGCTGGGAATGGAGGTACCTAACTAACTTAAAATTATCTAATTGCCAGTGTCAGAATATTACCTAGGTAGTTACCAAGACTTGACTTGGGAATACATGATTTTGTGGCACGTAAATTATTTTGTTATTCTTTTTGCCAAATAATTTCATAATATTTCCACTTTACTGTATTACCATGTATCTACTTATCAACTTATAGGTACCTTCATATTTTTTTACATTCAGCAATCGGTTTCGTATACAGTTAAATAAACGGGAAACATAACAAATATTATAAATTAATCGACTTTCATCCAAAGCCAATGCGTTAACCCGGCGTGAATGAGGTGAAAAATTGTTGTGAGGTAGGTATGACATACCCTAATATAGAATTTTCGATTTTGATAACTTAAATAACTTTAGAATAATACTCGACTTGACCATAAAATGTATGGCATCACACTCCCTCTAAGGCACGCTATGAGTGCCTTTAGGGGAATATTCACTAAACCCCAGATATCCTAGATATCAAAAGGGTTTAGTTCTGTGGGAGCCCTTGTCAGGTTTTCAGGCCCGTGGTTGGAGTCGTGGCGGTAGTTTCCCATGAATTTCCTGACCGTCCAGGCTGTCGCTAACAGGACGGCTTTTTGCATTTGTTTGTAAAGATGTTCGTCCAGACCGAGGTATTTTAAATTGTTTAGTAGATGTTTTGGGACTAGTCCTGTCGTTGACATAACAATTGGTACAGTTCGTGTGTTGTTCATGTTCCACTGAGTCTTTATTTGAAATTCCAAATCTCTATATTTGGTTATTTTCTTAGCCTGCTTGATATTTATATTATTGTTGTTAGGAATTGCTATGTCAATCAAAGTTGTTTTCCGGGAGACTTTATCTACCAAAAGTATATCTGGTCTATTGTGAGCAACAGACCGATCGGTCAGTATCGTGCGGTCCCAGTACAGCTTGTAGTTGTTATTTTCTAAAACAGATTCTGGTTTATATTGATAGTATGGTAAACTTACCGACTGTAATAACTCAAGTTTCAGTGCTAGTTCCTGGTGAAGTAATTTTGCCACACAATAATACTTATTACTGTAATATATTATTTAACATTAGAGAAATGAGGTAATATGATAAAATAACCCAGTTCTATTTATAAAAGTGTTTATATTTCTATATAAAACAATTTTTTGCAAACGAATCAACAATATTTTGAAACTACGACTTAATATCTAAAAATTTGGGAAATTAAGATCAACTGTTTCACACAAAATGAAAGAATGAACCTGTCTTATATAATTTAGCTTCCACGTAACATAATATCAAAATCGGATCAGAAGACAATTCTGCAGAAAATAGAACTGCTATAGATTCATTGTATATCTAAAAATGTCTATGCCAATGCCATTTGTACGTCACAAATCCGTTAGATTTTGTCCATTAGAGCGATTCAAATCTTGGTAAATACAGAAGTCCCAAAAATGACTTCATCTTTTTCGAAGTAATGTCTTTCATGTGCTCTTGTTATTGCCAAGGCGACACAAAATCCTCATATTGGTTATCAGATTATTTGTATAGAGGATATTATTCAACATAGGATCTGTAATGAAAAGTGTCCAACTTCCATATTCTGTTGGGCACTTTTAGCTGCCCTGCTACATTTGGTTGATCTCGGATAATGTTTTCCGATCTTGTGTGGGTGTTTGTTCGATGACAGACTTGCCATTTAGTTCCAAAATCCAAAACACTTATTGTGGCACGTGCAGTATGCGCTGGAGTTCCATCTTTCTGGAAATAACAATCTCTTAATTCATCATGTAAACTGTTAAAATATGATTTCAACATTTGTTCTCTGTATGTTACTGCATTTACCGTGTTATTAAAAAAATATTGGCTCTATAATCCGTCTCCTTGATATTGCTACTCATACCCCTACCTTGATAGGATGAAGGTCAGTTTCAACGAGGATTTTCAGTAGACCATATTCGAAAATTTCGAGAATTAATATATCCCCATAACTGAAACCATGCTCCATCGGAATAAAACGTTAAATCCAAATCTTCATTACTAATTGTTTCGTTAAACCCTAAATAATAATTTTGACGATGTTCAAAATCTTGGTCTTCTAAGTGTTGATGTGCTGCAATTTTGTAAGGATACATGCGTAATATCTTTTTCAATGCTGTTTGTGCACTTCCATAAGAAATACCTACAATTACAAAAGTAAACATTAATTGAAGAAACAAGTACTATTCTTATCTGTTTGAGCTACAAATTTTCTTATAGACTTATTCGAACTCTTTTCAATGCTGCCTTTTCAGGTTTACGTTTTAGTACACTCCCATTCTCTTCAAAACGCGTGATAATTGTTTGTTTTTCAAACTTTTCAATAGAAATTTCTACATGAGGATATTGTTTAATAAACTGTTCAACACACGACTGTAGCGAATACCTCCATGACCCATCGTCATTTACAACAGCACTATGAACATGTGCTATTATTTTATATACAATATAAAGGCGTATAGAGAATAATGAATAATTACGAAGAAATAAAACTAGTCTAAAGTCTGCCTAATATCACAATGCCCTATTGACACTTGACATCTCGAACTCGTCAGTCGTAAATTCAAGTGTTTACAATAGACGAACTGAAACATCCCTAAAAGTAGGGAAAAGCGGGTTGCCAACTCAGAACACTTATCATATTGATCACTCGGTACAAGCTGATTTAATTTATCAGAGAAAGCCACGTCAAATGGTAGAGTGAAGTGAGTTGTGTTCGGGATTTGTCACCAAACAACACTTTTCATACAGATGATCTGCTCATATGATTTAAAAATTCAGTTGACCAGTAATCGGATTATTCGATTAAACAAAGACCGTGAATGAATGAATAACTTACTTCACAGGATGTTAGTAATCGAAGTAACCCCGGCTCGGTGATTAATGTCAGCACCGGTAGAATGTACATGTAAAATACAAATAACCGCCAGACTAATGATTTACAAATGTATATGGATATTGCAGATCATTAAACTTCTTTCATCAAATTAATGTCATTGTTTTATTCAAAATACCGACAGCAACATGCAATGCAAATAGTAAAAATTACTTTCACAATTTGAGTTTTATTACGAAAGTTTTTATCCAAGTACCCCAGGAATGCAAGTAACTCTGTTCCACTTTAGACCTGTAAACGCTTCTGGTAAATTGTAAGGTACTTATTGATCCTCTTCAAGCATGGAAGCAGCATTTCTATGACACTATATTTGAGAAATTTTGTATTACTCTGTCGTTATTACCTACGAAATATTAAATTGTCAAAAATACAAACGTCAGATCCTTTTATAATGTTTAACTATTTAAATCCAAAATGACCTTGCCACATTTGGTCAAAATTAACACCAACTAGTTACAGAAGTGCTACTGTTAATCTACTGTAAACAACTTTCTAGTTAATTATTACTTGATCGACAACGGAGAATTGTTTTAAACTATAACGATAAATGGAATTTAAGCTACTGTCAGTTTCATTGATATCTCATCTATCCTTACAACAGTGACTTAAATAGGTAGGTATGTACTTAAATATAATATAATTGTTGAATTACAAGATTAGAAGAATATCTCCTAACTAAACTTGGGAGTCTGTATATTCACTTCTTGTAATAATTCTCAGAAAAAACAACAATTATCGAATAAAACGACATAAGGTTAGAAGAATATCTCCTAACTAAACTTGGGAATCTGTATATTCACGCCTTTAGTCAAAATATGTAACAATACAAAAATATATTATGGTATAAGGTTAGACGAATATCTCCTAACTAAACTTGGGAATCTGTATATTCACTCCTTGTTATTATTATATAAAGTATTTGTAAAGACATATAAGGTTAGAAGTATACCTTGTATTTAAATCTGTGAATTTGTCTCCAGTCGTTAAACATTGGGTCAAATGTAGCAAATATGCAATTGTTTTTCTGGTTTAAACAATATTTCGCATAAAGCTTTTCGATTATGAATGTACATATAAATTCATTTCATCATATATGTTGTAAATGCTCTTGATGAATCAGTGAGATAGATAGTATTAAAATCTATTTCCGAACATAGTATCATAATAATCTTATCATCTTATATGTGTAAAACTAATTGTTTGCGGTATATTACTGCAGCATTTCTTAAATGTTTTATACTATTCAGCGACTTAGTAAAGATTGTGCTTAGCAGGGGCAAGATTTATATATTTAGCCTATTGTTAGATTAGTTTAAAGTAATTAAACCGAGTGAAAATGGGAAATGCAATTATGCAATACGCCCACCTCTGAGTACAGAAGTAAAGAAAACTACCAATTCATTACATGCTTAATTGTAAACGAAACTACAGGGTAATACAAAACTTTTCAATAGGCACTATTATTATAGCAATGTTACTTTCGTTTTACTCTTGAAAGATTTTTACATACAGCATTTATTTCGTATCGAATTACTCTTTTTCAATATTTCCTGTGAAACTGTTCATTCTATCTGATTAATTTTTTTAGTTTGTATCGGATTTGATGAATAATTATTAACTCTTAACCATAGCCAACATATACTCTCTTCAAGGTGTCATTCTTTTGTACGCAAGACAATATATATATAATGTATATTGTTTCTGGTTAGGGAACCTTCATCAGCTGCGCTATCCACAATGTCCTCTCGGTGATACATTTCGTTAAATTTGAAGACGCGAGATGTAAAGACCGACATCTAAGATTTTTACTAGCACATAGAGGTTCCGAATCTGGAGCCGTTCCATGTAATTGCTGTTACCCGTAATTCCTAAGTTAGAATGTCACGATGAAATTTTCAGATTAACTTCACCTGTCAGAGATATTGAATACTCTTTTCGAGGTGTCATACTTTTGTACACAAGACAATATATATTGTTTCTGGTTAGGGAACCTTCATCAGCTGCGCTTCCCAGAATTGAATGTCCTCTCGAACACTTCTTTAAGTATTTGATACATTTCGTTAAATTTGAAGTCGCGTCTTCAAATTCCAGATTCGGGACCTCTAACTGCTAGTTTCCCCCAAAATCCTAGATGTCGGTCTTTACATCTCGCATCTTCATAGCCAACATACTTTGATAATGGAACATATTTTTTCCGCTACCTCATCGTACTCGAGATTAGGTTGCAATTGTTTTAACTGATCATTGATAGTCTTTGACTTCACTATTGACTCATTTATTTTCTTTACACTATTTTGAATCTACGAGTCCCCCACAATTCTTAATTAATGATATAAATTCAGTAATTCTAGCTTTAATATGTTGCCGTTCAACATTCAAACGATAAATATCTGCTTTAGTTTAAGACAATTTAAATTCGAATAATTTTGGAACAGAACAGTGATATTGGAAAATCCAAATATAAGCCTTACCTTACCGTGAATACTTCCTTTCTGCCCAGTTGTTGAAAATCGGGGTGAGAGATTGAAAGCAGCAGCTTCTCACCTCCTCTACTTGCTGATTCCAATGCTATGGTTGAATCAGACTTGAAATTGGTGCGTGGGTACCCAAAACTATTAAACCAGCATTGCCACCTAATTTTGCGTTTCCCTTAAAAAACGATGAAATCTTGAACTGTCGTTATGTTGAACTGGAATTTCTTTATTACTCGCCGCACAATTACTAATGTTATTTCGGTAAGTTTTAAGATGTTAAGCCGGTTTTCTCGTATTCTTCACCGGTGCGCACCTGATTTGTTCAACACTTAATATGACGAATATCCTGGTAACACAACTCACGAACTCTCAAATGAATCGAGCTTTATACATTAATCAGCATTACTTGCTGAAATTTGGTACGCAATTTAAAAGTGTGTCAAGATTTGTTAAATTTTTCGAATATATATTTTTTGAATTCGACTGAAGTTGCAGTAGGTTGTTTATGCAACATTTTATATCACCATTATAGAAAAGAAAAGCTATAGAACAAGTATACCCTTCCTCACCCAAGTCTAACTCAAAATTTCATCACTCCATTACATTTATAGGTTCTCCATCTGAAAAAAATTCTCAATTTCTACTAAACAGAAATATTCAAACAGACTTTAAAACTAACAATAATTTGGCCAAACATATAAAAAATAATAAAGATAAAATTAATAAGTATGAAAACTCAGGAGTCTATAAGTTTACATGTGGTAGTTGCCCAAAATTTTACATCGGTCACACAGGAAGGTCATTTAAAACAATATGGTCTGAACATTTAAAAGCCTATGAAAATCAGAAATACAACATACCTACATTTGCCGACCATTTATTAAATGAAAATCATATTCCACAAAACACTTTCGAAATTTTACATAAAAAAATATACATTAAATTTGAAATACATAACACAATATTGTTTCTAAGTGCTTTTACAAATTAAATATATAAAAACTCATATTTAATGAATTCATTCTGATTTATGGGTAATAACAAAACACTTCAAGATTTAGTTTGGGTATATTTCCAATCATGACTGTTTTTTAGTCTTTCATAGCAAGCCGAACATCTACTTTTCTTATTATCAAATCGATACAAGTGGCCAAAAACGTCATTCATGAAAATGGGTTACCTGTATCCATTTGAATACAAGAAGTTTTTTTATGAAAAACAAAAAAATTCATACATTTATTTTATAAAAATCTTTAAAAAGAGCATTTTCATACATTTTTACTAAGTTTATACAGTGGCCCACAAGGATTTTTTTTAACATGGTGGCGCTTAACATGTTAAGAAAATGTATATGGTGAGATCAAGATTTCATAGGGGAACAATCACTGCAGATGATGAGGAGCTTAAGGATAATGAATTTGATTTAATCGAGTAAATCCCCTTCACAGAAATTATTCTCGCAATGACATCATTCACTGCAGGAAAGTCCTTTACAATAACTTCAGTTTTCGTTACAATAATTGTACCGTTTTCTGATTTTTGAGTATCTAGTTTCTCAAATGGTGCAGTATTCAAAAGTCCGGATAATGGATCACTAAATCAATATGGTAACCATTGAATAGTAAATTCTGTGTCTTATAATGATGGTATTTTAATAGATCATAATTTTTTTAAATAATTACATATACTATATATCCAACAGTTATTAATAAAATCATATTTAATAACAATCCCGTTATTTCAATAGTATTATTTAGCCCGTCAGCTTTGACTGAAGGAATTTGACCTAGAATTACAGAGTATGTGGATATGACTAATATTATTTAATTAGAGTTCGAAGTCTGAGATTAATGAGTTTCCCTTAAAAATAATTTAATCGTATCTAAAATAATAGAACCTTACTAACTGCAAAGATTTGGGTTTATATATGATTATTATGACAAACAGTATCGCCAACGAAAATTGTGGTATGCATAGAGTTCAAGTAACATTGGCAGGATAATGTTAATAAATCAACACAAGATTGACTTCCTAGTGTAATTTTATAAATTCTGTAGAGGACAGATAATATTAAATAATTTTTTAGGACCAAAGTGAACTAAGGTAGTGGAATTTAATCTTTTTCACTCTCGGGTTGAAGTGTCAAAAGATTGCGGTGCTATCCTCAAAATGACCACTTTCAGAATTTTGCATTTTCGGAATGTCATTGATGAATATATTAAATCGAATACGGGATAGGATCACTCCTTGTGGGACTCCTTCAATAGGGCTCTGAGTCTAAGAAATGGAGTTTTCGACTTTGACGGTCAGCTCTCTCTGGGCTAGATAACACAGTTGGTGTTTTTGTAGTCCGGAACTTCTCTCGGTACATTTTCCTCGATTTCTGTTCGAATCTCGTATGCTACCGGGAGATGATGTGATTTACAGTTGTGTGGTTTAGGATATCAATTCCGCTGGTGATTACCAGGGCCGAGGAATGAGTGTGATTGGATTCGGGTATCTGTTCTCGTGGGTGCATCCGTAGCAATCACGTATCAGATCGAGGTCTAAATTATGTCACAAAAGGAAGTTTCCAAAAGGGGAATTCACCTTATCGGTCCATACTGTCTGCCTTGCGTTGAAGTCTCCCGCAAGGACAGTTTGATTATTTTGAGATAGATCTTCAGAATATTGGAACATGAGTTTGGGCAGTAAGCTGCGAAGCATTTAGTATTATGTATTTGGTTATATTCCAAGACTTGTGTATTTGAAGTGATAAGTTATACCATTTCTAACATAAATCACTACGCCGGCGGCGCCTACTTGTCTTACTCTGTTCTTGAAAACCACCGAGTATACAGGTATTATAAGAGAGGTTTTGGTGTCTGTCACTTGGTTTTCTGTTATGAATGCTGGGTCAACTTCAAGGGATTGAATAAATTTTTTAGTTCAAGGTGTTTGACATGCAGACCATTCGCGTTTCACTTAACGCAAGTAAATGCCCTTCTCCTTATTGGTTTCACATAATCTATTCATGATATCTGCATATTTAAGAGCTACGCGTAACGTCTTAACCTCAACTGTGCATTCATCAGTTTGTCTGACCTGTTGAATCAGTGCTTTAATATCGCAGATGTTGGACAACTTTTTGAGCTCTTGTTGCAAGGTCCTGAAGTCGTCAGTGTTATTTTTGGGCTGTTCTGGGGGTTGTTGGGACGAAGAGGCTTGCCTGACCTGTTTCAATGCGGGGAATTCTCTTTGTGGTAGCAAATTATTTTGTGGAACTTGGGGGTCCGGTAAGAATCTATCGGTAACAACGGAGTTGAATGATACGTTGCTACGTTTGAGGTTTGAGTTGATTTGCCTTGGCTGGGGTTTTTGAGATTTTTGTCTGGGTGGACTCGATGTATTAAGGATAAACAACGCACTGGGAGTAATTGGCGGGGCCGTCATCATCGCAATTCGAACATTTGGACTTGGATGTTGGCGTCTTAATAATTTTGCATTCGGCAGTTAAGTGTCTTTCGGGGCATTTCACGTACTTTGGGATGGCGTTACAAAAGAGTTGGCCGTGGCCAAACTCTTGGCAACTATGTCATTGGGTAACAGGGGTGCGACGTGTGTATTGTTCCTATTTAACTTTGATATTATTTAAATCGGGGACAACTTTTTAGAGAACTGATGTTTGTGTCATTATCAAACGAAAAGAGGGCTACATTGGACATGTTAGTCAGCTCGTTTGTCGTTTCGGTCAAGTCCATGCGAAGAGCAGCCTCCGTCACAATTTTCTTCTTACATTGGTCGCGTCTGGCATATCTGAAGAATGGCAAGCCTTAGAAATGCTTCCGCTCTAAATTTTTTCACAATAAAACCACTTTTTGAGGAAATTGTTAGTTGAAATTTGCCATATTTTTAGGGACTATTTTTATCGGAAATCTGTTTATTAGGTTTACAATTTCATTATTAATGTTTTCAATTTTCATGCAAGGCGTGGCCTTGCATCACAACTTTCTTGTGACGCGGCTCTCGTCTGGCGTAAGTATAAAAGGGAAATATTCCAGGATGGATAGAATTTTGAGTTACCTTTTAATTTCTTACCTGAAGAAGGCTTTAAGAAATTACCATTTACACTATCAAACTGTTTATCAAAAAGTAAAAGACAGTCTACAACTGTTTGTGATGGTAATGGATTAACATAATGCAAGATGATGGTGCAAGGTCTTTACTGATTTCTGATCTAACTTTAATTGTGGCTTCACTCTTACTAAATACTTGGGTACAATTTTTTACTTTCATTTTTTAATTAGGTAGTAGATCTTCATCTGTCAATTTGGGAAATTGACTATACATACCGAATTCTACATCACTTTGATATACATTCACAATATGCAACCAAGAAGCAACTTTTTGTTCACTATCTTGAGTGAAATCTAAATTTTTAATCAGTAAAGCATTCCTAACAGTTTTTAACAAATGGAGCTATCAAAAAATTAGTAATCTCTCTTCCCTCAAATAACCATGATATTTGTATTACTTTATAGCAGCCTTGTTTGTTGCATTTTCGTTATATACTGTGGCTACCAAATCCGAACCAATAGACCAAACATTTACAATTATTTTTAAATTCCTACTAAATTGGTTGCTTCCATTTCGTATAAATCCCCTGCAAGATAAAATAATGCATGGTCAGCAAAGTGCATGCAGCGATCAGCACTATCAAAATCTACAATTGCCTCTATATGGTCTTTAGAATGATATTAAGAAAGTCCCCCAACTTAATGAAACTTCGTCAAACATTAAAATGCAATACTTATCTTTTTTTGACTGTTAATCAACAATTGTTTTTAAATTTTTAGAAATGTTTATTATAACCAGTATTAAATCAATAGTATTTACAAGATTACGAAGAATTTTATGAGAAAAAAATCTAAAACACCTTCGATACAATCTTTTGAATAATTATTATGAAGTCCACAACTTTTTTTTTAATTTTGAAAAGTATGTTCATTATAGCACCAATTAAAAGGAATTCAATTAACTTAGAATCTTACATTATGGTAAACTAAAAACTTTTAATAAAAATCTACAACTTTTAGCACTTTGTTTTTATAGTGATAGTGCAAACATTTTATCATCTAAAGAAAAGCGTCTTCCCTTTGGCATTAACTTTTGATTTCTTACTTGACTTAAAATGACATTTATAGTTGTAAAAATTCAGATGTCTTGTTTTGTATGGGCTCTAAAGACTAGCTGACACTCTTCAACTGTTTTCTTACATTTTTGTCAATTGGGGTGACACACTTGTTCCTAATCATTCTCTTGTTGCAGACTCTAAAATATATCAAGACATTATGGATTATAATATTACCATTAGACATCGGATTATATGCACTATCAAAATGCAAAAAGGGCAAAATATGCATAAAATATTCACAATCAAAAAACATTTACATTAGAATTTACGTTTATTATTACTATCATTATCACATTATAATAAAAAATAGAATATATATGAATAATTTTTTAACATAATATTTAATATACTATAAATTACGTAAATACTAAACTTATTTATTATAATTCTTGTGACATTTGTCACTTAATATTAATTTATAGGCTGAAAATGACCTTTCAACATCAACTGACGTTTCCGGACGGAACTTAAAATTTGGCGCCATTTTTGCAGATACCTCTTCAGGCAGAGTTTGACGGGTGCCGTTGATAAACGCGTCAACTTTCTTTATGCATTCAAAACCGGGGTTTTTGTAGAAAACTGCATTTAATTTTGCCACGAACCTTTCGCGATAGTGAACTCGGAAGGGCGTTGCAATCATTTTTTCTATTATTTCCAAGGACTGGCACAGAGGAACGTTTTTAGTTTCTAGTTTCTCAATTGCATCGGATATATTGCTAAATGTGTTGCAATAATAGCAATATTTTTTTTATTCTCAAATGCCAGCTGGCTTGAATCGATTGCAATGGCGTCTGATCTGTCAAATTTTCCAACTACGTATTTTATGGCTTCGAAATTTTTGATCATAAAACAATACGGCTTTCAACCAAGTGCCCCATAGTCAGTGGCGTAGCGTGACATTTCGCCGCCCGGGGCCGACCGGAAATTCGCCGCCCCCTATTTTAATTATAAGTCATTTAAAGTTTAAATATTATATTCAATGACCCTAATGTACATCGTACATCTTATTGCAAGTCAAGATAAACTACCACGCACTGCTTCAAAAAGAAAATACATCTATGAGAAGCAATGGCGCAAGAAACCCACAGGAAGATTTTTTTATGTCTAAACTTTATTATGTAACGCTAGGTATAAATAATAATAACAAACATGTATTGAAGTATTTATTTGCCAATTGAGTGTATAATAGTATCTTAAATTATACATAGTCCTCATTGAACGTGGAAGGAATACAATATTTACGGGTGTTACAAAGTGCCTAATATTATCAAATATTTCTGTTACTATTTATTAGTTAAAAAAATTATATTACAATTGTACTCTTCCTGTTTTTTTTAAAGGCAAAATCTTTTACGCAATCGTCAATATCAAAATGTATCTCATTTTCAATTGCCAGAATAGCTAGATTTGTTAGCCTCAACGTGGACATAGTCGATCTGAGATAATTTTTTATTAGCTTTAATTTGGAGGAGCTTCTCTCGCAACTGGCGTTGCTGACGGTAGATGTTTAAAAAATCCTCACCATTATTACAATATTTGGCAGGCCATCTTCGAGTTTAGAGTCAGTAATATACTTTAATAATCCCAGAGAGCCAGATTTAATAAGCTCTTTTTTACAGTCTGGGGTTGTTGCAGCTACGAACGCTCGTAGACGTGAACGTTCATGTAGGAACTCGTCTGTATTTATGTCCCGAGGTGCTTGATCGAGGTGAATTTCTTCCGGGCCCAGCATTACTGCGGGCATTAAAAAAGCATATTTTTGCGCTAAATTTTGCAGGTGTTGGAATCGATCACAATTTTCAGCAGTTACTCTGTCTACTGAAGTGAACATTGTTCGCCTCAGTTCGTTCTCGTACAATAACCCAACATCTGCAGATCCATCGCCTAAAATATTCTTTCTCCTGATTTGTCTTGGGGGCTCAAAAGAAATTCCAAGCTCTTCACATAAACTTTTAGCATATTGTAGAGCTCCGTCCACAAATTCAAGTCGATTTTCTTCTATAGAGTCATTTTTTGAGCGCACTGATGTATGTTTAGTCCGTCTGTCTGCAAATACTTTTGAGTATCATTAACTTCACATAGTATCGGTTGCCAGAAGCCCAAATAACATAAAAATGAAAATGATTGCATAGCGACTAATAAACTTCCTGCATCCGTACGTGTGTTCAAGGTTTCATTCGTTTCCGTTAGTTTTTCTAGTGCAGTCAATGTTTCTTTGTAATGATGTCTAATGTAATTTACAGCATCATCTCTAGCGCTCCAACGTGTATCCTGAACTCTTTTCAAACTATTTCCTGTGGCTGCGAGAAGAACTTCCCATCGGTGGGTTGACGTAGAAAAAAAAGCGTAGCAGCGTTCTAGCGTGCCAAAGAAAGTTACCGAATTCACCTCAGCTGCAGCTGCATGTAGGCAAACTAGGTTTAGTGAATGATTTGAGCAAGGTATAAATTCGGCTTAAGAATTGATATTTTTTATTCGCTGTTGCACACCTGTGCGGCAGCCAGCCATCGTGGCGGGGAAAATAGATAATTTCTTCGCCCACTCAGAGTGAAAGAGAAAGAGAACGATAAAATACGTGTTTGTGACTCAAAAAAAGGCGGGGCAAACGGTCAGCAAAAGGTGTATTGAGTGTTGACTGCTCTCTGGGGGGCTAAAAAAATCCAAGGAAAAGATTAATTTTTTTCTGTATTATGTATTACCAACTGTAGAAAATAGTTCCCAATGATTTTTTTTTTTCTAATGGAATCAAACAGTTTTAATACCAAAAACATGTTCGTTCATTACAGTCATTTTCCGACATGTTTGAATTCCTTGAATTGTTAGTTGCCTATATATACTCTCTATCAACAAGGAAATTATTCAGTTATGCCCCGCCTTTAAGAAAAGAGATAGATACACTTCCCATTGACGAAAAACTTCCCATTTGAGACGCAGTCTACGTTAATATTATGTCTATGGTCATGACATGACGCAAAGATTAATAAATAGGTAGGTTCTAAACTTGTCAGATGTCGAGTCAATTTAAATCTCAGCCGATTATAAGTATTATACAACCAGCACAATTTACAGGTGACCAAAAAATTATTATTAAAATGCTTACCCTTGTATGTAAGTTCCATCACTTCCTCAACTCCAGATTGTAATCAATCGTGTTCTAACAGCCTCTTCTTCCTTTGAAACTGTTCATTCACATTCACTGAATCATAGGAGGTGGAAGCAGTGGAAGAACTTTGATTTGGGATATTCATATCATTTTCATTACGACTATTGGCTTCTTGACTCAACAAATGTATAAAATGTTCTCCTAGACTTATCTCATAACCTTAAATGAGATAATATATGAAATACTAATAACAGTATAAGGGGACCATGTGAACATACCATGAAATTTTAATGTGGGCACGGGACCATTTAATAATCTGCCATTATGTGCAATGCACATCCTATGTTGTATGCTTGTCATAAGAGTCTTTTCATTATAGATTATCTGAAGTCATATACCCATATATAGCCATTGTTTGTTTGTTGTCAAATAATGCCTGAAAAAAGGTAACTTAATACAATCTATACTTTCAATATCATATTTCATTACCTGTCGTATGTTTTCATGTATGTCTAGTACAATGATATTAATAATATTCTTTTAATAAGCCTGACAAATTATTAGCCACCCTAAAAAAATGATTTTTCCAAAAATTAGAATCTGAACGATTTATACAAATGCTCTTCGTTATATGGAAATCACTTACCTGGTAGTAATTTACCTATCTATCATTAATTTAATATAAATTTAATTCTGTAAAATTATACCCTTTACAACAAAACATATGTATGCTCCGAAAATAATTGATGAACAACAATGAAACAATATGTATTCTGTTTTGCTTCACTCACTTGATACAATATTCCTCGTAAAGTTTATTGTTGGTTACTGAAAAATTAAAAAATAACTGAACAATGTATGAATTCCCAAAGTAAGATTCGAGGAACAATTAAAAAATGTGTTTAAAGTAATCTATAAAATTGTCGTCTAAATGTCATTTGTGGCATATTCTTGATTATTTTTATGTTTTCGTGGGAATAACACCACAATTGAAATAAAAAGCTATAATTGAAAGAAAAAACCAAACGTTTCAAAGTCGATTCTGACTTCGTTGTCAATGGCTTTATATGCAATTTACATGTTCAATACATGTAAAGCCAGAAATCTGTTTTCAGATTTCAAGTTTTGAAAAGGCCAAATGAGATTTTGGCGAAAAACGATAAAACAATAGTTGAAATATAATCTTAAAATTCATCAAGCAAAATATAATTAATGTTGCATAAAATTTGGTGAAGTTAAATCGACATGCAATGATAGATTTAAGGAATATGTAACTGTTTGACTAATGATGACAAGGTGGGATGATTCAGAACTGTTTGGTCATGAAAAATATTTTCTTGGTAGGTATATCCATAGAGGGAGTTGATGAAGATATAGCCCTGAACTTTTATTTTAATACTTTAGGATATGTGGGGAAAAGTAGCTAATGTTAATATAATAATAATAATAATGTTTATTTCTCAAAAAAAATCACAATAAATAACATACAATAATAATATATATATATATATTTTTTAACAATTAACATAGATAATTACACGCCACTAACATTTAAATTGATAAATAAACAATGGAATGTCACCAGAAGGTAATACCTTGAGTAGGACAGAGAAGATCAGTACAGTACCACTTATATCATTTTTTACACAAAAACAAAAAATAATATCTACATTAACAATACTAACATATTTGACCACAATAAACCGTAAACAATTGATATCTCAAAAGTAACTCCTTGTACGAGATTCAAGTAGTCCAGAAGGAAAGTGTAGTTAAATAATTTTTTATTATTAATTTACATCTTAGTAACATTCACATGTAATAGTTTATAGTTTTAACAAATTCCTATTAGTTGTAATATTTTTCTTCTGTTTACATTAAATATCCATCTTTTAACATTAATTTTAAATACCATATAAGAAGAAGACATCTTAATATCATATGGCAGTATATTGCATATTTTAGGCAAAATAAACATAAATGACCTTTGACCAACAGATTTAAACATTTTTGGTATTTTCAGTGTGTTTTGATTGTAACGGGTATTGCAACTATGGTCAACTATTTGAAATAATGCTTTATGGTTAAAATAAAATAATAATATCTTCTTGCAATATTCTTGTCTAGGATCCATTACAGCACTCTCAGTATATATTAAATCTGATGCATAAAGTAAAGGCTTCTTATAAATTATCTTTAATATCCACTTTTGTATAATTTCTAGTTGTCTCAAATAACAACTTACTGCGCCACCCCACCCTAGAATTCCATATGATATATGTGACTCTACTAAAGAATAATACATTATCTTTAATTGTTTAATATCGAAGAAATTTCTTAGATATTTAAACTTATATAATAGGGAACTTAATTTTGTTGTTACATTTGTTATATGCTTATCCCATCTTAACATATTGTCAATAGTAATACCAAGGTACTTAATATAATTTTTTGAATTGATTTCAATATGTTGCCCATCTGCATTGAAAGTGCTTCCTGTATGTAGGTTGCTGGTTAGTCTGCATCGAGAATGTAAGGAAATACGTTTTGGTAAAATTTATAGATAAAAGTTTAGAAGAGAAAAACGAAATTATGTTAGCAAAATCAGTTTTTACCCTAGGGTCTAATTTTTCCCAGGTTTTTTCTTTATAAAATATTGCTGTATCATCTGCAAAGGTTATGATTTTTCCACAGGTTTTTATTTTAAACAAATCATTAATATAAAGTATAAAGAGTACAGGACCTAACACAGTACCTTGAGGTACCCCGAATTGGACAGTTCTATTCGAACTATAAACGTCCCCAATTTGAACACATTGTTTCCTATTTTCTAAATAGCTCTTAAATAAATCTAGTACTTGGCCTCTTAGACCTATATTTTCAAGGGTTTTAAGCAAGTCCGGATGACTGACGGAATCGAAAGCCTTTGCTAAATCAACGAATATACAAAGTGATTTCTCACTTTTATCTAGTGCATTGTAAATTTTCCCTGTAAGGTCAGCTATTGCATCTTCAGTTGATTTAGCTTCACGAAAGCCATATTGTTGGTCTGAGAGTATTTCGTGTTTTCTGATAAAATTACATAGTCGAATTTTTAAAATTTTCTCATAAACTTTTGCTAAATTTGACAATATTGATACAGGTCTGTAGTTTCCTATGCTGTCTTTATCTTCAGATTTATATAACGGTTTTATAATTGAAGTTTTAAAAGCGGACGGAAAAATCGCCTGATTTATTGACATATTAATAATATATGTAAAGGGTTCCACAATGAAATCTACAATTTGCTTTAGTGTTTCCGTTTTTAATTGGTCTATTCCAGGTGCTTTTTTAATTTTAAACCGTTTATGATTTCTTTGACTTCATTAACGTTAGTATTTTCTTAAAACATCGAGTTGTTTATTACAGTTTTTGAAAATTTTTTAAAAGTTTTTGGGACTCTGCCATTTCTTGACCAATATCACTAAAGTAATCATTAAACTTTTCAGCTATTTCATTTTTATTTACAATTTTTTTGTCATCTACCTTCAATTGTTTTACTTCGTTATTTGTATTTAAAGAATTTTCTGTGTTCACTATATTTTTTACACAATTCCATATGTGCTGAGAACTGTTTTTATTTTTTTCAATATGAGGTTGATAATAGTTGGTTTTAGCTTGTTTAATTATACTGTTAAGTTTATTTCGGTATGTTTTGAATTCATTTAAAATAGTGTTATTCTGCGGATTTTTCATAACCACCTTATAGAGTTCGTGTTTTTTATTTATTGACTTTAGTAATCCGTCTGTTACCCATGGATTTCGTTTAATATTTCGCCTTTTAATTTTCACACTTTTTGTAAACTTATCAATAGCAATTTTTATTTCTGAGATTAATATATTTGTCGTTTGTTCCACGTTGCTTGTATTATAGATATCCAGCCATATTTTTGAAGATAAGTATTCACATAATTTTTTATATTCAACGAACTTTGTATATCTGGTATTGCTGATTGCGTCATTATTACTTAAAATTTGTAAAATAACGGGGAAGTGATCACTAATTTTATCTGTGAAAATTAAAGGTAGAAACTGATCTAGACTTAATTTAGTTTTTAAAAATATATGATCTAAGCACGACTTACTATTTGACTCTACTCTTGTAAAACCGTTGATCATTGAGAGGAAACCATGCGCAGCAAGAACATTTAAGTAGTCTTGGGTATGTTGATCTATATTATTCCTTGGTGAAATGTCGATGTTAATATCACCAATAAACATATTTGTCAGGTTGTTGGGTATTATAGGAAATAAAGTAATTATTTAACGCTTGATTAAATTCTGATTTGTCAAGGGCCGGGGATCTATATATAGCTGTGATTAATATGTCTTGTTGATTGTGTTTAAGATTTAGTTGAATAGCTTTGACTTTTCCTAGTATTACAACCCTATGACTGTAAATAATATCGGATTTGACATATGTTATTACACCATCACATTTGTTAATATCGCCTTCATTATATATTAAATTGTACCCTGGTATATTAAATATCTCTATGTTATAAATTTTATGTGTCTCAGTCAACACTATTATATCAAACATGTAATCCAACTGATCCAGTGTTATTTTTAACTCATCAATATTTTTTTGGATACTCCTTATATTAGAATGAAAAATATTAAAATGTCTGTTCTTTGTGTTACTCTGTAATTTAAATTTACAATCAGTTAGACTTTCAACATATTTTGTGTCAATTTTAATTTCTTCAAAATCTCTAATATAAATATTCATTATTTCAAAAATACAACATGCGTGATTTATTTAAAAACATTAAAATATGTCCGTGACCAAACATTTAGAAAAGTTTATAGTAAATAAAATAAAATACAATAAACAACAAAAATACCTGTAGAATATACCATATTTTAATGGTTAGGTTTTGCTTTACTTGCTTTTGCCTTCCTATGGTCTGTATCTTGTTTCCGCTCTTGTGACTGTTTGAGTAGTTCTTGGCAAGTATATTTTTGACCATTCACGTAAAGACAGTCTTTTTTTATATAAGCTTCCTGACTATTTTCTCTTGCTATTTTTTGATTTTGACGTAGTATTTTCACCTTCTCGTACTCTTCAGGAGTGTAGTCCTTAGTAACAAAAATTTTAGTTCCTTCCAGTTTCTTTGAGTTTCTTAAGATTTCTTCTTTTAGTTTATAACTAACGAATTCTAGTAGTAGTGGCCGAGTCTTCCCATTTCCTTTCTTACCAATTCTGTAGTTGTCACGTAGATCATTAAATCGAAATTCTAAATTTAGTTTATTTTTTATAATTTCTATAAAGAAGTGAATGTCTTCAAGATCTGTTACTTGTTCTTCTAATCCATGGACTATAAGGTTATACTTCTTTATTTTACTTTCTAACTGTAGTAAGTTTTTCTTTTAATACTTTATTTTCTTCTCTTAGTTTACATACTTCTTGTTTAACTTCATACAACGACTGTCCAATTTCGGATTTAATATCTTGTACTTCTGTTTTGAGGTTTTGAAGTCTCTTTTAATTTCACTAGATTGCTTTTGTATCTCTTCATTACCTTTGATCAGGTCTTGAATTAATTTGTAAATGTCTTTATTAGATACTTCATCCATAATACCACGCACGCCACGATAGTATTTAGCTTACTGTTTTAAAACGATATATATCTTTTACAAATAATCAAAAACAGTTCAATCAAAATCAGTACAATAATGTGTTAAAAATATTCTATAATAAAGTTATTAATGATTCACTTCTAAACACTCTCCCTGTAAAATTTTTTGACAATGTTATTCGTGCTACCGAATGATCCGGTGTGCTGCCGCATCAAAGAACTACTGCTGTGGTGTTCCAAGATGTTCTAACTGAGTTTTGGAGGTCGTATAATTTCCGATTCTGAATGTCGTTAATATAATGTGTTCACGCAGTGAGTTACTGGGTGTTTTTAACTATTTAGAACACCTTTTATATTTCACACATAGTAAACGTGAAAAAAGTATTCTTGCTGTTTCTAAAAGTAAAATTCCATTCGAATGGAACGGAAGTTTTTGTCTCTGGTTAGTTTTTGTTACTGACTGTGTTTGCAGAGATATTAGTTTAGGTAAATTATATTGTGATTTTCCTTAGAATACACAAAAACTAGTTTCCATACATTGAGGTAACCCAGATTTATTATTGGAGCTGCTGGATGTATTGTGTCACACACAATACATCCAGCATGTTTAAACCACGAAGTAGACCGAATTTTTAGTTCACTTTTTAGAATCTAACTACGCACTAACACTCCTGCACTAATATGATGTTTATTAGTGTCTTCATCACAGAAATTTAATTTTGCATTTCTGCATTAAAATTACAAGTTCCAGGTGTACTAGAGACTTTTTAATTAAAGTATCCTTAAAGACCGTAATATATGCCTAGATTACAATCAATTCCGATGAAAAAATACTGACTTTACACCACTTGCTGACAAATAGTCGGAGCAATAAAATTCATGTCCGTTCGAGTCGACGGTTCTGTACTGTCAATTGTTAATTGAACAGTTTAAAATTGGTAGGTATCAGCACAATTATTGGAGAACAAGAGCTCAATTCTGCATTATATCAAGTAAAACTGTTGGATAGTAAAAGTGGTATTAAGATTTATTTTTGTTTTTTTTTACAATAATTTAGTGGTTTCTCAACTTCTTCAGGTAGTGAAAATACAATACATTAAGTTAAAATGTACAAATACTACAATTTTTTATTCAAAGTAAATAAAATGATAAAATTAAAACTAATCCCAAACTCAAGAACATGATTACCTAATTTATCAAACAATAATTTGCAAAAACATGATTAATAATTAAGACAATATAATTATCGTTTAATAGCTACACAATTACTCATATCACAACCATATTTATAAATTTTGCTATGCAATAATATATAACAAACAGATTTTTATCAAGAAAACATTCAATATATATCAGAATTTATCTGATTTGCCCCTCTCTGGATCTAAAACCTGCTGTAAAGCCAAAACATGTCAATTTGTCCTGTGTAAATCGAAACTGGGAAAGTTGGGAAACAAACAAAAGTTGTACAAAAAATATTCCAATACTATCTAAGAAACGGAGCATTTTGTTCGAATATAATATGGATACGAAACACAGTCATTGTACTCAATGATAGTATTGAAATTATAATTCTAAGTTAATTATTAACTAATTCGATGATAGTTTCTGTCTTTACTTGATGAAAATTCATTTTAATATTATATTAAAATAAACACATTTATGTAATTTTCACGTAAATTTATTTACTATTGACTATTGTTTCACCAGGTTACTGGCTTCTTCAGAATACAAAGTAAGACTAACAGTTAAATGCCTAATACTATTACAAAGAACTATAGGGATGCAAATAAGAGGGAATTATTTTGTTCTTTCTTAATACTGATAATCCCCTCTTACCTGCTTCAATCCTCTAGATAGCTCTGTAATTGCATCCCCATAGTTCTTTGTAAAGTTTTAGGCATTTAACTGTTAGTCTTACTTTGTATTCTGAAGAAGCCAGTAACCTGGTGAAATAATTGTCGATATTAAATAAATTTAAGTGAAAATTACATAAATGTGTTTATTTTAATATAATATTAACTAATTCATTCTGACAACCACAGATACAACCTATGTTATCAATTTCTGTATGTTACAATCAAAAGTGACTATAGTGTTACTTTTTATTGAAAACTATATATAAATAAAGTTATGAAATTATATACTTGTTGTTTTAAATTACACCTATAAGGAGTTCGCTACTCTATTTCGAATTACTCGTGCATCAATATCATCTGTAATCTCATCTCCTTCATCCACAACCTCGTTGTTATCAATTTTCTGCTACAACTTCTTCCAAATTTATATTATCATCCAAACATATATAGACCAATCAATAGAGCAAAAATTAACTGATAATGTGTAAAAAATACTATCAGGATACCGACTGTGCCATCACATTAACAAAGATTCCAAGCGATATTTTGCTATATTTTCCACTCGCAACTATGGTTTTTTACTTTGTTATAAACAATTGAATCAAGAAAATTACGTTTTTGTTCTTATCATGTTTCTAAAATCAAAAATAATAAACTAATCTTAATGGTGTCAACAGGTCAATTGTAAAGCATGAAAATAGCAATGAAATGAGCCCAGGCTCGATCCGATTGGATCATTAGTAACAGGGAAAAACAAAAAATACTGAAAAATGTAGGATTTTTCTTTAAAAATCGTATCTTCGTCACTTTAGAAGCTGTAGAACTGGGCTTGTAGGAACTGACAGTAATTTACATCTATTTTATATATACCAAAAGAAGGCGCTACCGGTTAATTAGTTTTTGAACAATCGTGATATAAAGTTTTCTGTTCACTATTATTGCATTACGCTCCCATGCGTCACAGATAATCAAATTTGAAATTTGAAAAAAGTTGTTGAAAGTAGAGGTGTCATTCTACAAAGCCTCTATTCTCATTTTTCACTAAATGTCTGTGAAATATCTGAAAAATGTTAGCAAACATGACAAAAAATGGGATAGCGTATGAATGTATCCAAGTAGTGGGGGAAACATGGTTGTTGAGGGGAAGCGTATAGTAATTTATAGTAGAGGCACATACATAGATCGTTTTAATATTTAAAATCCTCACAAGTGAGAATTTTTTTAATGGCCGCTCTCCTCCGATGTTCCGTAAACCCAAAATCCACAAATTAAGGCAAAAACGTTGCCGAGAAACCATTTAAATATAAATATATTAATAAACAGTTCTCATTTGGTGTAATATAATCGAACAAATCACTCTGTATAGAAGTTTTTTTAACGATTAAATTCTTTCACCATCTGTCAGAGTTACAGTTACTATCGATAATAATTATTGTTAGCAGTTCCCCTCAACAACTGTGTTCCCCCACTACTCGAACACATTCATACGCTCACCAAATTTTGGTCATTTTTGCTAACATTTTTCGTATATTTCACAGACATTTAATGAAAAATGAAAATAGAGGCGTTGCAGAATGATACCTCTACTTTCAACATCTCTATTCTGAATTGATATTTGACAATCCATGTCGCATGGAGACACACTGCAAGAATAGTGGACTAAAAACTTCAGATAGCAATTATTCAAAAACTAATAAACCGATAGCGCCTGGTTTAGTCACGCAATTACTATCAATTCCTACAAGCCCAGTTCTACAATTTCGATAGTGACGGAGTTATAGTAATATAAAGAAAACCGCTAAATTTTTCAATATTTTTTGTTTTTCTCTGTTACTAAAGATCTTATCGGATCGATTCTGGGCTCATTTCATTGGTATTTCCATGCTTTACAATTCACCTGTTGATACCATTGACATTTTCTTGTTTCAATTGTTTATAATAAAGTAAAAAACCATAGTTGCGAGTGGAAAAGGTAGCAAAATATCACTACAAATCATTCTTAATGTGATGGCACAGGCAGTAATCCTGATAGTATTTTTTGCACGAAAAAATCTCTATCGATTGGTCTAATATGTCGAAACTTTTGTTTCAGGAGTCCAAAACATTGTTTTATATAACATATCTCTTTTTGGCTAATTTTATGTTATAGTTAGACTGTTGACGTGTTGAATTTCCTCGATTTTTGTATGGTTGTGGTTTAAAAAGGTATCCACTATCTGCAAGGACAAAAAATCGAACACATTTTTGCTCTAGTGTCATGTACAAAGGTGAACTTCGAAATACCCATCTGTCATGCACAGAACCTGGATTACCAATAAACAAGTCAATAATTTTTCTTCTGTGGTCACAGACAGCTTGCATCCGAAATGAAAGGAAAAAATTTAAAATAATTGTAACAAACAAAATATATTGTTTTTTACTTGTATTGGATAATATCCCTTTCTATTAAGGTATGAGTCATGATTATTTTCTGGTTTAACAATTTTGATATGATAACCATCTATAGCACTTATAATATTGTCAAATCCATTTTGTACACTGACCAGTTTTTCATTGTCTGTTGGCGATTTTATTACTTGGTGGAGACAAATTACATGAAAACATTGCCACCCTTTTGATAATCCGCCTCAGTGAACTTACAGTTATATCAAACCTGTGAAACACATCCTTAAAAGGAAAAAATTGAGGCAACACAAAAATAGTTGCATGTTTTAAGTAATTTTATATGTATTTTATGTTTTTTCATTATTTAACCAAAGATCATACAATACAAACTTGTACTAAACTGAACTACACGCCACTTCTTGAATTTCTTAATGAGTAATACATTTTTATAACCTAAGCCCTAACCTAACCTCGGAATGGCACAGAATGTAAAATTGAGACATGGAACAGCACAAGTCTAAGTAATGTATTATCAGTTCCTTAAAAAATTGTGAATCGGGAAAACCGTTCGATAACCATTCAGAAACAATACATATTTTAGTTGGTACAAAAAGCTGTATCATTCCATGTACCGTGCAAATCCGTGTTAGAACACTTTTGAGATAATTCGCATGCACTGAATCGTTACGGTACGGTTTTGCATCAAGTAGGGACAAACCTCATAATGATTGATGAAGATGTACCTGGCGAGGATGTACCAACACTAAGTAGAATTCCTAAGGCAAATATAACCCAAGGAACACAAGATACAGCATCAGTTGTAGAAAAAGTGAGATTTAAACATGACTATATATATTTCATACAAGACATTATAACCTCTTAGGTAATACACACATTTCTGGAGGTAACAATAAATTTTTCAAGATACACCTCTCATAGTAAGGCAATGAAAATTCAGTCACCAAATATCTGAATTCCATTTGTTAACATCTTTCTTTATCTTGAATGAAGTATAGTTTTTGTTATAGTATTTAAAAAAATTCAACAAAAATTAAGGATTTTATTTTTCCAGTAAATATATAAAAAATAAAAACAGAATTAGTTGACTCCGAAATAGTTGTTAATAATATAATCACGAACAAATCTCACATCTAAATTTTGTAAATCACCTTCAAATTATTAGGGTTATTCATTTGCCCTAAATTAATCAGATAATTCAGCCTATCATGATTGTCTACAGGTGGTTCTTGTCAATAAGAGTCTTTAGTCGTAATCCAGAGGCCAAACAGGGAAAGCGACTTTTCCATACCGCAATAGTGCTTTCCACAATGTTCCTTGTTTTTGTTAACGATTCATGTTCTGCAGGTGTGTTAGGATTCTCGAAAGGAGTAAATAAAAAAAGTCTTAGTGGATAACCACTGTCCCCTGAAATATCAAAACTGTATTTTGCAACATTACTATATATTGTGCTGTAATAATTACCTAACAAAATTCCGTTTCCGTATTCATCTTTTTCAAAATTAGCACAGCCCTTGAATTCATGAATATGGTGGCATCATGGGCAGAACCAGGCCATCATGCAACAACATCACAAAATCATGTCTGAATCACATATAACTTGAGTGTTGATTGAAAAGAGGCCTTTCATGTTTTGAAAAACTTCACCATCCTCACCACTTACAAAATATTATATTATATAAGTTGACAATTTATAAATTTGAATTCACCTGGATTTGATATTTTGACATGGGTACCGTCAATAACACCGACAATCTTTGGGAACCCATCAATATCAAAATATTTAACTTGTTCATCTATAAGAACTAGCTGTCGCCCAGTGGTCGAAATTCGACCAATTGTGTCAATATCTCTGGCAGGTTAAGTAACCTGAAAATCGTATCGGGACATTCTATCCTAGGACCTTAGGGAGAACAGCAATTACACGGAACGGATCCAGATTCGGAACCTCTGTGTGATAGTTTCCTTGAAAATCCTAGATGTCGGTCTTACATCTCGCTTCTACAAATAAGTAAAGAAATTCAAGTTTTTTTCAAATATAATTCATAGGGCATTATTTGTGTTCAAAATCGTAATTCTTAATTTAATATGACAACAAAGCAACCGCTCATGGGCTACCATACATATTTATTTTCTCTAACCTGTCTGTATAGCTATAATTGCACTCAATTCTCAAACAATTATTAAAATCCTCATTATAATAATTCCATCTCATTATATATTTCCACCACCCTGTATATGCAACTGCTCATGGACCACGCATAATATTTTAACATTTTTGAACCACCCGGTAAACCATTCTGTATATGCCACTGCCTATGAGCCACGGTATTTACTCTTTTTGTTTATGAAATTTTTAACTATCTTCTGTAACTATAATTCTACTCTGACCTATATTTCAATCTTCATACATATGGAACTCTTCGTGGGCTACTCTATAAATCATTTCCGTTTCTAACATTTTTTATCATCATCCTGTATATCTATAATTCCTCTCACCCTATATATACAACTGCTTATGGGTTACAAAATGTTGCATTTCCTTTCCGCCACCCTGTATATGCATCTCTGTATAATACTCTTTGCACCACCCTGTATAACCTTAATTCTACTGCACCTTCTATTCCAAGAACCCTGTAAATTCAACCGCTATTGGGCTTCCCTATATAATTATTTTATAATTGCACTCTACTCTGTATTTTAAACACCCTATATATGCAACTGCTTATGTGCCACCCACGAAAAAAAATATTTTGAACATATCTGAAATCGCTCTTTATAATTATAATATACAACGATTACTTTACCACTAAACAATAACAACTCTTGCATGCCACTTCCAGTAGTACATGCTCTAAGTATAAACAGCATTGGTCCCTCTATATATAATTACTCAATGTTTTGAGTCTGGCGGTGGCGGAACGCGGCACATTCAGTTGTTTGGCGTTGACATTATGACGTAAATAATGAATTTTTATTATATTTTATTTAATGAATGAACTATTATTATAAATTAATATTAGCATTCTGCACTGAAGGTCGTCAGTAGCTACTAAACAAAACAAAAATGAACAAAATCGGTTGAGAGACAGAGGAGAAAATGGTACCTAATCGTTTTGTCTTAGCCTATTTATATATAGATATACATTTTTCTATATTGCCAGTACAACCCAGCTATTGCACAAGATACTTTTACTATAATCCTAAATACTGTTGTGGTAGCATTCCTGAGAAATCTGCTGAGGCATTTAGGTGGGATAATACCTTAGCATTAGTAATAATTGATTTATAGGCGAGAAGAAGCCAAATTAATACCGAAAACTTATAGGGCAAATTGTGCTACTAGTTCCGAATGTATGACAAGAAAGCAAGGACGCGGAACACAAATACTTATCAGAGATGGAATGGCAAGTCTGGAGTGCAACCTATTCGACAAATTCAACACGAAACAATTCGAGGAAACCGGAAGTACCAGCTAGCGGGTAACGGTGGAAATATTACCAACTACTGTTACTAGCCACAAGGGTTATACAAGAATAGCCAGTATCTGGTTGCACCTCCTGTTATCTAATTTTGTCTATATTTATAATGGACCGCACGACCAAAAAAGAACTAAACAAATCGGAATAAATTGATATCGGAATAAGAGAGTTATAAAAATATTAATTATTAATATTCTGCAGCGATTGGCATGACAGGGAATATTGTGGGGTTCAACATTTCGATATATAACCAATGTCTTAACACCAACCAAAATTGATTAAACAGACAACCCCGTTTCATGTACCGAGTTGCTAATCTCCTGGAATACCTAAACAAATATTACTAAAACTACTTAAAGTTGTGCTGATCAACTACGTATGAAGTAATAAACACATTACGGAATGGCAATAACGCGTATAAAAAACAAAACCTACTTTTTACAAATTATTGGAAACCTCCATCTGATCATCAACTGGGTGCAAATTATGCAAAACTGTTTCTTTATACAACCGAAACATTCGAATGATATAGTTCTAAATATGTGGATATATACCTATCTGTATATATATATTTACTTTGGTGTTTTTATATAAAACACTCGAACCATCTGTCAAGAGTATGGTATATGTTATAGCATAGTATGCCTTCATATACTTAAATTACTCACTAGACGGTAGATGTCACCGACGTCTATTAGGTTCAATACGCTGACTGTTGTCTTACTGATGTGTATTACATCCAAGTATTTCACTTTAGAACTTGTCATTCCAGGAAGCGTATCTGACGAGAACTCCTGTTTCGAAACGGCTGTCATACGTTGAATGATATAGTTCTAAATATGTGGATATATATCTGTATACAAATTATAATCCAAAACAACAAAACTTTTCAAGGTCATGACAGACAAATCCGAGTTAAAACCTCCAAAATTAAAGGTTAAAGTAGCCCAGGTATTAGTCTCAAGCAAGATCGTTCTATTATTTCCAATTTATCGAAATGAAACTTTGCAGTTGAGCTCTATATTGGGGCCGCATACAGTTATACTTCTACATAAGTGATCAACTTTATATCACACATTAACATAAACCTAACGCTTAATAGAAGCATCCAATCCATTCCTGAAATAGATCAGAGTATAATTTGCGTAAAAGATCTTAGAAATGGCGCCCGTTATTAGCTACGTGCCTGAAAAAACATCGATGGCCCCAGCAGGCCGGAATATCCCTCGGCGTACTGAGTTCTTTGGGAATAACACTACATAAATTTCAAAAGTCCAAACGTTTCAAGGTGTAAATGAGACCCAGGTTTCAATGGTATTAACACAAAATGAACAAGAAATTAAAAAAAATTTGCTAGGTCATGCTTTTAAGTGATAAATTGTATAAGAAATTTAAAAATTAAAAGGATTCGCAATGACAAATATCGTATTCACAATTTGACAGTACGATATTTGTCATTGCGAATCCTTTTTAATTTTTAAATTTCTTATACAATTTATCACTTAAAAGCATGACCTAGCAATTATTCTTCTATTATCTTCTTTTTTTTCCAAAGAGCCCTCAACATGTGGAATTGTGTGACTGTGAACAATATCATACTCTCGCAGCTAATTGCGTAAGCATACTGCAGCTTTAACTATTTCTACTGCTGTAGATTTGGTTGTACTTATGGGGCCACGATAAATCCTTCATTTTAAAACAAAAATTGCCTAAATATTTTCAATGACACGTCCGGCTCAAGCGATAACTAAATACACTTTTTTCACAGCTCATACCTTTTTCACCAGATAGGGCTGCATATAAGGTTTTTTAATGGAAATGCTTAATTCCCTACTAAGTAGAAAGGCTTTGGTAGTCTTCTGTCAAAATTGTACATTTGGCATATTCGTTAGATCATTTTCAATATTGAAACCGATTCTATAGTTCTTAAAAATGTTGTTATAACGCCTTTTTCCGTATACCCTACTATCAACAAATATAAAGATGCATATTGTATCACAAATAATTGGTAGTACAATACTGTGACTATTGTTCTAATTATAGAACAAGGAACCACATTTATAAAATGCCTAAAAAATAAACAGTATGCTCTCAATCAATTGATACCATATAATTCGAACAGTTCCATACATTTTCATATTGAACAATTAAATATTGGTAATGAATTGATTCTTCACTATCTTCAGATGCAAAATTCCTGAGGCAGTAACTATTGCACTTGAGTTACCTTAAAATCCATTCTAATCTTTTTGCAGATTCTATGTGTTTCGTAACACAATATTTATTTCTTCAAATCCGGTCCAACAAATTATGTTCCTCATTATTTATTAAACTTCTTTGAATACTGCGTCCATCTTCGTAACAAATTAATTATTATTACTTAAAGTGTATAAATTTAATGCCATTACTTTAGTATGTAAATAAATTTCAGAATGATGAATTATAGTCCACATGAATAGCAGACTTTGACTTTTGCATTATCTTACTTAACTAAATAGAAAAATTGTATTCTTCGTGTTTTTTAAAAAAATATAAACAAAAGTATAAGTTATAAAATATTTGTTGAAATTAATGAAACTGTATAGTCTACAGTTTAATACACCTCTCAATGAGACTTATTAAATTAACGTTACTTGTATTCATATTCACTTAATAATAAAAAATTTTACTCATATACTTTATCAGCGTTTTTAAATATCTATTCATATATGGCACGGTAGCGTTCGCAATTCACAGTAACAGCTGCTCCTTCCTCATTTTCAAACAAAAATGGGTCGATGATGCCGCCAGACCAAAATCCACACCAAACAGTCACTCTTTGGGAGTGCATTGGCTTCTCAACGACGACATGCGGATTTTCCGTTCCCCAAATTCGGCAATTTTGCTTGTTAACATATCCACCGAGGTGGAAATGAGCTTCGTCCGAAAAGATGATTTTTCGGTAAAATTCCGGGTCTTCGTTCAAGTGCTCATTGGCCCATTGTGCGAAGCGATAGCGCATTGGATGGTCTGTTGGCTTCAACTCCTGTACCAATTGAACTTTATACGGTGTCATTCCGGTCTTTATGCAAAATTCTCCTCAAAGAAGTGCGCGAAATGTGCAATTCTTGCGATCGATGGCGAGTTGATGTGCTCGGAGTATCGGCCACACTTTGTGCTACAGCATCAATATTCCCCCGTGTACGCACAGTAGGAGCACGTTGACGTGTTGGTTTGTCAATGAGCAAACCAATTTCACGCACTTTTTTCACAAATTGTCTCATATACGGAGCGGAAGCGTTTATATTGATAAAGCCAATATTTTATCATTCAATGAAAAGCCTCTGCCCTTTGGCTTTAACCGTTGATTTCTCATTTGACTTAAAATTTAAAATATCTTAATTCACATTTTTTTTCTTCTCCAAGGGCTGTTTTGTTCCGACTCTCGTTGCTGTTCTCTTCCATTAATGGATAGTTCACTCCTCATATGCTTGTCTATTGAATGTACAACCATTTTTCTCACTACTACCTTCTGGTTTACTGCAAAGTATATCAAGAAATTATGAATAATTTGAAAACCAATATTAAAATTCGTACCTATAAATCCTTGTATTATTTGACATCCTGAACTGGTAGACTCCGCTGCATGGTGATCCCCTTCTAAAGCCTCTTCTTCTCACCATACACTTTTTCAGGAATTTTCACTGATAATTGGTAAGGGGCTTGATTTGAGGTGGTACTGTTACATTCTTTACCTCTTGTTTTTCGTGGGTTAGAGGATCTTTTCTGGTGAAAACCATACAAGTAAGTATATATGAGAAATATGAATATACCAGGTAAATTTAATGTTGGCAATGCACTTCTCAGTAGTTTGCTATTCTGTCCATTACACTGCTCCTTAAAATGAGCTTCACAAATAAGAGCAGGCTGGGTGATTTCAATAAGATAAGATAAGATAAAGATATTTATTTCCAAATATGACATAGCTTACAATGTATGAAATCCGTCAGGTTACTTGAGCGTACATTTGCATAATTATCACAGTGATTGCAGGTACATTTACAATAAATATATACACAGTTATTACTGTTTGACACAAGATCACTTACTGAATACAGATAACACAATAAAGTGGAGTACATTTACAATACAAAATAAATCATATTAACTACACGCTAAAAAAAACTGACTAAGTATTCATCTAACGAGTACAGTTCTTTCGTTATTAAAAAATTCTTTAATTTTTTTTGAAAATATTGACATTCCCAGAGTGTCGAATATCCTGTGGAAGCTTATTAAAGATTTTTATCCCTAAATTATCAGGTGATCTTTTAGTTATATTTAGTCGGCTTAGAGGCTCTCGTAGACTGTCTCCGCCCCGAGTGAAGTGGTCATACACCACATTGTTTTTTATGTATTTATTTCTGTTTACAAAAATTAGTAAGCTTACCTCAAATATGAATATAGCCGTCATGGTTAATATCTTCAATTGTTTAAATTTAGTTCTACATGAGGTAGTTTGAGAAACACCAAGTAAATACCTTGAAATGCGTTTTTGTGCTATAAAGACTGATTGTGATGCAACGGATGAACCCCAAAAACATATCCCATATCGGAGACGTGATTCGATATGTGAATAATATAGTTGAATGAGTGCGGAGTTTGTTAAGAGACCTTTTTTAAACTGCGAACCATAAAGCACAAACCATGCAGCTTAGAGCACAAAGAGTCACAGTGTACTCTCCAACTCATGGTATGGTCTAAATTTAACCCTAAAAATTTAGTGGTTTCACTACGACGATTTATTTCGTTTTCAATTCTAATATTAAGATTTAAATCCTGTTTATTTTGAGGTGTATGAAATCTAAGGTATGTGGTTTTACTACTGTTTAAATGTAAATAATTTTGACTAAACCATTTGAAAACCGATGCTATCCCATTATTGCATCGGTCTTCAAGAAGATTATTATCTGCAGCAGAAACAATAAATGATGAGTCGTCAGCAAATAACGATATCGTCCAATCAGGGCTGACTCCTGACAAAATATCATTGATATAACATATAAAAAGAACAGGGCCCAAGAATGATCCCTGGGGTACCCCCATATTTATATTAACAGAGTCGGATATAAAAGACTACCGCCCCGTGTAGCCACTATCACATGACAATGAGTCTAATTGTTTACGATTTCTTAGAAAGCTTGAAAGCCATGATAGTGCTAACCCCCTTACTGCGTACGCATGCATTTTATTTAATAGCAGTTCTAAAGTAACACAATCGAATGCCTTGCTTAGATCACAAAAGATCCCAGCAGGGCATTCGCCTTTTTCCATATATTCCATTACTTTTTGATAGAAATTGTGAATTGCATTTTTTGTTGAACAGTTTTTCCTAAAGCCATATTGAGAAGTTATTAGTATTTTATTTTTTTCTAAGAAATTTTCTAGTCTATTCAAAAAACAGTACTCAAATATTTTTGAGAATACAGGTATAAGAGCTATCGGACGATAGTTTTCTGGGCTGTGCTTATTTCCTTTTTTATAAATGGGAATAATCTTATTGATTTTTAAGATATCAGGAAATTGTCCCTGATTAAAACTCATATTGACCATAAAAGTGAGGACTCTAGTCAAAGGACCGAAAACTTTCCTAAGGAGGAAGCCTGAAATTTCATCAAAGCCAGCAGATCTTTTATTTTTAATTTTTTGATTGAGTAACGAGATCAGCTCTGCTTCTGTGTAAGGGAACATAAAAAGGCTAATCGCCATTAATCTGAGAGGGTTGGGTGATGTGGAGTTGTGACTTTTAATTTGATCCGCTACTTTGGCGGGCGCTTCTTTAAAATAATTATTAAAAATATTTGCAATAACTTGTGGATTTTTTCCACATATTCATCTATTTCCAGCACAATATTATCCCTGTCTAGTCGTTTGCCTGTTAGCTCGCTCACCACCTTCCAGGTCTCTTTGTTAGGATTTTGGGCTTTTGTTATTCTACACTGCAAAAATTTTCTTTTAGTGTTTGTTACTAGAATTTCATGGGCTTTTTTAGCCAGTTTATATCGAGCTGTTAATTTAGGGTTTACTAATTTGGACTTAAATAATTTTTTTAATGCAAGACTTGATTGTATAACTTCCTGTTTGACCCATGATTTTTTATTTTTGTCTAGCTTAATTTTTTTTATTGGAAAGTGTATATTAAAATAATATAAAAACGTTCTATGAAAAATAGTAGTGGCAATATTCACATCACTCGCCCCAAAGACAGCCTGCCAGTCCTCTTTTTCTAGGTCATGGTAAAATGATGCAACATTATTTTCTGAAAATGTCCTTTTATAAATGAATTGTGTAGTTGTATTGCTAATAAAATTACGATTTAGATTAAGCTTTAATTTTATTAATCTGTGGTCAGAAATAATATTATCTTCAACAAGACATTCTATATTAATATTTGAATAAACATGATCAAGCATGTATCCACCTCTTGTTGGTGTTAATACTTTGTTAAATGCACCATAACTGCTTAAGATATCTGTTAAAATTGAGTAGTAACGAATATCCCTGATATTATCAATGTTAAAGTCACCATTTACAATTATATTTCGACTAGGCTTATACACATATTCTAGGATTATGTTAAGTTGATTAGAGAAAATAGTAAAGTTCCTATCCGGAGATCTATAACAAGTAAGAATAATTATTTCATTGGATTTTGATTTAGATGGTATTTTTAAGAACACACCGCAAATTTCAAAGTCTTTCTCAATACAGACCACTGGAAGTTTAATGGGTACAGCCTTCAGATCAGGTTGACACCAAATTCCAACACCACCTCCCTTTTGTTTGGATCTGCAGTAGTTAGAAATATTTATTAGTCCATCAAAATGAATTGTCTGTAATTTTGTTGTTGAGCACCATGTTTCACATAAACACAAAATATTTGTTTCGTTATTTTTTATATATTCAGCAGTAATTAAATCCGCTTTGTCTTGATTTAGCGCTTGACAGTTCATAAAAACAATATTATACATCAAATCATTGTAAGTTACCTGGTCGTTTCCGTTGTTTTCTTTATGTGAAAAAACCGATCCACATATGCACCTGCGGGCCACTTAGCTGGATCCATCGCTGTTTTTGCATTTTCTGAGTTTATGCAGACTTTAAACGAACTGTAATGGTTTGGATATTTTGCTGTTAGAGCACTACACTCTGCTTCAGGAAAGTGTTTTTTAACATAGGTTTGTAAGGATTTTGGTTGGGTGTTTGCTTTTATTCGAGATACAAATAATGTAAACTTTTTTGGAGCTACATTTACCGCGTTTATATGATAGCACCTTTGTCCAGTCGTCATTTTTAATATTAATTTTTGAACTGTTTTCATTGTTATTGTGGTTTTGAGAGGTAGACGATGTTTCGCTTGGTTGTTTATATTTGTGATTACTGTGATACTGATGTGTTTGGTTATGGTCCATTATTTCCTTTGCGCATGCCTCTCCCGACTCTTGCTTATTATTTAGCGTTGTTGTCGATTTGATATTAATTGACTGAGCGTTTTCATCAGCGGGCAATGTATTTTCCTTCATACTTTCCTTTTTTTCCTGTATGGCGTCAATTTGTATCTGTAATAAATTAATAATAGCCTCTTTATCCTTAATAATAGCACATTTGTCACTTATGATATGATTGCGTTCTTTTAAAATTATCTTTAAAAAATAAATTTCTTTACGTAGCCTCCCCTCCAGGGTATCAGCAATGAACTCGCCCGAATCGAGGGCATCATCAAAATCGTCATTACGCCATTTTACCATATTGTCCACTATAATGATTTTGTTTTTTTCACAACAGAATTTGTGCAACCGTAATTCACAATTCTCACACTGCACTGTATTTGTTTTTGCAGATTTGTTGCATAATTTGCAAATATTAGTTAGAGACATATTTAAAGCAACCTACTTCTTACAACGTTTTCACAGTTTTTCATTCTTTATTCGTTGAAGCCATATTTCCTATTATTTGGGGGTGGTTGTAATATAATGTTTAAAAAATATAATTAGTAAATTACCTTCTAAATACCATAATTCATTACCGTTTAGACGTTTCATTGAAACATTCAGGAACACAACGTTTACGCTGAGTAGCCATTACATAAATGCTATTCCCTACATACCAATCTTGGACTAATCCGATAAATATTTGTCTGGTAAACCCTAAAAATGATAAAAAAATTTCCAACACAAAGATATGAATGCTCAACAAATATATATAGATAGTTATCTACAAGTCGTTATCCACGCTAGGTTTTGAGACAAATTTTAGGATGTTAAAATGAAGGTTTATTCGAGTTTACAGCCGATTATGAATACCGAGATCCCTATTTTGACTAAAATGACAGGACTAAAACAAGAATTCCTACATGAACTAACAATTATACTGCCATTACCTTCATTTTCTTTCAAAGAGTCCTCATCATAATAAAAATAATAAGGCCTTTATTACCCAACAGTAAAAACCATTTACAGAGTAATTAAGAAATAAATAAAAATGACAGAAAAAAAGTATATAAAAAATTATTCTAACACTAAAACTAATTGGAATACAAACATGTATAAAATAAATTAAAAATGACCCAATAAAAAGAAACAATTAGTTAGTAAATACATACATATGCACTTAAAATTGAACAATGGGTCACAACAGATATAGAGATAATGAATAAAGAATTCGTGCATCTGTATGAAATATTCAATGAAATATCCTCTAAAAGTACAAGCGTGCTTTATTTTTCAGTTCATACGTTGAGCAGTTGAATAAATCACACACCTCTGAGAGTCTATTAGCATATTAGCATTATTACTCATCAAATATATTGGAGCTTTAAATAAGATATTAGTTCGAGCTCGTTAGCACTCAAACGGTCTCGTATGCCTAGATACAACTCTAGGAATGACAATTCCAACCTGAGAAAATAGCTCTGGACAGTCAATAATGTTATTCAGTAACTTGTACAAAAACATAACTGTCGCCTGATCTCTGCTACTTTTCAAGGAGATCACATTGAACTCGAGTAGTAAGAGATTACATTCACATCCTCTTTGGGGATAAACTCCGCTAATTTTAAATGTATCGTTCGTATATAGGATTCCAGATTATAGAACTATATTATAATTTTATTCTAACTAAGCAGTTGAATAGGGATATTAAAACTGTAGTACTAAAATATTTGCAGTTTCGCATGATGAATCCATACTGTCTAAAGGCTAGTTTTATTGTGAGGTTAATATGGAGCTGAAATGTAAGTTTAGAATAAATGTAAACACCGAGGTATTTTATGGAGTCAACTCTTTCAAGAATGGTATCGCTGATACTGTACGGAAACTTTATTGTATTCCTTACACTTGGGAATGTTTAAAAAAAGTTTATTATTTATACACCATTCTTCCAACATACTGATTTCTTCTTGCAGTGCAACACAGTCATTCCAACTTGAGATTGTAGTATCTAATTTGAGATCATCTGCAAACAATAACTATTACATTTTAACGTGCTGGCTAGGTCGTTGATGTAAATTAAGAACAGTAGAGGACCTAGATTCGACCCTTGAGGAACTCCACTTGTGACTAGAAATTTATCTGAATAGAACCCGTTGAGGTAAACGTATTGAGTTCTATTATTCAAATATAATTTTTAGGAACACCAAGGCATGACATTTTAAAAAAGAGTCTCTTGTGAATGATTTTAAAAAATGCTTTAGAGAAGTCGGTGTAGATAATATCTGTTTGACCCCCACAAACAACACATTCAACAAGTTACTTTACCTGATGTTTCAATCAATTCTGCGTTATAATTTGCTCCACGGTGGTATTTTACCACACAATTAGATCCTTAAATCACCTTCACACGCTTCGAAGGAAGGATAGTATACTCCAAATTATCATATTGAACAAGAGAGAACATCTTGTAGAAATATTCTCGACCTGGAAAATTCAATTACAATAATTAACTGCAAATATTTATTTCAAGTATTAATTTCATGAAATTATATATACATCTAAAGAACTGTATACATGACATTAAATACTTAAACAAATTTCATGAACGATAGTAGAAAGTACAATTGTTAACGAAAAATCTCAGAAATGAAATCCCCATTGCGAAAAATTGAAAAAAAATTAAGGAGCAATTGCAAATGTATGAAAAACCGTTTATTCTCATCTTGAATCTAACAATTTGATACAAAAATCGAAAAAAGTCCCTTTGTCGTGACCTTTACCCCTACATGTCACATTGGAGGGCATACAATATATGAATAACAATTTCTAGAATTGTTTAATAAAACTTAAAATTTTGGAAGGCAATTTTTGCATACTTATTTCCTAAACATGTCAAATTTATGATTGCTTGTTTACTGATATGTAGCAAACAATATACAGGGTGTAAAAAAGTACCGGTACCCCTGTAACTTCATTTGATCGCACTTTCCGATACGCGGTCCACATAAAATTTGTTCAGTTTTTTACATAAAAGTTCAGTGGTCATTTCAAGGTTAATTGGCGACCTCTATTTTTTATTCCGGAATACAGATAAATATCACATAAAATATGTCCAAACATATTATATTACATGAAGACTAGCTGACAAACCAGTAGACCTACTTTCTCTCAATTAATCCTGCGAGAGTGTTTCCATAAGAAGGCAGGGTCCACAAACTGTTATTAGGTACTATACCTTGATTTTCAATTACTTATAAGTTAAGTATATTTCAGAATCCATTACGAGGAGTGAAAACCCAAATGCAAATCCAAAATAACTATTTGTCTCCTCAATCATTCAGGAAGTACTTATAAATTACTGATAGAACTTGTGTTTTACCTATTTTTCTTAATGTGTCGAATTATGTATATTTTTTAATAACCTTTTAACAAACTGATGATTTTTTCAGGCTTCACTTGATGAAAATTCATTTTTAAGATTTCTTAAGAAATTATTTTTAAAATATGAAAAAAAATCCTATTCCTCATTCTTAATATATTATATAACGCGTTTGAAAAAATTTAGCCCCAAACTTAATATCAGGGTTTTTTCCTTATTTTTCCTGTAAAGTTTAAGTGAGGCTCTATACCTCCATTTTTTTCAAATTTTTAAGTCTTGCTACTTCTGAGATAAAAGGGGGCATAATTTCATGTTTTATAATTTTGTTAATATGATTTTAAAAATATAAAAAAAAACATATTTTTATTTCTCATAATGAGCCCTTTCATTTGTTATATATTACATGACTATTAATATTTCAATTTAATTCTATAATTTTATACTTATTTTTCCTATAAAGGGTTCAAGTGAAGCCCAATGCCTCTAATTTTTCTTCAAAATTTTAGGTTCTAAGGTTTCGGTAATAGAGGTGGAATTCCTATTTTTTATATTTTTGTTAATATATTTTTAAAAAATTATTAAAAAATAAGAAGATAATATATTCGTATTTTCCATGATTAGCCCTTTCGTTTCATATATTGCATGATGCCTTAAAAAAGGTTTTTATTTTTCGTTTAATGTTATAATTTGCCCCGGAAAATTAATATTAGAGGCTCTCCTCTCTGTAAAGTTCAGGTGAGGCCCCATGTCAGTATTTTTTTAAAATATCGCGTCTTATAATTTCGGAGATAAGGGATATGCATCCAAATTTTCAAAGTAATCAAATTTGAAGTCAGTGAAAATTACGTTGAAAGATTCCATTACACTGACAGATACATATAGTGAGTCTAATACACTCTTTTTAAGTAGGTATTTTGAGATAAGTTATTATTCCGATTATCCTACTTTTCCTCAATATTTTAGGTAATTTTAATATTGTCCAAATCGTGCTCCACGGTAAATTTCAAATATAACTTAGTTTGGCAAAAGGCAAGTTATTACAAAAAAATAGAGAAATCTGTCGAAAGTTCAAATAATTAAATATATTATGGTTTAATAATTCATTAATAATCTGAAATTATTATTTCCTTCGACATTTTGTTGTCACAAACCTAACATATACAAGTGTTTGTTTAACATAAATAAAAAAATAAATTAAAATTTTGGATTTAAACAAAAAAATGTAATTTTCGGACTTTTCTTCGCAGATTTTATAACATTTTTAACATGAAATTCATTATTTTTTATAGTAAAAATATCTATGACAACCAACAAATAATTAACAAATTATTTTTGGGTTGGGTTTCGGCTCTTGGTCCAGGGCGAAAAACCTACTTATATTTAAGATAAAAATATGAAATTAGGGCAGTGCAATATGCTCCACCTAAGCTAACAATACCCTTAATTTGGTTGGCCTACGCCGCCTCGGCCGGGGGTCAGGAGAGTAACTTCCCCCAAAAATCTGATTATTTTTTTTAAGGCCTGCCATCGAATTCTACACATTTTTCTACGTCTGACACTTAATTTTCATACTTTTCCTGTAATTTTTCCTTTTTTCGATTTATCAACTTTATTTATTATATATATTATGTTACAGTTGCAGTTTACTTATTTTTTATTTAATTTTTTTATCAGCTATTACTATTTTTCACTAAATTTAGGAAATTGTTCTATTTTTAACTAGTTACTTACTACTCTCAATAAAACATGCAGGAGTTTTATCAGACAATAAAAGGTTAAGACGTTAGACTAATATTGTTGAGTTGACCAAATATATCAATTCATACCGCTAAGTAATTAGGGTATCCATATCCAGAAAAAAATTGTTTGGTAAATATAATTTAAAAAAGAAATTTTGACAACTAATGTCAAATTAAATTATAGTGAGAAATTCAATACAGTGGCAATCATTAAATAATAGCATATTAATAGTCTGAGAAAATTAGGTTTCAACAAATGTTATTAATAAAATAATTTGGTCAAGCAAGTGCGAGTTGACTCGCATACTAAGGGTTCCGTACCACTTCAAGATTCTAATATTTCAGTTTCAGACAAACAGAGAATGAGTGAATTTTCTTATATTTACCCTAGTATCTTTTAAGGGAACCGTTTTAAATTTATAAAAAATATGCTGTTTCATTTTCCACACATAGACTTTTTATTTTATCTGCTTCATGATTCGCTTGATTTTTATAAGAATACATATGTATTTAATTATCTAATTAGGCCCCCAAAAATTAACATTAGAGTTTTATTTTATTAATAAACTTCCAGGGGAGCCTTTTATAATCTACTGTCTGTAGATTGGAAGATAAAGGGCAAAATAGGTCAAGTATTAAATTATAAATTATTAAATCTGTAATTCAAATTATTTAAAAATACAAATAAAATATATTTTTCACAATTTAAATAGTGTAGTTTCTAAAGTGGGAATTAAGTCGATGTTGAATATTTTTCTTAATATCTTTTAAACAAATTATTTAAAAATATGATATATTTGTAATTCACATAATGAGCCTTTTATCTGATATATTGCATGATGCGTTTGAAAACTGAATCTATATTTTCCATTTAATTGTGTAATTTGTCCCTAAAATTACTATGGGGGTTTTCTAATATTTTTTCTTATACATTTCAAGTGAGCCCCAGTACCCCTGATTCATTTCAAAATTTCACGTAGTATGGTTTCGGAAATAAAGGGAGAAATAAGAATTTTTTATATCTTTATGTTAATATCTTAAAAATATGAAAAATATATACTTGTATTCCTCATAATGAGCCCTTCCATTTGATGTATTGCATGATGCATTAAAAACATTTTTTTATTTTCCGTTTAATTCTATAATTTGGCCCCCAATATTAATCTTAGGGATTTCTTTGTATTTTTCCTGTAAACAAAAAAATTAGGTCTTATAGTTTGGGGAATAAAGAGGGGAATAGGTGATTATTTTTAATATATTTTTTAATATATTTTAAAATATTTAAAAAAAAATGAAAAAAATATATTTGTATTCGTCATAATGAGCCCTGTGATTTGATATATTACTTGATCCGTTAGAAACAATTATAATTTTTTATTCCAATTAATTCTATAATTTGCCCCGCAAAATGAATATTAGGGGTTTCTCCTCATTTTTCCAGTAAAGTTCAGGTGAGGCGTGATATCTCTATTTTTTCAAAATTTTACGGCTTATGGTTTCGGTGATAATGTGGGGGGGGGAATGGGTAAATTTTTTAAAATTTTTGTTAATATCCTTTAATTATTTTAATTTATTTTAAAAATATGAAAAAAATATATTTGTTTTTGTCATAATGATAAATTTTCCATTTAATTCTGTAATTTGCCCCCCAAAATTAAAACTAGAGGTTTCTCCTTATTTTTCCAGTAAACTTCAGGTTTATACCTTTAATTTTTTTTTCAAAACTTTACATTTTATAGTTTCGGTGATAAGTGGGGCGGGGAATGGGTAAATTTTGGTATATTTTCATTAATATCTTTTGAACTATTTTTTTTTAAATATGAATAAAATATATTTGTTTTCCTCAGTATGGGACATTTCATTTGTGATGTATTACATAATGCGTTTGAATTTTTTTAAATTTTCAGTTAATTCTATAATTTGCCCCCCAAAATTAATATCAATGGTTTCTTCTTATTTTTCCTGTAAAGTTTGGGTAACGTTCTAATATTTCCTTTTTTTCAAAATTTTAGGCTCAGTAGTTTCGGAGATCAGGGGGGGAACGGTCGATTCTTTTAGTTTTTCCCCCCAGAAGTACCCCTAAAATCAAAAATTTCTCTTTTACACTGATCGGGTCACAAAACTATACATTGATACCAAATTTCAACCTCTTCCGTCCAGTAGTTTAGGAGAAAATTGCTGTGATGTGACAGAGGCAGAAATCTGGGGTGATATTATAAGGGTATCCGTATATTGTTTATACGGAACCCTAAAAACGATTATGATCATTAAAAAGTATTATTAAGAAAAAAATTTCCTCCAAAAATCATAATTTGCAGTTCTCTACAAAATTGTATATTCGTTTATAAACAATCTATAAACAAATGGAGAAAAAAATATATTCTTTAATAAATGTATTTAGTTGACATATTAACGATAATATAATAATAAATAAAAACAAAAGTTTTTAACAATATTATTGTGTTTGTTTCTTTTTTGTTAACTTACAACAATTATTACAAATTATTGTTATTTTAGGTGGTACATATTGCATTGCCCTAATTTCATAATTTTTTCTTAAATATAAGTAGGTTTTTCCAACATGCGAAATCCTTCACTTTTTGTTGATTTTTTTTTGAAGTCGATAAATCAGAAAAAATAAAAATTAGAGGGAAATTATGAAAATTGAGTGTCAGACGTAAAAAAAAGTGTAGAATTCTATGGCAACTGTTAAAAAAATAATCTTGATTTTTGGGGGTAATTACGCCCCCGACCGGTATGGGGTAGTTCAACCAAATTAAAATTGTTGTTAGTTTAGGTGATGCATATTGCACTGCCTGAATTTCATAATTTTATATTAACCAGAAATAGATTTTTCGCCCTGGCCCCAAGAACCGAAACCCAAACCGATTTTTATCAAGTTATCTAACGATCCTCCCAATAATTCATTTTATTGAAATGGTTCGAATGTCACAATATAAAATGCCTATTATTTTTTCGTAAATAGAGATTGTAAGTTGCATTAAAATGGAGCCATTGACAACGTTTTATACTAGTGTTAATAATTTAAAAATATTTCTGTACCGTAGACTAAAATAAAATCTTTACTAAGATCACAGAAATTATTAAAGTATTCGAATTAAGATTGACCCTCATTTGACTATCAGTAATATTTCATTGTAAGAATACGCTCTTCTGAATCAGAAGACGAACATGAAAAAAATACCTACTGTCCAAGTATCAAATTTTATAACTTCATGCCATATAATAGGATGATTAAGACATTTATTATAAGATATAAATGATAATGTAATTAATTTGAAATCAAAATACATACATACCTGTTTATTAAATTAATTATTCCTGTAATTTAAGTACACTTTTTAACACACAATACAGCTTAAACTGAAACAGAGGAATGATCAACCCAAATTCAATGTTATTGGCTAGAACAGTCACTGGACAAATATTTCTAAAGAATCAAAAAAAGTTCAGCCGACAACAATTTCTACGTTAGGTTCGAGTTCGAGCATAACAAGAAGGGTTTTTCATATTATGTCAATTTAAATTTGTCTATTCATCAAATATTTTTATTTTATAAGCAAAGGGTTAAAAATCAGCGACAATAATTTATGAACATTGTTTATAGGGGTTAAACATTAAATATTCTTTCTGTTTTAAAGATATAGGTAAAAAAAGTCCAAGACAATACTCTCTCTCTCTAAGTGTCCCTGAATTGTACATTATACCTACCGGCACGTAATGAATCCAATTTTAGATGGTTCATTTATGCATGAGTTTGTATGTCATAATTTCCTATAATATAACTATGAGCAACTTTTGACAGAATAATAAAATTGTTGCATCGGCTAAGTCTTGGATTCCTGAGTTTATAGGATCCTATTCCTATCTCACAAGATAATACACATTTTTTAATTTACGATTTAAAGTAAACTGACAATCAAATATCTTGATCGCAGGCAACGAAGGAATTTCATAAGCCCAACATATTAAGGATAAACAATTAGTATTTTATAACAATTCAATGACAGTTCTCAAAAAATACATTAGTCTATATGTCCATAAACAGTATACTTGCTTTGTTGACATTAAACATTCAATCGATTATATTTTTATAATAATAATAACCACGAATAGCATCTGTTTGTTTCTCAATTAAAAAATACACATTAAATAACTTCATGGGTTGGTTGCCAAACATATTTATGAGTTCAAGTCTACTAAGAAAATAATTTTAGATATATGACGAATCAAAATTTTTATTGCATCAAATATTTTTAGAAACAATAATAAACATAAACAATTGTTTAAATATAGAACACATAGTAGTTTTGGTAATCTGTAACTATTAGTATTATTTAGAATATATCCAACTAAGTAGGTTATCTTTAAACTATATTATGTAAAATGTGTATTTTTATGTCGTCACTAATACTTTGCTGTTGACAGTGTTTCAAACGAATTTAAAAAATTTCAGTTTATCTTATTTACCATATTATGAGTGCCAATATGCACAGGAATGATGACAATATACCTAGTTATTGGAAAAATCACAAAATAACGGTGTAAATATTTTCATGGTTTGATGCTCAAGCAAATTAGGGAATGTTTTAAGTTTAAGCATATCTATCAGTGATAAACAATAATAAGTAATAACAATTCAGTATTCGGGGACAGTTCTCAAAAACTACTTTGAGTCTATAAGTGTTCATAAACAATACAGTTTTGCGTGAATCTATAAAACTTTCATTAGTAAACATATACTTAAAGTCAACTCTATTTTTACAATAATAATAACTACGAATAACATCTACCAGTTACCACCTGCTTAGTTCGATCAAATACACATTAAAATCATTCGTCCCGTAACTTGTCGTTTGTTAAACATAGCTAGACTTAAATGTCTAACAATATGATTTTATTAAATATAACAACTCAAACTTTTTTGGCATCATATATTTCTATGATAAATAATAGATAATAGCAGTGTAGCTATTAGTGTCTTTTTGACAATCAAGTTTGAGAACAGTCCTCAAATTTTTTTTTTGACAATTTATACAGCAATTTAAATTTTTTAATAATATTTACTATACCATATATATACAACGTTGTCAAACCTATGAGAACATCTTTAAGCTTTAATTATTTATGATATAGCCTGAGTATCTATGTTGATTTGACAAGAAATGTATGGGAACAGTCCTCAAATGATAATTTGTAACAAAACATTTCTTTATATAATTCTTTGTTATTTCGCTGAAACAGACGAATAAAAACGATAAAAATCTATTAGTATTATTTAGAATATCTCCGACTAAGTACGTTATCTTTAAACTATATTATGTAAAATGTGTATTTTTATGTCGTCAGTAATTCTTTGCTGTTGACAGTGTTTCAAACGAACTTAAAACTTTTCAATTTATCTTATTTACCATATTATGAGTGCCAATATTTACAAGAATGATGACTATATACCTTGTTATTGAAAAAAAAACACAAAATAACCCTGTCAATATTTTCATGAGTTGATGCACAAGCTCATTAGGGAATGTTTTAAGTTTAAGCATATCTATCTATGATAAACAATAAAAATTAATATCAATTTTGTATTCCAGGACTGTTCTCAAGAAATACATTGAGTTTATAATTGTTCATAAACAATATAGTGCTGTGTGAATGTACACAACTTTCTTCAGTAAACAGAAACGTATTATATTTTTACAATAATAATAACTACGAATAACATCTACCAGTTACCAGCTTCTTAGTCCGATCAAATACACATTAAAATCTTTTGTCCCTTAACTTGTCGTTTGTAAAACATAGCTAGACTTCATGTCTAACAAGATGATTTTTTTTAAATATAACAATTCAAACTTTTATGGCATCATCTATTTCTATAATAAATAATAGATAATAGAAGTGTAGCTATTAGTGTCTTTTTGAGAATCAAGTTTGAGAACAGTCCTCCAAAATTTTTTTTCATTGACAGTTTATACAGGAATTTAAATTTCTTAATTATATTTACTATACCATATATATATATATATATATATATATATATATATATATATATATATATATATATATATATATATATACCTCGTTGTCAAACATGAGAATATTGTCTTCCAAACATTGTTTGTGGCATATTCTTGATTACTTTTATGTTTTTTTGGGCAATAACACCACAATCGAAATAAAACGACGTATATTATACGTATTGCCGAAAAAAACATAAAAGTAATGTGAGAACATCTTTAAGCTTTAATTATTTATGATATAGCGAGAGTATTTGACACGAAATGTATGGGGACAGTCCTCAAATGATAATTTGTATCAAAACATTTCTTTATATAATTCTTTGTTATTTCGCTGAAATTTCCTTACCTTAAACGACACTTTATAGCATAAAATGGCGCACTGTAATAACTTGTTAATAATTGTTAAATGCGTAACACGTTCTATTAGTTTTTGTTCTTCAGATCAGTTTCTGAGCAGAAGCCAACGAATGGACTGTGTTAATACGTTTTATCTGTGTTATAAAAAATATCCTAACACCTTTATAACGAACACCTCATAAAATGTTATCAGTGTATATGACTGTCCCTGAATAATACGCTGGACACATATTTTTTTTAGACCAGGTCTCAAATCATACAGATGTCCTCAAACAATACATTAGCCCAAGAATATGTCCTCGTAAAATACGCTGGGCATATATATATATATATATATATATATATATATATATATATATAAATTGATTTAAAAATTTTTCTTGGATTTTGGTCATTTGTTTATTTAATTTTAAATGTTACGTTTCGGACACATTTTGTCCTTTTTCAAACATATCAAACTCAATCTAAAAGTTACAATTATTTTACAACTATGAATATTATATAAAAATTAAATTTACTTACAATAGACATTTATGGGCAAGACACTAATTTGTATCTGGGCACATTTACACATTTAAAAATTATTTACAATCACGTTCACTCACAAATTGATGTCTGACTCGCATCACACTAGTATTAACTAACTATATATATATATATATATATATATATATATATATATATATATATATATATATATATATATATATATATAGTTTTCAGTACAGAAGAAGCATTCGGTATCACCCTCGTCTTCAGAAGAATCTGATATGTTTTGCTTTTTTGCGTTTTCCCTTTCCGCTTTCTTAAGGGCCTTGTTTTGTTCTATATCTGTTTTCTTTTTAGCTTCCTCTTCAAGATATGTTTTGTAGGGTGTGCTGGTCAAGACTTTTGTGTCTACTCTTATTCATCTTGCACTCGCTCTTTTTCCAACTATCTTCTGTGTTGGTCGTACTTCCCTGAGTGTAACAATACTAAAAGATGCGGATGGAAAACCAACAGCTAAAGCTGGAGATTTTTGAGTCATCATTGGAATCGAAGTTTGAAGTGGAGATACCTGAGGTGTTAAATGAAGAGATTCTTGGACATCCACTTGTAAAGGCTGTAGTGTTTAAATTTCTGACTCAGTCGGTTTACGAGGTGAGGCATCCCCCTACCTTAGTGTTTTCCTAAGTTTCTTCACCCTAGTCCTTTTTTTTCTTGTTATTTGAACATTAAACTGACTAATTTACTACTACACTATGACGATATACTAAATAAACTAATATAAGTTAATTTGAAACGTTTTAAATCATTACTGGAATGAAGCAACGGTAAAATTTACCTTGGATTGCAACTACTAGTTATAGGTTTCTCACAAATTTGATATTTCAATAACAAATCAAATACTCTTTAAAGAAAACAAGATGGATCACGCTCGCCGTCGAGCGGCATGTAGCCACCACATCCCCAATGCGTCAGAGGAACCCATTCCCCTAACATGGAGAAGCAGATTTGCGGTCCACCAGCGGGGAAGAGAGAAAAATAAAAATAAAGAAACTAAAAAAAGGATACTCCCAGTTCAGAGCTGTCGGCCAATCCTCCAGCATGGCGGTTCATGGGGCTGAGAATGAGCATAGTAGTATCCCCCCAGCATAAATGTTGCAGCCCTGTAGGGAACACAACGGTCCGAATGCTACGTCCCCGTGCTCAATCCTCCCAAGGACCTAGTGCTTGATGCACTGCCGGTCGGAGCATAACCCACACATCTCTGAAAAGGGTCCTTTATTCAAAAATAACCATTAAACGATAGAGAATTCCAAGGAACCTCTACCGAAGATAACACCTTGTTTCACCAAAGAAGATTTTAATTATAGTTTTACCCCAATATTCTGGAAATGGAAATTAAATAAGGGAATAGAGGGGACGGTACATTACGATAAATCGCTGAAAGCAAAGGAACGATAAAACAAGATAAACCCAAAATAAAAATAGAAAAGAAAATATTCAAAAAATACCTTTGTCAGATGTCATACTGCTGAAAATGGAAAGCACAAAATATGGTAAATTATCTAAGGAAAGGTAAGATATAGAAAACGATATCCAGTCACAGGAGCAGCAAGGTACTTTGGATAAAGGGTTTTGTTAACGTTGAAATATAGTAATATCCTATCGGTAACATCACAATTTGTTCCTGTAAAATATATTGAAGAAGCCGAACAAGGGTTGAAGTTTCTTTTTAAAACCTTCCAACAAAAATTGATCACAAATGCAAAGATGATTTTAAAAAGAATATTTTCATATTATATGTGGTATGTCTCGACTTTATCTTAGACTTGTTTGAAAAGTTTCGTCTCTAATTGAAACGATGGCGTTATGTTGACGTCACCAAATTAAAAAAAATAAAGCACAACTAACTATTAATCAAAAAATACACTCGTGGAAATGAAGATTATTTCTTCAGTTAAATGAGAGCAGTCATCTTCTATGAAGCTTCTCGATTATTCAGATTTTTTGTCATAATTATATATATGGGGTATAATGTAAAACAAACTACTAAAATGTGGCAAAACTTGTGACGCACAAACAGGTGTGAGAAATATATGTGTTGTTCTTTAGAGACCACACATTCCTCTCACTTGTTGCGGCGTTATTGTGCCGTCCTACAAGAACACAATCTGATCAAGGAGGTACTACCAGGTTATTCTCCTTGATTTGGAAGCGTTAGTTACGTTTTGGGCACTCTTAGCCCCAGGTGATGGCATGCATAAAAAAGTATTTGCCAATTAATATTAGCCTTGTAGATTATATATACTGAACTTTTCCCTAACCATTATATGCGTATAGAAGCTCTATCGGATCGATTCAGTGGTGAGGCACCCTACCTTAGTGTTTCCCTAACTTTCTTCACCCTAGTCCTTTTTTTCTTCTTATTTGAACATTAAACTGACTGATTTACTACTACACTATGACGGTATCCTAAATAAATTAATTTAATTTGAAACTTTTCAAATCCTTACTGGAATGAAGCAACGTTAAAATTTGCGTTGGATTGCAAGTACTAGTTATAGGTTTCTCACAAATTTGATATTCCAGTAACAAATCAAATACTGAATTACAGTTTTAATCTTTTATGAAAACAAGATGGATCACGCTCGCCGTCGAGCGGCATGTATCCACCACATCCCCAATGCGTCAGAGGAACCCATTCCCCTAACATGAAGAAGCAGATTTGCGGTCCACCAGCGAGAAAGAGAGAAAAATAAAAATAAAGAAACTAAAAAAAAAACTCTAAAGGATACTCCCAGTTCAGAGCTGTCGGCCAATCCTCCAGCATGGCGGTTCATGGGGCTGAGAATGAGAATGAGCATAGTAGTATCCCCCAGCATAAATGTTGCAGCCCTGTAGGGAACACAATGGTCCGAATGGTACGTCACCGTGCTCAATCCTACCAAGAACCTAGTGCTTGATGCACTGCCGGTCGGAGCATAACCCACACATCTCTGAAAACGGTCCTGTATTCAAAAATAACCATTAAACGATAGAGAATTCCAAGGAACCTCTACCGAAGATAACACCTTGTTTCACCAAGAAAGATTTTAATTATAATTTTACCCCAATATTCTGGATATGGAAAGTAAATAAGGGAATAGAGGGGACGGTACATTACTATAAATCGCTGAAAGAAAAGGAACGATAAAACAAGATAAACCCAAAATAGAAATAGAAAAGAAAATATTCAAAAAATACCTTTGTCAGATGTCATACTGCTGAAAATGGAAAGCACAAAATATGGTAAATTATCTAAGGAAAGGTAAGATATAGAAAACGATATCCAGTCTCAGGAGCAGCAAGGTACTTTGGATAAAGGGTTTTGTTAACGTTGAAATATAGTGATATCCTATCGGTAACATCACAATTTGTTTCTGTAAAATATATTGAGGAAGCCGAACAAGGGTTGAAGTTTCTTCTTAAAACCTTCCAACAAATATTGATCACAAATACAAAGATGATTTTAATAAGAATATTTGTCTTGACCCTGGAGCTGTATATTAGGAGGTAGCTGGGGCTACAGTTACTGAAGGCTGCCAGAAGTTTCCACCGTCCTACCAGAGCACAATCTGATCAAGGGAGTATACCAGAGTTATTCTCCTTGATTTGGAAGCGTTGGTTACGATTTGGGCACTCAGCCCCAGGTGATGGCGTGCATAAAAAAGTATTTGAAAATTAATAATGTAGATTATATATACTGAAGTTTTCCCTAACCAAAATATGCGTATATAAGCTCTATCGGATCGATTCAGTCGATGTACGAGGTGAGGCACCCTACCTTGGTGTTTCCCTAACTTTCTTCACCCTAGTCCTTTTTTTTCTTCTTTTTGAACATTAAACTAACTAATTTACTACTACACTATGACGCTATCATAAATAAACTAGTATAAGTTAATTTGCAAGGCTTCAAATCCTTACTGGAATGAAGCAACGGTAAAAACTACTAGTTATAAGTTTCTCACAAATTTGATATTTCAATAACAAACCAAATACTGAATTACAGTTTTTCGCTTTTAAGAAAAAAATATCTGTAAATTAAAGGTATAAACAATTATATATGAGATTTAATAATGTATTGAAGAATAACGGTAAATGAAATCTATATTAAGAAATTATTCAAGATCTAATAAAGTGTTTTCTGATCTGACAAATATGAATGTGGCATATGCTATCTGTCTTTCGGCTTACGCTGCCCAAAGCATCCCCAATCTAACGACCTCACCGCCAAAGCAACCCATTCCAACTCCACACTCCAAAAAATGAGCGTTGTTATCCCTTAACTGTAACATTTCGGAACCAGCGACCTACCCAAACTTAATGCAATAATCATTCCCGCCCAATTTAGTACAATAATCGTTCTCTATGATACAATTACAAACATTGTTACCTTAGCCTAAGCAACCCAACTTAACTAACAGATATTGTAGCCTTAACATAAGTGACAATTTTTTGTTGTCCCTTAAGAATTTTGTTTTGTCACATCACATTCCACCCTTCTGTACATTACAACTTTATATGTGCTGGAGACCCTTCATATGAGTAATGACTCATTTCTCATCTCCTCAATCATCTCTGCCCATTCATTCAACATGTTACTTCTTTGTTTCTCACTCCATTCACCCTTAACCTTACTTGGTCCTGCTCTGCCCTACCATACTTTTGTCTCATTCTCTCCCGAGGGACCCTATTCCTATCTAGCTCGCACCAGAATAGTAGATGGTCCCTCGTTTCCACCTCCCCACATTCACATCTGTTATTTTTGGCGAGCGCAAATTGAGTCAAGTAAGAGTCAAAATTACCATGTCCCGTCGCGAACTGCACGCGAAAAAGGATAACTAGAGTATTTCCCTGCTCACTCCCCCCCACCACAGATGGAGCAGTCTACCCTTGTCACACCTTTCCCACTCGTACTGCCACATCTCTATCATCTCCTGCCTAATCTGCTTTCTTCGGACCCCGAGATCCCCTTTATGGGGCCACTCGATGTCCGCCTCTGGCCTCCCTACAGCAGTTCTCGCCAACACATTCGCTCTTCCAATCACCGCGGCTTCATTTTCCCTTTCCTTGTCCACCCATCTTACATTTGCTCTTTGACCCAAGATTGCCCTCTCATACAACTCTTAAAAGTTACCCTCCTCACATGAACCTCCACATAGAGTGGTGCCACCTCTGCAGGGCCGCCCGCCGTTGAAGTAGTTCTATAGGGGTTGCTCCATACAACGTGGACATTTCAGCAAATGCTGAGTTGGTCTAACTACTTTATCAGTCCATAAGACTGTTGGGTCATGGTTTTCTGTGGTTGGTTCGGACAAGATGATTTGTGTTCTGTCTCCCTCAATGGTTAAATTTTGTAGTCTGACCTTCTCATTTCGGAACGTTACCGATTTTCCAAGGTAATCACTCACTTTTTGAATGAGCCTCATGTTTAATCGCGTTCCTGTCACATTTTCGTCGAATTGAGTTGTTGTAATTCCGAAGGATGCTAATTCGATGCGCACTTCTTCTTTTTGAACAGGTGATGGTCCAAAGTAACCCGTCAGGTTTTTAGTTGGTTCGGTTCCAACTGGTATGACCGGTATAGTTGGTTTTATCGCCTGGTCTGAAGTCATGCTCATATTCCAAGGGAAGGTAACTCTTCGAACAAGTTGTGTGAGTCTTGATCTATGGTTGGTGCATGATAGCCGTTCTTTCCACCTGCCACTGCTGTTGGAAGTGAATGATTGGCGAGTTGTAACTCTTTGCCAGTTTTATCAGTCATGTTTCCTATTCCTTTGATAGCGAGGTAAATTGGCTGAGGAACGTTGTATTCCTCCTCACAGATTAGTTTAGAAGATTTTTCTTCTACATCAGTGAGCTCTTGCTTCCTTTTTCCTTTGACGTCAAGGAGACGGCCCCAAGCCAGAGCTGTTGTATGATACATGAGCTCCTCTTTGTTGAGTGTTTTGTCAATTCCTTTATCGTCACCGCGCATGTTGGCATGCACGTCTTCCACTATAGCAGGAAGCCTGGCTAAAGACGGTGAGAATGTTTCCTCTACCCACAATTCTCTTACGCAGACGTCTATGCCAAAGATGCTTTCTGCCCACATGGGCGCATTCTTTTGTGGCGTAGGGTTCTTGGCTGCTTCGAGTGCCTTTGGTTTTGGGATCTCATTTGTCTTCTTTGCCTTTAGTTCCTTTTGCGTTCGTGGTTTTCCCACTTTGGAAGGGTCGAAATTTGCTGCTTTTCCTATCCAGGAGCGAGCTTTCGAACTTCTTCAGTGTAGATTTTCTTTTCAACGGTTGGTTCCATTGTAAGTGTGGTGGTTGTTTTTAGGAAGTAGCCTTTTAGCGTCACCGTGCAAACTTTCTGGGCATATGCTCAGCAGTGCGGCCTCTGTATCGACTGCAAAACCTTTATATATCGAGAGTCATGAGCACGATTGCCACATATTTTTCTCTCGCGTAGAGGATAGCCGATTTGGCTACCCTCTCATATACAATCCTATGTTCATGACCCTGCTCTGCCCTGCTCTACGTCTCAAGATGTTGCACATAACCGAGCACACCCGCCCTGACTTACTTCTTACCCATCTAAGGTGGTCGATGACCACCAAAATGTATTGTAGGTATAAATTCATTAGTAATAAATGTTATAAAATGTAAAGTCAACAAGGAAGGGAAGAAATTTAACTGAACTTGATAAATGGCTGGATAATTCGGATTACTATAGTTCCTTTTTACTTTTTTTGATAAGGTTGGAGAGCTTACAAGCTATTAGGCTTGGTTCACTTGGTGGATGATAAAGGGGTTGCATTTTTTTGGAAACATTTTAAATCCTTGCCTTTCTGGAGTACATAAAAGTAGGTTGTCAACAGCAATTATATATTAGAACATTTGTACAGTATTTATTGTTAAATCTTCCTTCTAAAAAAAAAGGTAAATAATTTTCTATGTTTAGGAATAGTCAATTATAAAATAAATACATAAATAAATGTAAACACATACCTGAAAATGAGTTCACGTTACTTGTGTAGTTAACAAGAGGTCCTTGGGATATTTAATTAAAACTTAAAGAACTTAATGTTTCATCATAACCGGTTGTATAACTGATTCAATTTTTTGTTTATATCATTATGGTGCTGTTATTAAATAAAAAAGTTCCTTTCCAACATACACTTAGCGTTTGATCCCTTATCCTTTCTTAAAATGAGTCCAAACAGCACTTGGTGCCATCGCAAACAACGGTAAACTCACATGTTCAATAATATTTTTAAAATATCTCTTTGTAACCCTTCAGAAATTCAACTCAACTGATCGCAGATTCAGATTACCAAGTGATTACTGGTACTAAACTAAACTGTTGCAGGTACTACTAGTACGTTCAATTGAAGTTCTAAACTGGGAGATAATTTAATTCTATAGAGAGTTCCCTAGTCTACATACAAATACACCATAAACTAAATACCATACCACAGACACACGATGCACATATAACGGTATGCCAACGTGCATGGGTATCGCTATTTCTCTCTGGCATGTGACGTCACTTGGGAATGAAAATTCAAAATCATTATATGGTATTATATAGAAAGAATTGAATTTTGTTTTAAAGACGTTTATCGACTTTTATTTATATGTTACCTAAAGAATGAAATTAGTATTTTATTAAAACTTATTTATTATCCGGCATTAAAATCATTTGATACCCTAGAACAATCTGAGTAACTATGACAATTTTATGCAAGGCGGCTTTATCAATTATACTGAATCGATTCGACCGATACTTGGTGGAAATTCACTATAATAATTAACTGATACTGCAGTTGCAATTTCCACAATTTACTTTTTTTAACTGTTGGTTAAAACTGTCTAGTTCCTTAACAAAGACAATAGTCGAAACGCGTCGGACAGTTTAAAAAAAATGTAAATTGTGGAAATTACGATTGTAATATCAGTTAATTATTTTTTCAATTATCCCAGAGTTTAAATATTGTTAAAGTATTTAAAAAATAACGTTGAAGTACAAATCCCGGTTGTAAAAAATTTGAAAATTATATATTGTATTATAAGTGAAACAAGTAGCGGTTAGTTGAGACAGAAGCTAAAGGTGGTCAAGGGCTAATTTAATTATTTATTTAATACGTGCATTAATAATTCACATTTTAAAACATGCAATTAAACTTTTGTAAGTAAATCGTCTCCGATAACTATTTAACGTATATTCCAACCTCTTTAGAAACAAATAAACATTTTATTTCATCTCAAATTTTTCATAAATTCTATCGAAATGTAGGCGATTTGGTCTTCGTAAACTTTGATCACTATCAGAGGACACTTGACCTTGGCTTCTTTCGCGGACACCAAATCGAACTACGGGATTCCGTTCCACTTCATCAGGAACATCAACTGACCGCTGTCAGTTGTAGCTGCGGCGATCTTCTCAGCTTCAAGTCCTTTATCAAACTCGTATTTTTCTCTGTCCCTTTCCTTACTGTTGCCCTTTTCAGTGCAATCTACTAATGAAATTGCAGACAGTCCTTCCTCACTGCTGTTCAGTGCGCCCTCTGTGTTTTAAACAATAATTAGTCAGTTTATATTTGATTTTGAAGCTGAGATGAAGATTGGGCTGCAGTAGTCTAGCTATGAGCGTATGAATGCTCTGTAGATTCTCGATAATATTTCTTCTGACGATTTAGGCAACTTTTCTTGGTTTCTTTCATATTTACAAATTTAATTATTTGATTCTTCAACATTGTATTCTTCTTTTATTCAGTACCACTCAGAAGGCACATTTCGTTTTATTTACCTATGTAATAGTATTTTCACCAGTTTGATCATGATTTCTGAAAATTCATTATCAGTCTAAAACATTAATTATTTGAAACTATATGAATATTATTAAATGACAACGTTAATTTTGTATGAGATTATGTGAAATCCGAAAACGCTACAATTTTTTTTTACATCTTTTATTCACTACACAAAAAAACTATTGTTGTATCTTGGAGGATGCAGTGCCTGTTTATAAGTTAAACATTTTATTTAGTATATGACAAAAAAAATCTTTGATTTCTTTCTGTCACTATGTACAACCGCACATTACATTTTTCACAAAATACACTTGTCTGGCCTGTAGTGCAATATCTACATCGTTCTTTGGTCATAAATTTTTGCAAGTGACCTACATTTTCATAAATATCATCATACGAACAACTGGGACTTTTTTATTGATTTGAGGTTTCCGGTACTTGATGGCTTTCATGATCTTACTTTGTTACCACAAGTCAGTAATGTTGCGGCAATATTTTCTCCGAAACTTTTGAGTTTTTCGTGGTTTCTTTGCCCCATCCTCTCGAGATCTCTTCTGGGGACATCGAACACCTGCTTACATTTTGGTTTCTTTACTGTATCGTTCCATTTGAAAACTGGATGACGTGAAACAGCAATGGCGGCAGTATTATCTGCTTTGCAATCGAAACTTCCTGTACCTCTTTTTAGTAATACTTTGTCAAGTTCTAGTATGCAGCTTCTAAGTCTACTGCCACGTATGGTACCTAAGATGTAAATAATGTTTTGTTTTTGACGTTTTCATTCAGCTTAATAGAAGTAAAAAATTTTTGAAAAATACCATGAAATCTAAATATAAAACAACCTTGGCACCCAATCCAAATGAATTTTTAACATCAGTAAACTGTATGCTTGAACCTGTATATATCAAATCATCTTTTGAACATAATGTCCAGTTAAAAGCCTTTTTATTAAGTTATCTAAACTTTCTTCACAAACATCTTTGCAATGGTATGTGAATGACTGTTTGGCCTGAAAACTATTTATTAGCAAAGCTTTTAAAGAAGTCCAATGTGTTACTGTTGGGTGAATGTTACGAACTCCATAACGCCTAATGTATCCAAATGAATTCGCTAAGGTGTCCTTATTGAAGGCTCCTGTCAATACACCTGAAATGAATTTTGGATTAAAAGTTTGGTTGTTAAATAAGCCCTTTATAGAGAATTCTAAGGTGATTATAGAATCAGTTGAAACAAACTTAATTAATTGAGTAAAATAACCTCATAGAAGTTACAATTACCAGGACATTTCTCCAAAATCTTTGATAAACCAATGTCTACAGAATGTTTAATAAGTTTTAATTTAGGCTTAGCAAGTCTTGCAAGTATCAAACAACTCATCTAAAAACAATATTAAATCAGCTGTTTGTATCTGCCTTTAGTACCTGGAAGAAAATTATAGATTAAAATTGCAGTGTCATATATGTATCCCCAATTTACTACATCATATTATTTTCATCAAAACACCTACAGTTTGATTAAATACTAAATACATTTTTCATGTATGGGACTACAGCTTAGAGCGTATACTTCTGGAGATTATCATTTTAGCTCACTTGTTGGGTGGAAGTTGCCAGTGATGTCCAGAATCAGCTCCCAATGGAGTGAAATAGCCTATTACTGTCTCTACTGCCCTCACTTTCTAGTTTTGTCACGATATTTGTGCATTTCATGCTACCTTTAGAAGTATATGCTCCAAGCACTAGTCACAGAACAGTACAATGAAATAAATTGTAATTGAAGGAGCTGTTAGTTACGTCACAAATAAATAATTTGTTCAAGTGCGATTTGCACTCGCATACTAAGGGTTCCGTACCACATTCAAGATTTGATACAATGTAGGTGAATTAAAGTATATATTTTTCTAATATTCCAGTTTCAGACAATCAGGGAATGAGTGCATTGTCTTATAAATATTTACCCTAACATCTTTTAAAGGAAGCGTTTTAAATTGATTTAAAATCTTTTTGTTAATAAATTTTAAAATATTTACTTTAAAAATTTGAAAAATATATATTTGTATTCGTCATAATGAGCCCTTTGATTTGATATATCACATCATGCGTTAGAAATAATTTTAATTTTATATTTTCCATTTAATGCTATAATTTGCCCCCTAAAACTGATATTAAAGGTTTCTTTTTATTTTTCCAGTAAAGTTCAGGTGAGGTCCCATATCCCTATTTTTTTCAAAATTTTACAGCTTATAGTTTCGGAGATAAGGTAGGGGGAATGGGTAGACATTTTTATATTTTTGTCAATATTTTTAAAATAATTTATTTTAAAAATATAAAAAAAATATATTTTTTTCGCCATAATGAGCCCTTTCATACTACATACATGATGTGTTAGAAACAATTTTAATTTTATATTTTTCATTCAATTCTTTAATTTGCCCCCCAAAATTAGAGGTTTCTCCTTATTTTTCCGGTAAAATTCAGGTGAGGCTCTACATCTCCAATTTTTTAAAAATTTTACGTCTTATAGTTTCGGAGATAACCCCTACCTTATCTGGGTAATTTTTTTTATATTTTTGTTAATATCTTTAAAATAATTTATTTTAAAAAATGAAAAACTGTATTTGTTTTCGCCATAATGAGCCCTTTCATTTGATATATTACATGATGTGTTAGAAACAATTTTAATTTTATATTTTCCATTTAATTCTGTAATTTGCCCCCCAAAATTAATACTAGAGGTTTCTCCTTATTCTTGCGGTAAAATTCAAGTGACGCCCTATATCTCTAACTTTTTTAAAAATTTTACGGTCAATTTTTTTAGTTTTCCCCCTCAAAAATACCCTTAAAATCAAAAATTTCTTCATTTACAATATGTACTCCTGATGGGGTCACCACTGAGACCAAATTTTAATCTTTTCCGTCCAGTAGTTTAGGAGAAAATTGCTGTGATATGAAGGAGGGAGAAATCCGGACTGATATTATAAGGGTATCCGTATATTGTATATACGGAACCCTAAAATTGAAGCATTTACGCGGTCTTTATTTTTATTTCAATTTAATTCCCGATTTTTTTAGAAATATTAAAAATTATAAAGAAGAATAACATATTGCAAGCTGACTACGAGAATATTAACAATTTATGGTGATTTACAAAAACGGTCAAATACCCACTTGAGATATCTCTATGCAAGTTTGAATCTGATACACTTACACAGAACATTTGGAAAGTCAATGCGAATTTTGTGGGGAAATGCAAGTGTCATTAATTCATATTACCTTAATATACTAAATATTTAGTCTCACTGAGACTAGTAATATAAATATTCTGGTATTATTCATTCACATAATGTGCCATATATCTTTTTAATTTAGGAATAAAACCTATCAAATTTACACGCAATATATTGGTGTTACATTTAAAATCAGATTGATATTTGTATAAAATGCGTCTTATTCACCTACCATTTCACATATTTCATTGCATTGATTCTAAATGTTAAACCATTCCTGTTCGATTTATTTATTTCGTTTATGGTTTTTCTTAGTAATTTCATATTTCATTTTTTTGGTTATATTTCGAGGTGTCATTGGTAGCTCAAGGTTAGTTTCTGTTGCTGGGCATTTTATCGCGAGGATTTCTATCGATTATATTGTACTCGTGGCATATGAGTATGGATTTTGTTAGCTTGGTTTCCGATTGTTAGATGAAGAAGATTTGTCTTGACATTTTTAGTGTATTATGATATGAGTTTAGTGATGTATGTCTGTGAGGAAAGGATCAATTGTCAATTGATTTGAGAGTTCCCGGTTTCCGGTAGTCAGTTAGAGGTCGACAGTGGGAGAGGTAAGTCTAAGGAGTAGGTTGATCGTCAAGATTAAGTGATTAAGTTGCGTCGTGCATGTGATACATTGTTAGAAGTGCATTCCAAATTAATTAGTGACTTGTGTGTGACATCCAATTATTGGAAGAGGTCGGATGCATTTCAATAATGTTCACCGTTAATTGTAAATGGATATTTTTGGGAAAATAATGGAAACAATTCTCGTTAGCCAGGATGTTTTCTGGTTGTTAATGCCGACAACCTCCGTCTTAATGCCATCAATTAGGACCCAAGCCACATACAAGTTCCTAATCAATTCAACTATTTATGGGTTATCAGCTTTACAATAGTTAACGTAATCTGCTGGTTTGTGGAGCCGTCTTGTCGTGTCCCGAGTCTATTCTATCGAGCTCTACATCATTTCAGCACCATGATTGGAGGCTTACAATCCAAACCGGTCCAGTTAACTTCAAATGTGTGTTGCTGAATGTGGCTGCAGAATTTCAAGGTATTTAAGTGATTTATAATAAATTATTTTGATATCACATTTTGAGTCTAAGAATACGGGTATTAAAACTTGTTTTATTTAAACATTTGGTTGGGTTTCGGCGAAAAATGTACTTCTATTCAAGATAAAATTATGAAATCCGGGCAGTGCAATAGGCACCACCTAAACTAAAAACACCCTTAATTGGGTTGGCCTGCTCCAATGAGCTAGTAGCTCAGGGGCGGAGTAGAAAAAAGCTGTTAATATATGTACCGTAACTTTTTTGAAGAGCAACATGATTATTTTAGATTGTCATTCTGAGATATCACTCCTAAAATTTGAAGAGTGAAAACGAGAATGAATCTGAAAAATACAATTTTGTTAATAAGTTAATAATTAAAAAATTCAGCATACTTTTTTTTCAGACTAGTGTAGTTAAATATGGGTTCTATTTAAGAAACATATGTGTTAAAAATATAGGTATACATATATTGACTTTTTTGAAGTTTTCATCTATGCAATAAATATTTTATAATTGCCTAATTTAAAGTAAAAACAAAAATACCAAGCATTACACGTTAATGAGCATTCTATTTCAAATATTTCAATAAAATGTTTTTTAGTGTGTCATTAATCTAAACTTTTAAAAATAAAATTAATAATAAAACATCTTTTCAGACATACTGCACATATATTATTTGTTTATTAACCAGCAAGTTTACACAGATGCATCATAATTAACAAACATCAATATAGTAGCACAAAAAAATGAGAATCTTAATCCAGTACAAATGCCATTGATGGATGAAACATAAATATTATACTTAAAATATATGTTTTTAAATCATTTTCACCTAATTACACATTGAACCTATAATTTAATTCGGCTACGGCATTACGTGTCATAATAACCTCAAAAATAAGCAATAATCAATCGAAACTTTGAAATTAATATTCGAAGCGTTCAAATGTCTGTAGTTGCACTAACATTAATTATAAATTGTTTCTCGTTTAACTAAGTGAACACTTATTAAAATATTACCTGTTTGAATAAAACACCTTATAAAATAACACAACGGAAATCAATCTACCGCCAATTTCAGTATGGCCAACATGCACGCATTAGTGACATAAGAGAGTTAAAAAAAACTACATAAAATAATTTGTTTCCCTTTATTAATCATAAATAAGAATGTAGGATCTTGTAAATTAATCGAATTCCACAAAATCAATCGTAAGTATTGCCCCCAAAATCTAACTGTATGTGTAAGTATGCACTTCGGCCTACACATCCATTATTAACATATATTTATACTATTTACTAATCATTGAGAAGCAAAAATAATAATAATTAAAAAGAACAAGATATAAATACATAAAAAGTATAACTAAACATGATGTATACATTAAAGGCATGTAAATATTTAAATAAAGTAATTTGCCTGTTTTTAAATTAACTAATAAGCTATCATATGTCTGGACTATATATAGTTTAATTTTATTCTTGAACTATTGTTAGTTTTCTGCATATTAATGGAATCACATTGTATAATTTACTACTGTTATGCATTTCTGACATACAGTTTTATTCATTTGATCAGATATGAGCAACTTCTTATCCTTTTGTGTGGTATTATGTGGATGTTTTTAATGAGAGTATTCCCTGAATGAATTGTCTAATTCATTAATGTAAAGACCCTATACGTTTAATATTGCCTGTATAATATAAATATTTTTGACAGTTTGTTGATTATTTTACTTAAAGATTGGTCTAAATCATAAATTTTGACTTACGTCTATCTTTTTAATTGTGTTTTAAGTATAGTCTGCACCTTAATAACAATAATAATATATTAGATTATTTTACAATATAATTAAAACCTTTTTATTTAGTTTATTACGGAGAAGGTAGAATTTATACACTGTTAAAAATTTCTATGGTAATTTTAAAAGGAATCTATTGGAAGCTAATGGGCAAAACATTTAGTCAAAATTTAAATAGGGTATAGTAATTATACAAAACTTTATTTTTGTAATTGTTTTAGAAAATTACAAAATAATTTTGGTAATACTACCAAACAATTTTAAAGTTGGATTATCAATTTTACATTACTAGTATTGTAATTTTACAATAAAAGCATATTTAGCAATTTGTGTATCATAAGAACATGGTATTGCAATTTTACAAAACATATGATGTTCTACAAGTTGTTGAGCAGTTTTGTAATTTCACAAATTCTTTTAGATGTGTTTCATTTTTAAAACTACAATTATATTACAAAATTTTATAACATTTTGATAAGTAATTTTACCACAAGATAATGGATTTTACAAACAATTTTTAATCAGGCAATTGGTTAAATTACAATAAAGTATTGTAATTTTACGAAACCATATTATGTAGTCATTAAAGTATAGCCTCATATACTTCTAAAATTTACAGTACTCTGTGCTTATATTAAAGTACAAAGTAAATGTCTAATGTAAAATCACAATATTGTAACGTGAAATTAGTATACTAACTTAAATTATGCTTCGTTATATTACTATAACTATTTTGTAATATCATTGACGAAAAAATGTGGTGCATAATTATTTGCAATTAAATTTTTGTTTAAATACTTTGCCCATTAGTTTCCAAAACAGTTTCCATAAAATTTTTCCATATTATCTCAAAATATAATCTAACGATCTAATAAAAGTATACGCTATTACAATACGTTATAAATATAATTTTTATATTTAAATTAATGTATAGATTATTTAAATTAATGTATAGATTATTAATTATTTAAATTAATAATCTATACACTGGCTCAATTTGGGACTTGAGAAACCGAAAAACCGGTATAGAGTACACAATAACTTTAGCATTATAATTTGGAGCATTCGATGGAGGGTTTTTCATAAATAAAAAGTATTCAATAATCAATTGAAAATAATAATTTAAGACCACTCGTATTATACAAAACAAAATAAATTTACAATCTCATCTATAAGAAAATAAAAACCATGTTTAGTACCCTTAGGTGGGTCAATTTTCAAAAATAATCTAAAAAAATACTAACCTGTAAGAAAATAATATATTATTATAACAGGAATTATTGTAAGCACCACAAGAAATCTTAATACCAAAATAAAATATATTTTTCATTCCCAATCTCAACATTACACTTTGTTAAAACCAATATTCATTTTTATTGATATATAACACTATTGATTAGTAAATTTTAATGCGTTATTGATCAATTGAATTGAAAGTAGTGACATATTGTTGTCATATACTAAATTATAAGAATAAAAAAATAATCTATTACTACATCGCGTCACTCGTGCCAAAAATGATTGAGAATTAAAGGGTGCGTTTCACTTAGCGATCACAACGACCATGCTCACGGAAAAGGTTTTTCCTATTCCACTTGCTTCCGAGTGGTTAAATCATAAAATCAAATGGAACGGAGTATGAAACTTTTGAGCATTCATGTAAATAGGTTAACTTGATTTATATTAAAAAAATATACAATTTAATTTTTTATATTTGATTTTAGTGGAGCTTTTAAACAATTCGAGTTTATTATTTATTATATTATATATTATTGTCGCAATAATGCACCAGAAACTAGTTTATCTAGTTCAGATGAAGAGTGGAATGCAATTTTATAAAATTATAATCGTGAAAAGCGAAAACTTAGGCCCCGTATTATTGATTACGAGAATGTAATTAATCTTCATTCAGATGAAGAATTCAAAAGTCATTTAGCAAACAACATATCTATAAACAATAATTTGGTCAAGTGCGAGTTGGAATACTTAGGGTTCCGTACCACCTTCAATGGATTCGAAAGGATATTACCAGGTTTGAAGAGACCACCTAGCAGGGAAGAGGACACCACGGTAGCATTTTCTTATACTTTTACCCTTATACTAAAGGCTTGTGCTTAGAAGAATTGAGCTATGGAATCGTTCAAAAGCAACGACACCTTAAATACAAGAACGAGGCCCGACGTACCAGCAATACCAAAACTGTATATACACATACCGTGTGAATGTGCAATTTTACTAAAACCGCTAGACAGGATTAAGGAACACCGCACAGCTACTCAAAGGGGAGAGGTAACGAAGTCTGCTTTAGGATTCACGCTTGATTTTTATCACAATACATATGTATTAAATCTAATATTTGCCCGTCCAAAAAGTAACATCAGAGCTTTATTTTACTAATAAACTTTCATGAAATGCGGTTAAGGGCTATTACGACGGATACTCTGAAATCATTCACCTGATGACGATAGCAGATTATTGAAACGTTGTGGCTTCAAGACGATGGAAGTCCAAGGAAACTTCGAAGAAAGGTCAAAGTTTAAATTATAAATTGTTAAATCTGTTATTCAAATTATTTAAAAATATAAATAAAATATATTTTTCAAAATTTAAATAGTGTAGTTTCTAAATTGAGAATTAAGTCGATGTTTAATATTTTAAATATCTTTTATACAAATGATTTAAAAATATGTTATATTTGTAATTCACATAATGAGCCTTTTATCTGATATATTACATGATGCGTTTGAAAATTGAATCTTTATTTTCCATTTAATTGTATAATTTGTCCCTAAAATTACTATGGGGGTTTTCTATTAATTTATTTTCCATTTAATTCTATAATTTGCCCCCCAAAATGAATATTAGGGGTTTTTTTTCCAGTAAACTTGAGGTGAGGGGCTATACTTCCAGCTTTTCAAAATTTTTCAGCTTATGGTTTCGGAGATGGGGGGAATGGGTAATTTTTTTAATATTTTTGTTAATATCTTTTAATTTATTTATTTTATAAATATGGAAAAAATATATTTGTTTTCTTCATCATGAGCCCTTTTATTTGATATATAACATGCTGGGTTAGAAACAATTTTAATTTTATATTTTCCACTTAATTCTATAATTTGCCCCCCCCCAAAATATTAGGGCTTTTTCCTTATTTTTCCAGTAAAGTTCAAGTAAGGGGCTATACCTCCATTGTTTTTTCAAAATTTTCCAGCTTATGGTTTCGGAGATAGGGGGGGGGGAGATGGGTAAAATTTTTTACATTTTTGTTAATATCTTTTAATTAGTTTATTTTAAAAATATGAAAAAAATATATTTGTTTTCGTCATAATGAGCCCTTTCATTTGATATATAACATGATGGGTTAGAAACAATTTTAATTTTAATTTTCCATTTAATTCTATAATTTGCCCCCCAAAATAAATATTAGGGGTTTCTCCTTAATTTTCCAGTAAAGTTCAGGTGAAGGGCTATACCTCCATTTTTTTTCAAAATTTTCCAGCTTATAGTTTCGGAGATAAGGGGGGGGGGGGAATGGGTAATTTTTTTTATATTTTTGTTAATATCTTTTAATTTATTTATTTTGAAATTTTGAAAAAAATATATTTGTTTTCGTGGTAATGAGCCCTCTCATTTGATATATAACATGATGGGTTAGAAACAATTTTAATTTTATATTTTCCGTTTAATTCTGTAATTGGCCCCCCAAAATTAAAAGTAGAAGTTTCTCCTTATTTTTCCAGTAAACTTCAGGTCAGAACCTATAAATCTATTTTTTTTCAAATCTTTACGTTTTATAGTTTCGGAGATAAGGGTGGGGGAATGGGTAAATTTTGGTATATTTTCGTTAATATCTTTTTAAATAATTTTTTTTTAAATATGAAAAATATATTTGTGTTCCTCAGAATGAGACCTTTCATTTGATATATTACATGATGCGTTTGAAAAAAAAATTATTTTTAAATTTTTATTTAATTCTATAATTTGCCCCCCAAAATTAATATTAATTATTTCTCCTTAATTTTCCTGTAAAGTTCGGGCCACGCTCTATATTTCCTATTTTTTTCAAAATTTTAGGCTCAGTAGTTTCGGAGGTTAAGGGGGGGAACTGTCGATTTTTTTAGTTTTTCCCCCCAGAAATACCCCTAAAATCAAAAATTTTTCTTTTACGATATGTACTCCTGATCGGGTCACCAAACTATACATTGGTACCAAATTTCAACCTCTTCCGTCCAGTAGTTTAGGAGAAAATGGCTGTGATGTGACTGAGGCAGAAATCCTGAGTGATATTATAAGGGTATCCGTATATTGTATATACGGAACCCTAAAAAGGATGTTTCATGAAAGAAATATTTTCACAACGATAATGCATCTGCTATAGATGTTGCGTTTCAAGAGTTATTAACTATAACGCGTGTCAACGAACTCGTTTAAATTCCTTCTAATAGTAATAAACAAAATGTGAAATACAAACAAAAAAACTTAATATTCTAAATCTTGGCCACATTTTAGTGGTTGGTTAACATGTCATTTCCACCGTAGCCCGTCAACTTCAATCATATAGGTCACACCTAGTACCAACACCTCAGTTAGTTCTTCTTCTTTGGTCTTTTACCATTACTTTTACTTTAATTTGAAATGTTTTGAAATTGTTATTACTATTTATTGAAAGTTTTACTTGCTCAAAATCAATTTTATTATTTACTGGGTTGGGTTGTAATATTGAGAATCGACATCCTAACTCTCTATTTAACCATAGTTTTGCTGGACTGTGACCTGTAGTTTTATGTATAGTGCTTCTATAACCAAACAAGAATAGGTTACATGCATACTCAATGGTATGACCACTCATTACAATTTTTATGATATGTGATTTAAATGATTCAACAAAACGTTCAGCTAATCCATTTATAGGAGGATAATAGGTTGGGGTGAAACTCTGAGTCACTCCAACCAATTTGCAAAATTTTGTAAACTCATCACTAGTCCATGTTGGACCATTTTTAGTAACGAGATGTAAGGGTATCCAAATCTTATAAAAATGCATTTGAATACCTGAATTGTTTTTGGGACTGTAATATTGTTCATAAGAAATGCTTCTGGTCATATATTGAATATGAATATATAATTATTAAAAAACATTTTTTAATATAAAGGCCCCAAAAAATCTACATGCAATCTATGCCAAACTGTAGGAGCTTGTGGGCACAGTGTTAGTTTCGTTTTTTCAGGGTTTTTTCGATTTTATAAACAAATCATAAAATTTTTAGTTATATTCTCAATGACATATGTTTGCTCACCAAAAATATGATCTTGAGATCTCTTTCATACGTGTTGTGCCTAAATGACTAGCATATATTTCTACCATTACGTCCCCTCTTAGATTATTTGGTATAATTACTCAGTATCCCCACAACAAAAGCCCCCTTTTTCAATACTAATTTCATTTTCTCTGGCGTAATATGGTTCATATTCATCACCAAAATCATTCTTATCTGGCCAACCGTCTTTACAATATCTCAATATGTCACATAAAACTTTATTTTTATTAGTTTCTTTTTGTACGTTTGGCCAATTTAATGTAGTTAAATTAGATTTATTTATTTACATAACAGTATTTAGTTCTTTTCTGAATGATATTGGTGACATATTTTTCAATTTTTAAGTCCTTGGGAAATAACACCACAAGTTTTGAAAATTTGCTGTATATTCCAAACGTTTCAGGGTATAGGTCAGACCCCGTTGTCCATGGTTAAGAAACTATGAATAAAAAAGGCCCAATTCAAAATTGTCAAACGCGTTTTAATTTTACAGCATCCATAGCCATCGGTCGGGATTCGAACTCACGGCCATTGTCGACTTAATTTATGAAGTGTACGTTTCAACCGCTAAGCCACTGGACCCCTTTTTTATTTCTCCATTCAAATTCTTGTTGTTGCAATTTTTTGGCAACTTCTTCAGTTCCATTATGAACTGGTCAATGGTCTCATCTGACAGTTGACACCTATTACGAAATTCAGCTTGGTTTAATGCATAATTTTATTGAGGATGGTTGCATTTTCATACAATTTTACAAATATTTTCATATGACACATCAATTGGCGATGTCGGCGTCCATAGAGTAGTTAATAAACCATATACATGAGTACTAAGTTCCGTGATTAATAGTGGCACTTTTTTGTTTGTGGAATATCATTAAATTAAACCATAACTTCAAATTGTTGTTGATATTCATTCCAGTTCTCACCAGTAAACAGCTTTAAACTACTAATTGTGATCATCATTCGTGTTTTGTTCGTTTTATCACGGGTAACTTTGTTTTGGTCTACGTATTTGCCTAAATACTCTCTAACATGTTTGATACACTCTGCAAATAACCTATCGTGAGTTAATACGTTAGCAACATCTACTAATTTGTCTTTCCTTTGTTCATATATCTAGCTCTTTTTCCGTTTTTTATCAATGCTTGAATTTCATCCATTAAGTACACATAATATTGTCAAATCTTTGAGGTTATATTTTCCACTTCTTATGTTAAGGCTAATTATATTCTCATAGATCATAGAGAGTAACTTGTGCTGCCCTCCATGTTACATATCCAACACCACCAGTATAACTATTCAAAGAATTGATGGTAGATTGCAAGTAGTTGGACGTAAAGGATTCCCTCATGTGATATATGCTCCAATATAGAGGTGGCCAGATATACATAAAACCGAACTCAAAGTTCTGTCAAGTTGCTTTTGATTTATAATGTGATTCAGTGTGTGTTAATCCATACCAATATGAAAGAGCTGTTTCTCTCGACTTAGCCGGATTAAACTTACACCAGGTGCATCCAGATTAGTTAAAGATGCATACACAGCAGGATCTATCGATCTATCCAAGTCCTCTAAAAAGAATTGTTTGTACGCCAACAGTAAAAACCGGCGGGCATTTGGGATGTCGAAATACGCCTAGTTATCAGGCTAGAGTCTCGTTAGTTATCGGAATTAATCAGATAAATCGCTCCACCAACTAAGAACGGCCATGCACCACCAGCCAACGAATCAAGAAAAAGTTCTCAATCTGTCAATCCTTCCGGTGTTCAGGCCTGGTGAGGTTTCCCTTATAAATTTAAATATACAGCTTAATTTGGAAACACTACTACATACTTCACCTCTTGGTCATAACATAACAGCCAGAAGTTTTATAATACATCACAACCTCAGGAAGTTCTGGAAAGACCACCAGAAATATTGGCACAGACCATAACAGAAAATTCTCCAGTGTCTCTACGTTTACAACAGAGTGGTTACATTATTACTACAACAGCTTCTGTTGGAGCAAGCATTAATAGGACTATACCAGATGGACAAACAAATCCAGCTATAGTCCAGGCATTGCCTGGAGCTGGAGGAACATGGACTGACTCTAATACATTAACGTATACTAATTCAATGCATCCTTCAGATAACAGAAACCGTCACACTTACTGTAACCATTACTTGAGAAATCAAATGGGTTCTGAAGTCAACATGACTGGTGGCCTGCTGTCATCACAGCCAGCTCCAGAGTATTTTGACTTTTTAATGTTGTGACATTTAGTCATTTTTGATATTTTATATTTTTGGCGTTCTTTAATATCTATGACATTTTTAGGTTTTCTGGGTTTTTTACATATTCGACATTTTTGGCGTTTTGAAAGTATTTTTTTTAAATGTGTGATATTTTGAACATTTTTACAACATCTAACAGTTTTGATTATTTCCTATGTCTTTGGCAATTCTTTACACCCTTTAGCGTTGTTTATTTTTTGCATTTTTTGTTAATTCATGACATTTTTGACGTTTAATGACGAGTCTGATATTTTATAGTGTTTTTGACATTTCCGACTTTTTTGACATTTTTAACATTTTCACCTCTTTCTGGCATGCTGTAAATATCTGTCTGTTTTGAAATGATTTATGTTTGTTGCCATTTTTAACATTTTTTAATGTGTTTGATACGACAGACGATATATAACCTTTTTGACATATTTAACATTAATGGAAATGTTGTGAAACCTTTGTGTGTCACAAATGAAAAACACAGTTTTGCACCCCAACACCAAACCTTTATTTTAAATACTCAAAACCGTTTCAACAACTCTTAAGTTGTTATCATCAAGGAATAAACCAAACTAAATTTAAATTATGATTTTCTCTAATTTATACCTACCAGTAAACGATTAGCAACTTACAGTCATTGGTACTGAATTGGAATGGGGGTTTAACTATGATATGTTGGTAACAATTTAAAGAACGATCATGCCAGAGTACTTACATGTGTCTTTGTCTTGCTCTGCTAACCGTTCTGTAGTGTTGAAGTGGACTGTATTTTGAGGAGCTGATCCCGCACTGCCTTTTAGTGGATTTTACTGTGTCTATTTCACGACCGGTCTGATTTCACTTAAAACTACAGCAATGAAGAACTAGAGAGATTAGTCCTTTTACGAGCGAGAGTGTCTCAACTGTCCGGTGGATCAAGCGACTCTGGCAATGAGTATGCGCGTAAAATTCACCAACAAAAACAACAAAAAAATACAAAAGAAAAGATTCGGAATTACACTGCTACTCAAAACCTTTGTTCCAAACTAAATATACTAATCTACTAATAAATGAATCCTCAACAGGTACAAAGGGTAAATCCGAAGTACCTGAATTCTAATTCACAGATAATGCATGTTTTATGTAATGAAATTAGGTAAATTAGGATAATCCGATGTAAATAAAGTTTCGACAATATCCACATAATCATAACCGGAAGCTAGGATAGGATTAGAATTCAGTGTTATTTGAAGTTCAAGGATCAGTTTAATTTCCATATTTTCAATTAATTCCTTGTACACGAGTTTGTAGAGTATTTTATATTTTTTATCTACATAAAAACACTTGTTTATGGTCAATAAGATCGTAAGATTAAGACCACTACCAGCCGCAAATCCAACCTTGGAAGAAGAAGAAGAAGTTTTAAGAAGAAAATTGCAACAAATTTCGTGTAGTTCATAGACAAGAAGGTGTAGTTTTCTCTTGTGTGATCTGTGGTATTTATAGTTGTTGCCTGTTGGTTGTTAATAGTGAAATTGGGTGAAGAAATATTGAACAAGTATCCTAAGGCTGTTGTTTAATGAGAAAAAATGGAATTGTCCAGTATATTACCCGCGCCTATCCAAACCGTTTGGGATAGGGATGACGAAAGAAGAAAACAAGAAGCATTGCGTTCCTCAAATGCTTTGGTAAGTGCCCAAAGCATTGCTCCTCCCTATGGGCAAAGAAGAGGATGGGTCCCTCGAAATGTTACTGATTATGGGGATGGAGGTGCCTTTCCCGAAATACATGTGGCACAATATCCACTGGAGATGGGACGTAAGAAAGACTCATCATCCAATGCTTTGGCTGTACAACTTTGACATGATGGGAAAGTTAAATATGATGTGCTTGCAAAACAAGGTCACTCCAAAGATAAAAAGTCTATTCAAAACTCTCCGACCTTTTACCTGTTGAAGTAATGTCCGAAAATGATCCAAGTTTAGAGAAACCTGATGCAGAAGAAATTGAAGACATTACTGAACGTACCAGACAAGCTTTGATGAAAATTACAAATTCTAAAATTGCAGCTGCTATGCCAGTTCGTGCAGCAGAGAAACAAGCTCCTGCTCAATTTATAAGGTACACTCCATCACAGCAAGGGGCTGCATTCAATTCAGGTGCTAAGCAGAGAGTTATTAGGTTAGTTGAGGCACAAGTTGACCCAATGGAACCACCTAGATTTAAAATCAATAAAAAAATACCAAGAGGACCCAAATTGTTACACTGGCTGGCAGCGGTGTGGGATCTGGTTATATTTTAGGAAGTTAGGTGGTGATGTTAGGGACTTTAGAGAGGAAAACAAACACAGGGTTGGCACTAACTTTTGAACAATAACAGGGTTGAAAAGTCTAGCAAGAAAAGTTGAGTTTAATGTGAAAATATAAATTATGCACTGTCGGTTTTCAGATTCTATTTATGATTGTTTATGATTTGTGATTTAATGATATCATATACAAAGTAACTTTTGATCGTTTTTTTGAGTTATTGATTTGTAGTGTTTTACCAATTGATATATATTTTCAATTGCATTTGATTTACCATTGATATATTGAAATAGTTGATTATTTTCTGAAATATTTTCTTTAAGTTACCACTATTGAGAAATATTTATTTGATATAATTGAAATAATTTTATTAGTTTTCGTGCTATTACTTTGCTTCTGATTGGAAAGGTTTTATTTGATGTATTGAAAGACATTTATTATTTTTCATTGCTTTTAGTTAAACTGAGTTTACATAAAATATTTATATATATTTTATTATTTGATTGATATTGATTACTACATTTTATTTGATATATCATATTGAACTTGGGAAGGTTTCCAAGATATAGATACCGCAAAATCCTATAAAATTTTTGTGACATTAGAATCCTTAGAGACCGCGAAACCCTATATACATTTTTTACATTAGAGCCACTTAATTTTTTTTGTATTTTAAATATATATAAATCCGTGTTACTATAATGCCCGGTCCAGGGGTAGTAAAACCAAATGCATCGGCCGGCGGCCCAAGTAAGGAATCATCGAACCCGACCAGTCCGACGGGACCGGGGAAATTTCCTTTTCCTACCGTACCGGTAGCATCCGAACAGGGATTCCTACGATGGCCGATGGTATTTTCGTTGGGGATGATAGCCGCGTCACTAGATAATTTTTCGGGCAAAGATGTCCCAAAATATTTAGAAAAATTGGAGCAACGTTCGAAATTAGACGGATGGTCAGAGGACGAGACATTACGACTATTAAAATTTAAGTTTGTTGGAGATGCCTATAATTTTTTTAAGTCAGATTCTACCCTAGATACGTTATCCTATGCCGATTTAAAAAAGAAGCTGATTGCAAGGTTCACACAAGTACGATTGCCTGGGGAAAACCAGCTAAATTTAAGTAGATGTTATCAGAACACGATGAAGACGTTTCATCATTTTGTACACGTTTAAAGACGCTGGGTGGACGCGTCTTACAAGAGGATTTGCAAGGAGCAACTCCAGAGGAAGAGGCGGGATTAAGGAAAAAGAATCAAGCCTTATTATTGAATCAATTTAAAATGGGGTTAAGAAAGGATCTTCTCAAGGATATGGGAGTCGTTCTTCTAAGAGAAGATAAACTCACTTTAGATAAAGCGGAAGAGTTAGTCCGGTTACAGGAAACCACTACTCGTATGCTCCAAGGCAAAGGTAATAATACAAAGGTTTCAGTTATTTCAGAGAGGAGAAAATGTTATAATTGTGGAAAGGAAGGGCATTTGGCCAAAGAATGTCATTGGAAGCCGAGAATGGAACTGCCGAAGAAGGAAATTAAAGAAGAACGGCCATGTTATTTTTGTAATAAATTAGGACACTGGGCTAGAGATTGTTACAAAAAACGGGCGCAATATAAAAATGAAAAAAAAACTATAGACTCATATAAATTTAACAGACCGGGAGGGTCAGGACAAAACGGCAACTATAGACAGTCGGAAAATAGAAATAGAAATGAAAATAGAAATATTAATGATAATAGAGATCTGGATTATACGGGAACAAATAAGGGCAGATACCCTGAAAATGGGACGTCGAAAGGAGCTATTTCTAAGAAAAGGAATGAGTTCCTGAACTCGAATGCGAAAAAGGGCGCGTCAAGTTCTTTAAACTAATTTCGCCTTCGAATGTTCCCCGGTTAGAAGGCTCTAGCGAAACACAGAATAGGGGAAATGAGATTAATGCTCAAAATATTAATAAAAATTTGATTGAAGAAATTACTAAGCAAGTTTTAGAAAAGTTAAATGTAAAGGCTCAAATCGTAGAGAATCAAAGACTGGAAAAAGTTCAGAAATCAAAAGAAATTGTAGTCGAGGAAAAAACGCGCCAAAGAGAAAATTTCATAAATAAATATGAAGAAAAAATTCCTGAAGTTAGGACGGAAAATTTGAATAAAGTTCCACATGTTTTAATTTTAGTAATAAATGGTAAGCGGCAGATATGCTTAGTAGACACCGGAGCGGCGGTAACCTTGATACAAAAGGGGTTGGTCAAGGAAGAAGACATTAACCCGCATGGCACAAGGGATTTATCACTTTCAAGTATAACTGGTCACAAAGTGAAAACTTATGGAACCGCGGAAGTCTTGGTTGGTGCCACTTCTACTGGTCCTCATGAAATGGTTGAAATGGTAGTTTGTGACGATAGACTCTTAGGCAGTACGCAAGTTTTATTAGGAAGAGATTTTTTTGCAACCCATGGAGTAATACTAGACTACAGAGAAAAACCGACATTTCACTTATGGGGTAAAACGATTGACATGTGTGCAATGGATGATGAAATGTTATTACAATTAAATGTACAGGAGAACTGGAGTAAATGGTTAATGTACGTTAGAAAATTTCAGAAAAATAATGGTCAAACTGAAGAGGATGCTTCAGACAATAATTATATGGAAATTGGGGCCCAAATTAACGAAACGCCCTGTACACCACGAACCATAACTGAGAAAAATGAATTAGATTGTTCCGTTGATGAGATGACTAGCGATGACGTACTGGCCACAAAAATTGTAGCACCAGAATTTATTTCAATACCTCCGAGAACGGAATTAGTTTGTCACGGTCGTTTAAAGAAGAAATTAACCGGCAATGCACTGGTCTGCGAGCCTATCGAATTAGCGCACGGTTCCGCGTACATAGCATGTGCAATTGTACCGAATGAAAATAAAATACCTATACGTTTATTAAATCTGTCAGAACAGGAAGTGAGAATTCAAAAGGACAGGACTTGGGTATTGCATTGATGGCAACAGAAATGAAAGATTCAACAAAATCAGCCACGATAGGAAGAGTAAATTTAGCAAATAAAGAATGGTTGAAAGAATTTGATCTTGGGCATTTGAAGACTGATACTAAAGTACAACTTCAAAATTTGTTGGAAGAATATTCTGATTTATTTATGGGCGAAAGGGAAGTTTTACCAAGCGCGTCTCGAGTTAAACATTGTATCACGTTAGAACCTGGAGCACAACCAATTTGTAAAGCTCCGTATCGAATTCCTTATAAGCAAAGACAGATATTGCAGGATGAAATCGATAGACTGCTAGAAACACAAGTTATTCGCCCTTCAGCGAGCCCTTGGTCCGCCCCTGTTGTTCTTGTATCCAAGACATTGCCCGATGGAGAAGAAAAGATTAGAATGTGTATTGATTATCGAGGATTAAATAGTGTTACGAAAAAAGAATATTATCCACTACCAAATATTTCTGATTTACTTCAAGGTTATCAGGCGGGAAATAAAGCTTTATTTTCGGTGATCGATGTAGCAGAAGCTTATCACCAAATTCCCATGGAAGAAAAGGATATACCGCTTACAGGATTTAGCACTTATCATGGACATTATGAATACTTAAAGATGCCCTTCGGATTAGTTAATGCACCATCTACATTTCAGAGATTTATGAATGTTACCTTATCAGGTTTGACCGGAGATTCGGTTATGGTTTACTTGGATGACATCGTGATATATAATTCTGACGGTCCCAGAGAACATATAAAACGAATTAGAAATGTGTTTGAAAGACTAAGGGATGCCAATATTAAATTAAAACCGAAAAAGTGTAATTTTATCGTAGAAAAAGTAAAATATTTAGGACATATTTTAACACAAGAAGGAATTTTACCAGACCCAGAGAAAATTAGAGCTATCAAAGAATTACCAATACCAAAGAATGTTAAAGGAGTACGATCATTTTTAGGACTAGTTGGATGGTATAGAAGATTTATACCGAGGATAACGGAATTAACTACACCATTGACAAATTTAACGAAGAAAGACGTGAAGTTTCAAATCACTGCCGAATTTTTAGAGTCAATAGAAAAATTAAAGGGCGCTTTAACAAATGACACGCTTTTGATATTCCCAGATTTTAGTCAGCCGTTCATTTTAGCCACTGACGCGTCCAATACGGGCGTTGGCGCCATATTAAGTCAAATCAGGGATGGACACGAGAGACCGGTGGCGTTTGCAAGCCGACAAATGAATCAAGCAGAGAAAAACTATTCTACCACGGAAAAAGAGTTACTTGCTGTTATTTTTGGAGTACGACAATTTTCATGTTTTCTTACCAACTCAAAATTTACTTTAATCACAGATCACCGAGCGTTAAAATGGTTATTGACAATGAAAGATCCGAGCTCCAGATTGACGCGATGGGCCCTCTCGCTTGCAGAATACGATTTCGAAGTAATTCACCGGCCTGGTCGAAAACATGGAAACGCTGATGCATTAAGTCGCATGTATAATACCGAGGATAACTATGTAGATATGTCTTATCTGGATTTCATAGATTATCGCAGGAAACACGCATTACCACAAATAAAGGATATGGAAATAGTAACTGAATTACCCGATGACTTGTCTATAGTAAAATTCGTTACCAAGGAGCACTTACGCGGGACTGCTTTAGAAAACGCAGATGCTGGACAAACCGTTAAAATTACCGACAGACAGAGGACAATATTTTATTTAATACTGGGAGAACGAACTGATGAGCAAATAAATTTAGAATCTATGTGGACGGGCTTACAAGAGCTATATAAGATGGCTTACGAAAATAATGAACAAACTATAATTTTAATAAAGGATGATTTAACGGAGGAATTGTGGCATGAAACGAAAGACATGGTTAATTTCATATTTTCAACCGCACAAATTAAAATTAGTATTTATGGTACATCTAAATCAACAATCCGTCAAATTGCCGTGATTGAAGAAGAACTTATAGAACCTAATTGGAAACGAGATGCGATAGTGAGAGAACAAAATAAAGATACATTTTGCAAAGGGATCTTAAACCATTTAAGGGAAGTTAAGACAGGAAATTGAGACGACGAGGAGCTTAATTATTTTATGGACAAAGATGGTGTTCTATATAAAAGAGATCAAGCCTTAAAAAGAGACCAGCTAGTGATACCGAAAACCTACGTTAATAAAGTACTCAGGGATTTTCACGATAACATAATGAGCGGACACGCAGGAAGACAAAAAACTTATCAACTTATACAAACACGATTTTATTGGCCCGGGATGAAAACAGAGATTGAAAAATATTGTGATACATGTGAATCATGTAATCAGCAAAAAACGTCACCACATTTTAAGAAAGTACCACTGCAACATTTCACGTCTGTGAGTGAACCATGGGAATTAACCTCGATGGATATCGTTGGACCTTTAGTGACAACAATGCAAGGTAACAAATACTTGTTAACTTTTCAGGATCATTTTACAAAATATGCGGAAGCAATACCTTTACCAAATCAAAGAGCGGACACGGTAGCAAGAGCGTTTGTAGAACAAATCATATGTCGTCACGGTACTCCTAAGAGATTATTAACAGATAAAGGTACAAACTTTACATCCACACTATTTAAAGAGATATGTAAACTTTTAAAAATTGAAAAAATTCAGACGTCTAGTTATGCGCCTTCCACGAACGGGCAAATAGAACGAATGCATAGAGTTTTAAAAGATATGTTGTCACATTATATAAACGACAATCAGAAAGATTGGGATATGTTTATTCCATACGTATTAGCTGCTTATCGTAGTCACATCCATTCCTCAACAAAATATTCGCCTTTTTTCTTACTTCACGGTAGAGACATGACTTTGCCCGTCGATGAAATAATACGTCCGCAACGAATACGATATGATTACGATGACAATTACGCATCTGAAATGATGGCCAGATTATCTAGAGTATACCGGGACGTTCAAGAAAATACGGAAGAAGCTAAACAGTACCGGATAAAACAATACAATAAAAAGACACGAGAGCGACATTATGAATTAGGAGATTTGGTTTATTTAAAGGATATGGGAACTATTGTAGGTAAATCGAAAAAACTGACCAAGAATTGGGTAGGACCTTACAGGATAATGGAAGAAATCGGCCCAGTGACGTATAGAATTCAAAAAGTAGGAGGTCGAGATGACCAAGTGGTGCATATAAATCGGCTAAAGGATTTTACACCACGCCAGACAGGTGGTTATAATAAGGTGGAATCGACCGACGATGAGGAAGTCGAAACGATGATTTCGGAACCGGAGACTGATGGAGATCCGACTGAAGATGAGGAGGAGCAACCTACGCCGCGAGTAATTCTCCCCGGATGGATCGATGTTGATAAAGAGGAGTTGAAGAAATGCCTGAGTAGCACCGAGGACCCTAGACGAAGGACGCAATCAGTAGACATGGAAGGTCATCTACGGAGGTCCGAGCGAACCAGAAAACCCCCCTTGCGTTTTCATTATTAAGGTAATGGCATCGCCGTGCGAAAAACGGTTAAGAATATTTTTCGCGACTTTTTTGTATTGGTCAGCAGTAAAACCCTTTCAAAATTAATACAAGCCCGGATGAGGGATGTAAAAATCCTGATTCCCCCTCCCCTGAAAGTCTATACCACCTAGACCCTTTTTTTTTCTTCCCCATGAAAGGTTATCATAACCATTCATTAGTTTCCTGGACAAGTCGTTAAATGCAAGAAGGGTAAATCTTACGTAGAATTTTCTATTCTAAAATGAAAAGATCTATTTTTTCTCCGAATGTGAGATTACAAATTTTTTGTTGAATTAGGGTGATAAGTTTGTTCTCCACACGTAAGATTTTCCTATATAACATAATGGCGGTAAACATAAACCAATTTTATTTTTGAAAATAAATGTAAAATTTTAGTTTCGAGATCAGAGTCCGAGAAACATAGATAACTCAAGCGAAATGCTAACTAACGTTATATAATCGCCGCAGAAATAAAAAGATAATATGGTATCCTATGCATTGTAGCATAAATGCAATGTTAATTCTGGTAAAATTATGAAATATTTTATTAAATGTGATGAGATAAGTATTCAGACGAGTATTTTGAAAGACACTAAAGCAGATGAAGAGATATTTTTTAAGAGAAGAAAGTATTTCCATGAATAAAAAATAATTAATTCAATACCGGATATGAAAAAATAGTCTAAACTATATAAATAATAAAAGGTAAACGTACGGGTATTGTTTGCTAAAGGAATGTACGCTGTCAACAATTTTGTAGTGTCAAGAATACGGCCTCAGCATAAGCTGTATTATATTTGAACAAAGAGCGAATAATTATTAGAATGGATTTTAGTAGTACGAGGCATGATCATAAAGAGTATGACATTTTTAAGTACTAATTGTTTTGACTAGGTAAAGGATTTATCACAGGGGCTGTACTGTAGATATACAAGTAAAAATAAAGATAGTTGGAAGGGTCTTTAATGAGTAGCAAAGATAAAGGTTGTATTCAGCTCTTTATAGCAATAATTGAGTAAGCTTTAGAGAAATTTGATTTTGTTTTGTTTTGGAAGATGGATCAATAATTGAGTCAGTCTTTTGTTTGTTTTTTTTAAATAAAGTAAGATGGAGACATGCTCACCAGTACTGAGCTGAGACAAATTGTTTCTTTTTTTTTTAATAGATTTTCTTTTCTTTGATTTTTGTGTCACAAACTATAGGAGTCAGTGATGGACTCACATACCCAATATCCGTTAGATATTGGATGAATAGCACAAATGTTTGCTATGAGCCAGGGCAATCATTTGGAAGAATATAGGTGGGATTTAATTTTGGGAAATTATAAAAATGTTAGAGATAGATGTTTTACTTATTTTATTTGGGATATAAACGAAACATAACAGATCATGTTTTGACATTTTGAGATGTTGACAAATATGTTTATTTAAAGTTGGGTTATTTATATATTGTAATTGATTTGAGATAATTATTTTGAATTTTGATTTTGGTATTTATATAAATAAGTTTATTTTAATTTGATGATTTTTGAAAATATTATTGGGAACATGTGCGTAGAAAATGTTTAATAACATTGTTAGTTTTGATTTTTATTTTGATTTTGTACTTTTGATAGAATCTTGAGATTTTTTTTGTATTGTTGTTGGAAATAACTTTGGGTTTATTTTTTTTTTGGTTATTGCAATTAATTGTTTTATTGTATATGATAATTTAAAGACTTGAAAAAAAAGGTCTTGTGTATGGCTTCAAGAAAGAAGTCCTCAGTTTCATCGTCATGGTCATGGAGATACAGAGATCCTGATGCAGATCTCCTACTAGCGCTTAGCTAAAATACTACGATACATGAAGTCATGTACAGGGTATGGTCAAAAAGTTGGTAACCCGCAGTTAGTAGTACGGTAATAGAGGTACGTGTAGTGCCCATGAACAGATTCACGTCAGTGCGTGCCAGGACAATCGTGCATTTCGAAATGCAAAGTAAAGCGTTATAAGGTCGCGAAAGGACTTAATGGTTCGATTTCAAGTTCGGAATAAAACCGTACGGTAAAATGTCGCGAATGTCATCGCGTCAAAATCCATTCAAACACGGAAATTTACATGGTAATTTTGGGCAGAAGATGAAGTTTTTGGAACCAGAAGTGGCTTGAGAAAAATCAGTACTATTTAGTCAAACGTGTGCAAGTTAAAACAGATCAAGGTTATCTAGAAAAAAATGTTTTATTTAATTTTGGTAAATAAGACGACAGGCTGAAAAAAAACCCATCCAAATGTAATATTGGTGTGGATACACACAGGTTAAAGTGTATCTACACACGGAGTCGAAATGGATCGAGAGAATCCAGATGAAATTTAATTTTTTGGATACCAGAGTTAGGTATCCGTAATGTTCACTTCCAGAGTGGAAGTCAGGACTTTTGGGAAAAGTCCAGGAGAATTTTGTTTAGTGTGGCTACCGGGTCCAGGTAGGGCTACACAGGTTTCAATGATGAAGCAATGAAGCGTTGTAATAAAAGATGGCAGAAGCCATGAAGAATTTTTGGTTCCCGGACATAGGAAATGTCCTAGGAATCGGTTTGCCTGAGAAAAGGCAGTTGCGTTGATGAACGCAGACGATGTGGCGAATGGAGATAAAGATGATAAAATATTGGTGCGAGAAGAGCCAATAACCGGACGATAGACAGCCAAATTTACCAGGGAATAAGTTCCACAAAAGATAACTAGCCAAGGGAGAAGCAGATACCGAATTATAAGTTCCAGATATCAGAGATGCCAAAATGATCCAAAATAGTATGAGTTCCAGAGCCAAACGAACTTCACTGTTCAACCCGGACAGCCAATTAGCCAGCCCAAATATATGCAGTAACAGAAAGCAAAATTAATACCGTTTGATTCAAACCAGGTCGACCGATTCGTTCACTAACGTCAGTTTCGTGAAACCGTCCGCCCCTCATAGCACTGATATTTTAGACATTTCCGCGGACGAGCGAAAGAACTTTCAAAAACCATAACAAACTTTTACTTGTGGCGTAAAACGTATAATTTGTAAAGACTCTCAAAAGTAGTGCGTAATTTGGACATCAACCAGGTTGTCTTCAACTTTGGTTTGCGTTAAATCAATTTTTCGCATGTTACCTACTGAACTAATTTTGACCTACCTCATCTCAGCTGATATGATTTAGCGGCGTTTAGTAGTGGAGATAGGGAGAAAATGCAGCGTCTACAAAAGCATCGAGTGTGTTTGTGAAGTGCGTTCAGTTAAATTTTGTAACGGAAAAGTGCAACTTTGTCAATAGACTTAAGTATAAATGCGACAACATTTTTCTTTACGAGGGGAGATCGAAAAGTTTTGGAATTTTTTAGGAAAATTCAAGGCTACTGAGCCTTAAATTTTTCGAAGGGGGGAATGATGTAACATCCCGAGGATGTTTACAGGAATTCATAATGTAATTTTGAAATTAAATTCTTTATTCTTTTATCGGATATGTTATTTAATATTTCTTCACGGAAGTAAACTAAAAACGTCGTATAGAAAAATTCCGCTCGTATTGCAGAATATGAAACATGTCGCTAAAATTTTTTAACACTTGCATATATTGCGAAACAATGAATAGTTTAGGTATGTCCTTCCGTTTTGGTTTTTTTTGTCGATTCATGGTTAGCAGAATGTTGAACTCTTGTAAGAGGCTAAAAACCAGGTAGACACGCAGTTAGAGAAAAATTGCTGATTTTGCCGACCTTAATTAAAAGTTTGTTCTAGAATTTTAAAATTCCGAAGAAAGACACGTGCGTAGAACAAGTCGGTAATGGCGGAAGATTCAGCCAATCGGACAAGGAAAAAACTCACGCGGTAGGGGGCTTTGTTGTTAATTTATTCGTGAAGATAGTACCCATATGGGAGGGGCCAAAGTTCACGAGGAACTAGTCGAGAGAATTTCCAGAGAAGTTCGGGGCCGGAACTCAAGAAAAGGAGTCGTACGTGGCGCGACGGATTTATAGGGGACATAAAAAGGGTGGAAACCAGACTCCTAAGAGAGGAACGTTTCACCTGTCCAAATAGGGTTTTAGGAACTAAATTATAGAGTCATTATAAAATTTATCGTCAAGGGACGGGAAACGCGAAAGTCGCGAGTGTGTTTTGAACAGTGATTAGCTAGCTAAAAATTCAGTGAGGTATAATTTCTTTTAATTCACAGAAGAACCTTTTGGGATTAACGGATAAATCGCATCCGGTGAGTACCTTTATATTTTACTAACCGAGGAGTGTTAGTGCCAAACAAAACCTGTGAGTTTGTCCGTAGAGTTGAAGGTTCAGATTCTGAACCCAGGGTAGAGGTTTCTTAGACCAGCAAACGGCCGGGAAGAGACCTCGTAATAGGGACTAAGTAGCGTCGGAGTACGCACAGCTAGATTGTAAACTGGTAAAGATTTCATCTGACTCCCTGAGTCGGCAAAAGGAACGAGCGGCAAAAGTTTAGGTTTCTTGTCTTATGATATCTTGTTTAAATTTGGTTTTGGTTTAGTTTGTTTTTTTTATTTATATACAGATATATATATATGTTTATTGGGGATGCGTTGGATAGACTGGCTCACCAACGCTTGCTGATATAAGGGAAGACCTATTGTAGTAGGCACCGATAGGGCTTAAATAGGGTCTAATTGTACCTGTCATTCCCAGGATTAGCGGGTATACTTAATATTGTGTCCCTTAAAGTTATTTTTCATATTTTCTTGGGGTTAACTAATTAAAAACATAAATTGGGGGAGTTACATTTGTTCTCAAGTATTGTTTAACCACTAAAAAATTGAGGTTACTTGGTTTATATTTTTTTTTGTTTTTGTGTTACATATCGGGATTGTTTTATTTTTCTAATTTTTTATTATTTTTCATTCATTTTGTTTTCTTCAATATATGTGTCATTTTTTTTTCGGTTGTTTACTTTTAACTCCTTCCTTCTTCCCATACAACCACCAGCATTTGAGAAGCCTGGGGACTTACCCTCTTAGAGGAGGCCAGGTGACGAAAACCAGAAGCTACCAAGGACTGAGAGTCAAGGCAGATAAGGGGCAGTAAAGTTCCTTTTATATTATTTATTTTACAGAGAAGGGTTCCCGGAGTCTTTCTCTCCAACACAACTTTTCTTCGGGTGGTGGCAGCATTCCCCTTTTCTCTCAGGTTCTATATACTATATTTTTTTCCCCATTATACAACAGGTTAGGGCAAAACTGTTACACTGGGTTTAGGACAGAAATTGTTACAATTATCTACCTATTTTTACCCTACATTATAAAGTTATGACATTTTTAATAGTTATTTTATGGATTCTTACGAAGTAAACTATACAATGAGCTGTATGGAATAGGACCCTTGTCGAATTCATTAGTTTATTATTTTTATAAATCATTATGCTTTCTTAATTAAGAGTCCAGTTATTATTTATTTGTTTAACTAATTTTGAAAAAGTTGAATCTACCGAGTGGTTATGTTTTAAAACATGGTGTGCAACACTAGATTTATCCGCTGTTCCGTATTTCAAATGGGCAAAATGCTCTTTGAAACGAGTACTGATAGATTTGCGTGTCTGTCCATAATACTTTAAATCAAAAACAATCATTATATATGATTTCATAAATACCCGACTTCTCGAAATCAGCAAGTTTATCTTAACCAACAATTTCTGTAGTGTTGTACTTGTTCTATACTCCGCCTTCTTAGCAAGTTCTTTAAATATTTTCTTAGCCTCTAGTATAACTACTGTATGGAACACAGACAAACTTTTGTTGTTGTCAAAATCCCCGGATGAATACTGTCCTGGGGGCTGGTGGAAGGTGAGTCAGCATTCGCCCCCTTATGCTGACTGGTTGGAGTTTACCTGGTTCGTAAGGTCGGTTTGTTGGCTACCCCTGGTTGGTGATCGTTCCGGTAGCCTTACTCGGCAGTCACGTTGGAAGTGTCCTGTCCGTCCGCAGCGATAACATGCCAGTTCTTTGTGCCCGTTCTAATATTTTGTTCATACCAGCCAGCAGCGCTTGAAATGGTGACTGACTCTTCCTGGTTGAAGGAAACTGCCCGGACCCTTGGCTTGGGCATGTTCATGACGGCCTCTACTTCCAAAGCCCGAAGTAGAGCTTCATTACTTTTCTTGACGCCACTTAGTCTTAGATTTCTTTGTACTTCCATATCTCTGATGCCGTTTATAAAACTCTGTGTGGCCAACTGGTCTTTCGTTTCCTCTGGCAGGTCTGGATAGGACAAGTGAACTAACCATCTAATCTCTGCTTCGAATTCTTGAAAGCTTTCACCGGATTTTTGCGTTTTCCCACTGAGTTGGACTTGGTATACCTGGCTCAAGGATTGATTGTCGTATCTCTTGTCGAGAATGGCGATGATCTTGTCGAAATTGCCTTGTTCATCCACTGGAATGCTTTGGTGGAGTTCTAGGGCCGGACCTCTTAACGAAATTACCAGAGACGTGGATTTTTCTTGGTTATCCCATCCATTAGCTGTAGCCACGGCTTCAAATTGTCGTTTATACATGGGCCAAGATGAGCTGCCATCAAATGTTGGTGATTTGCTAACGGAACATTTGGTACTCAGGGTGTTTTGGTATTTTCCTCGCTGTAAGTCCAGCTGAATTTTTTTAATTTCTGTTTCTACCTTGTTTTGAATGGCACTGATTTTATATTGAATTGTGTTTTGGATGGAATCGAGGTCATCTACTTTGGTTTCAAGAGTGTCCACGATATTTTTTATGGTCTTAATGTCATCATTTATTTCTTTTATGTCTGACTCAACTATTTGCGTTCTGTCATTAACTGTTTCATTAACTTGTGCTACTATTTGCATTAATTGTTCAAATTGCAGTTGTCTTTTCTCTTCAGTTTCGTGTCGTTTTAATTCAATTTGATCTTGTTTCTCTTCAAATACTTTAAAATCATTTTGTCTCTGTTCATCTAATTATTTAAATTCATTTTGTCTTGTTAACTCAAATTTCGAGAATAATCCCTCAATTAAATTTGGTTGTTCGCTTTTCATCGTAGTGACAAGATTTTCTAATTCTATTTTACGTTTTTCATCAAAAGATTTTACTAACCTTTGTTGAATTTCTTCTTGATGTTGTTTCTCCTTCTTGTCACATTTTTGTAGAATCTGAGCTATTTTGTCGTCTAGTCCCTCCGTAACCTGCTTGACTATTTTTTTGGTAGTTTCGTCCATTTTTTCCATGCTACGGGTTTCCATCAAATTACTATTTTAACTGCACTTAATCCTTCACTTCTGATCACCAAATTTTGTTATATAGTCCGTGGGTTCAATTTAAAATTATACAACTAATATTCACTTTCACTTTTCTAGAACCTTATTTACAACAAATTATACAGAACAGCTGATTCACAATAACATTACGATATACGCTCGTCGTCTTGTCTCACTAACTAGCGATCGCGGGCTGCTTCCTTTTTATAACCAGCATCGAAAATGCTAGTAAAATCTACCATCAACTCCGCAGCCCTTTTCCAGAACATTTTTTATGCTAGAAGCGATCGTTGTACTGAAATGAAATAGTAAATTTCGTAACAATATCAAGTAAAGCGCTCCCAAGACTAAGGCCTTGTAATTTGTGAATAGTAATAGCTGAGCAATTGAGAAATTTATCCCGGTGAACGAATGCATTATTTATTGTCTCAAACTTACTTTTGACAAGTTCTAGTTTCTAAATTAAATTATGCTTACATTTAATACATTATTAACATTTATTAAAATTTCTGACATTTTTTGAGGTTTTTAATATTTTTCTACATTTGTGACATTTTAGACAATTCTTGTGATTTTAGACATTTTTGGTATTCTATGATATGTCTTACATTTTTTATATCTATGCCATTTTTTAATTAATTTTTTCATATGTAGTTTTTGACATTTTAAATGTTGTTGGATTTTTTTGACATTGTAGACAATTTGACATTCTTTTGATTCTAATGGCATTTTTGACTATTTTGGTATTTTTACATTTTCTACCTTTTTGAGGTTTTGAATTTTTGAAATTTCTGGTATTTCATGTCATTCTTAACATTTTTTGACATAATTGAAAGTTTAAAAAATTTTAACTTTGCATTTCATAGTTTTTTTTACTTTTGTTGGTATTTCACATTGTTGACCTAATTTTATGACATTTCTAAACATTTATGATATTTTTAATATTTTTCAACAGTCATTGGTTAGCGGAAAAACTCTCTAGAAGTGCTTATTTAGGTAGTAATGTAGAGTAGAGATAGTTACGCAGGAAGTCCAGACTTCCCATCCTGGCTGCCTCGTTGATTGAATTGTCTAAATTTCCAAAACTTGTAGCTGGCCAATATGGATGGTAGTCCGAGGCCATTTTGATCCCTGGAGGATCACCAAAAAAGAGAAGAAATCAGTACAGTCATGTCTGGAATAACGACGAGTGCACCCTCAGCGTATAATGCTTGTTTGAACATTGTACATAGTTTAAGGTGAGGTGAGAATGAAAGTTTTGCTAAAAGAGCCATCGAGTCACTTTTGTTGAAGAAAAAAAAAACAAATTCCTGGTAATAAACAAAATGTGAAATACAAACAAAAAAACTTAATATTCTAAATCCTGGCCACATTTTAGTGATTGGTTAACATGTAATTTCAACCTCAATCATATACGTCACACCTAGTACCAACACCTCAGTTATTTCTCCTAAGGACCATTTCTTTTTTATTTTTTCTTTGGTCTTTCACCATTACTTTTTCTTTAATGTTAAATGTTTCAAAATATTTTTACTATTTACTGAAAGTTTTACTTGCTCAAAATCAATTTTATTAATCACTGGGTTGGGTTATAATATTGAGAATAGACATATTAACTCTCTAATTAACAACAGCTTTGCTGGACTGTAACCTGTAATTTTTATTTATAGTGCTTCTATAACTAAATAAGAATAGGTTACATGCAGACTCAATGGTATGACCACTTATTACAATTTTTATTATATGTGATTTAAATGATTCAACAAAACGTTCAGCTAATAAATTTGTAGGAGAATAATAGGTTGGGGTGAAACTCTGAGTCACTCCAACCAATTTGCAAAATTTTCTAAACTCATCACTAGTCCATGTTGGACCATTCTCAGTAAAGAAATGTAATGGGTATCCAAACCTTATAAAAATGCATTTGAATACCTGAATTTTTTTGGGTCGGTGATATTATTCATAAGAAATGCTTCTGGCCATTTTGAATATGAATCTATAATTATTAAAAACATTTTTTTTAATATGAAGGCCCAAAAAAATCTACATGCAATCTATGCCAAACTGTAGGAGCTTGTGGCCACAGTGTTAGTTTCGTTTTTTCAGGATTTTTACGATTTGGTAAACAAATCATACAATTTTTAGTTATATTCTCAATGCCCTTATCTATGTTTGGCCACCAAAAATATGATCTTGAGATCTCTTTCATACGTGTTGTGCCTAAATGACTAGCATATATTTCTAACATTAAGTCCCCTCTTAGATTATTTGGTATAATTCCCGGTATCCCCACAACAAACACCCTTTTTCAATACTAATTTCATTTTCTCTGGAGTAATATGGTTCATATTCATCACCAAAATCATTTTTGTCTGGCCAGCCGTCTTTATAATATCTCAATATGTCACATAAAACTTTATTTTTATTAGTTTCTTTTTGTACGTGTAGCCAATTTAATGTAGTTAAATTAGATTTATTTGCATACATAACAGTATTTAGTTATTTTCTGAATGATATTTGTGCCATATTTTTCAATGTTTAGGTACTTCTTGGGAAATAACACCACAAGTTATGAAAAATTTCTGTATATTCCAAACGTTTCGGGGTCTAGGTCAGACCCCGTTGTCAATGGTTAAGAAAATATGAATAAAAAAGGCACAATTCAAAATTGTCGAACGTTTAATTTTACAGCATCCATAGCCATTGGTCGGGATTCGAACCCACGGCCATAGTCGACTTAGTTTATGAAGTATACATTTCAACCGCTAAGCCACTGGACCCCTTTTTTCTTTCTGCATTCAAATTCTTGTTGTTGCAATTTTTTGGCAACTTCTTCAGTTCCATTATGAACTGGTCAATGGTCTCATCTGACAGTTGACACCTATTACGAAATTCAGCTTGGTTTAATGCATAATTTTATTGAGGATGGTTGCATTTTCATACAATTTTACAAATATTTTCATATGACACATCAATTGGCGATGTCGGCGTCCATAGAGTAGTTAATAAACCATATACATGAGTACTAAGTTCCGTGATTAATAGTGGCACTTTTTTGTTTGTGGAATATCATTAAATTAAACCATAACTTCAAATTGTTGTTGATATTCATTCCAGTTCTCACCAGTAAACAGCTTTAAACTACTAATTGTGATCATCATTCGTATTTTGTTCGTTTTATCACGGGTAACTTTGTTTTGGTCTACGTATTTGCCTAAATACTCTCTAACATGTTTGATACACTCTTGGCCTGAAAATAGCCTATCGTGAGCTAATACGTTAGCAACATCTACTAATTTGTCTTTCCTTTGTTCATATATCTAGCTCTTTTTCCGATTTTTTATCAATGCTTGAATTTCATCCATTAAGTACACATGATATTGTCAAATCTTTGAGGTTATATTTTCCACTTCTTGTGTTAAGGCTAATTATATTCTCATAGATCATAGAGAGTAACTTGTGCTGCCCTCCATGTTACATATCCAACACCACCAGTGTAACTATTCAAAGAATTGATGGTAGATTGCAAGTAGTTGGACGTAAGGGATTCCCTCATGTGATATAAGCTCAAATATAGAGGTGGCCAGATCTACATAAAACCGAACTCAAAGTTCTGTCAAGTTGCTTTTGATTTAAAATGTGATTCAGTGTGTGTTAATCCATACCAATATGAAAGAGCTGCTTCTCTCGACTTAGCCGGATTAAGCTTACACCAGGTGCACCCACATTATGTAAAGATGAATACACAGCAGGACCTGTACTAGGACGCAGTATGGATATTGATAAAGAGCTGGCAATTAATGTGTCTCAATCTATTCAACGTCACTTATCACAACAGAATTTTATTTTGCCAGGCGTTCGATCTATCCAAGCAAGCCGCCTGTCCCTCTAAAATGAATTGTGTGTACGCCGTCAACAGTAAAAACCGGGCACGGCAGAGGCCGAAACCAACTACCGGCCGGCATTTGGGATGTCGAAATACGCCTAGTTAGCTGGCTAGAGTCTCGTTCGTTATCGAAATTAACCAGATAAATCGCTCCAATAACTAAGAACGGCCATACATCACCAGCCACCGAATCAAGAAAGAGTTCTCAATCTGTCAATCCTTCCGGTGTTCAGGCCTGGTGAGGTTTCCCTTATAAATTTAAATACACAGCCTAATTTGGAAACACACGTACACTATTACATACTTCACCTCCTGGTCATAACAGCCAGCAGTTTTATAATACAACACAGCCTCAGGAAGTACCACCAGAAATATTGGCACAGACCATAACAGAAAATTCTCCAGTGTCTCTACGTTTACAGCAGAGTGGTTACATTATTGCTACAACAGCTTCTGTTGGAGCAAGCATTAATAGGACTATACCAGATGGACAAACAAATCCAGCTATAGTCCAGGGATTGCCTGGAGCTGGAGGAACATGGACTGACTCTAACACATTAACGTATACTAATTCAATGCAGCCTTCAGATAACAGAAACCGTCACACTTACTGTAACCATAACTTCAGAAATCAAATGGGTTTCTGAAGTCAACATGACTGGCCTGCTATCATCACAGCCAGCTCCAGTGTATTTTGACTTTTTAAGTGTTGTGACATTTTAGTCATTTTTGATATTATATATTTTTGGCGTTCTTTAATATGTACGACATTTTTGGGTTTTCTGGGGTTTTTTACATATTCGACATTTTTGGCGTTTGAAAGTATTTTTTTAAATGTGTGATATTTTCAACATTTTTACAACATCTAACAGTTTTGATGATTTCCTATGTTTTTGGCAATTTTTTACACCCTTTAGCGTTGTTTATTTTTTGCATTTTTTGTTAATTCATGACATTTTTGCCATTTTTAACATTTTCACCTTTTTCTGGCATGCTTTAAATATCTGTCTATTTTGAAATGATTTATGTTTGTTGGCATTTTTTTAACATATTTAATGTTTTTGATACGACAGACGTTTTTGACATATTTAACATTAATGGACATGTTGTGAAACCTTTGGTGTGTCACAAATGAAAAAACACAGGTTTGCTCAAAACCGTTTCAACAACTCTTAAGTTGTTATCATCAAGGAATAAACCAAACTAAATTTAAATTATAATTTCCTCTAATTTATACCTACCAGTAAACTATTAGCAACTTACAGTCATTGGTACAAAGGGTAAATCGCAAGTACCTGAATTCTAAATAACAGTTTTCACAGATAATACGTTTTATGTAATGAAATTGTGTAAATTAGGATAATCCTTAATTATCTACCTATTTTTATCCTACATTATTGTAGTGAATTGAGTTAAGTGGACTGTAGTTTTTAGTTGGTTCTATTTTGTTAAAAAACTCAATTGCCCTTCATAAGAAAACTCTTACAGATCTAGTAAAAGCCTGGGAAATCTCCCATCCATGTATTTGTCTGCATTCGGCGCGGGTAGCCGGCCTTAACCCTGGGTTTTTAGGCACAACTAAAGTTTATAATGTTGGGCAATGCGCACTCACGAGGGGGTTTACAGTAAATGAGTACTAGCTGCACACGCACTTCGGGGTTGCACTAGCGAGCACATAGGGTAACGTTTTCTCCTTAAGAGTTTTAGGGAGATCCGTACTGGACGAGCGACGAACAGCGAGTCTCTCGTTTTACTGCGTTTGCGCTTAAGGCACCGAGTTTTTTCCAAGCAATTGAGAATATACATATATAAATATAAAGGCTGTCTCTTTTAAACCCAAAAAAGAAAGAGTGTTCTGAACAATATTAAAGTAATAACATTTTTAATAGCTATTTTATGGATTCTTAGAAGTAAACTATACAATGAGCTGTATGGAATAGGGCCCTTGTCTGAATTCATTAGTTTATTATTTTTATAAATCATTATGCTTTCTTAAGAGTCCAGTTCCCTAAAATTATTTATTTGTTTAACTAATTTTGAAGAAGTTATGTTTTAAAACATGATGTGCAACACCAGATTTATCCGCTCTTCCGTATTTCAAATGGGCAAAATGCTCTTTGAAACGAGTACTTTTAGATCTGCGTGTCTGTCCATACTTTAAATCACAAACAATCATTACATATGATTTCATAAATACCCGACTTCTCGAAATCAGCAAGTTTATCTTTATAGTTAACCAACAATTTCTGTAGTGTTGTACTTGTTCTATACCCCGCCTTCTTAGCAAGTTCTTTAAAGTCTCTAGTATAACTACTGTACGGAACACATGCAAACTTTTGTTCTTGTCAACTTTTCAAAATGAGTCACAAGAAGTAAAGTTTGTCTGTGTTCCGTACAGTCGTTATACTAGAGACTTTAGGAAAATTTTTAAAGAACTTCACGCTTTTACAGTCAACGAAACGAGACCGTTTATCGTCGATGATAGACTAGTGTATAAAACGGTTTCATGTTCGACTAGTTTCGACCGTCGACGAAACAACGTCCACGAATGATCTTTGACACATCACACATTAAACCAGTTCATTCATAAAGTTATGAGTAAACGTCAAACAGAATAAAGACTGTACAGTACAGTTGAGATATTATTATTGGCATATGCTAATCGAATATTTATTTTCAAACTATGCAAATTTACATTTTAAAGTATCCATACTGACATTTAATTTATGAATTCAATTTGGATAGAAATCTACTATAGTAGTCGATAATCATGTTCTTCTTTGATTATATATCCCGATTTTAGAACATTACAAAATTTGGTTAATTATAGGAATAGAAATACATATTTAATATAAATGCAATAGCGTTTAAACTCTACTTCACTTCTTCGGTTCAACTAAAGCCCCGTCGTCAGGCAACACTATAAGTTTCTAAATCCTCCTTGGGTACACTCGTTGCCATCCGGCATTTATATATCGTATTTTGACATTTTACAATTTTCTTTGGTCTTGTGGTGTTTGTTAGGTTATGGATTACTATGCAAGTTGTCAACAAATAATTTATTTTTGAATAAAACTTTGTTGTACTTATTACGATTAAATGTAAATATTAGGTAGGTACGTATTTCTTCATATTTTAGATCCGAACTTTTAGATATCAAATACATCTTTATTTTAGGTAAAAGTCACCTTGTTACAGTGAGATGTAAATGTTCCATATCTAGAGAGTATTGAAAAGTTAACTTGTATCCAAACGCAAAATCTTGCATAAATGTATGAATGGGACCTGTATAATATAAATAAATTATCAGTAAGAAAAAATGCAAGGATAGAAAATGGTATTCACTACAATAGATTTGACAATACTAGCTGTAAAAGCTGACAAAACGTATATCATTGTGAATTTAAATATTTTTTACGTAGTTTAAACTTTCAGTATAGTACAAAAAATGTTACTTAATAGTCTGCTGCAACATATTTCAATACATTTTTTATATTAAATGCTATATTGTTGTATCATAGTTGACACCTACTTCTTAATTATAAGAATTAACTGCAAGGCACTTCTAGGGTTCTCATTAAATACTATAATGAAGCAACTCAATTATTTTAGAATACATGTATAGTTTATATCACAATACGTAAGTATATATTAAACGTGTAACACAATTTACTTGTGAAGTTATAACACATATATTTATATTAAATCTTATTACAAAACTATGACATGGTGTTATAACCTAAATCACTTAAAAGTGTACAAAAATAACTTTCAAATACATCACTGTAACAAATACCGTTTTTTAAGAAAAGAGAACAAATAATGTGACTTCGTACCAGAATTGTACATATGGTTATGAATATTTTTCAAATGTCAGAACTTTATATAAGACATAGTGCTTTCTGGGATTTTTGGGTCTCTGTAAATATTCTTAAAGGTTATAAATAAGTAATAAGTTTTCTGAATGATAGTTGTGGCATCTCCAGTTTGCATTTTTAGAATTACTTGGGAATAACACCACACTCTCTTCGAGGTGTCATTCCTTTGTACGCAAGACAATATATATTGTATATAATATACATTGTTTCTGGTCAGGGAACCTTCATCAGTTGCGCTTCCCACAATTGAATGTCCTCTCGAACACTTCTTTATGTATTTGAAACAGAGAGCCTCTGTGTGCTGATTCTCTCGACAATCCTAGATGTCGGTCTTACATCTCGAGTCTTCAAATTTAACGAAATGTTTCAAATACATAAAGAAGTGTTCGAGAGGACATTCAATTTGGGAAGCGCAACTGATAATTGTTCCCTGACCAGAACCAATGTATATTATATATAATATATATTGTCTTGCGTACAAAGGAATGACACCTCGAAGAGAGTATTCAATATCTCTGACAGGTGATGTAACCTGAAAAATTTTATCGTGACATTCTGTCCTAGGAGTTAAGGGAGAACAGCAATTACACGGAACGGCTCCAGATTCGGAGCCTCGGTGTGCTGATTCTCTCGAAAATCCTAGTTGTCGTTCTTACATCTCGCGTCTTCAAATAACACCACAATTATTGGAAAGTCTGTATATTTCAAAAATTTCAATAAAAAGACAATGGAAAATAATAAAAATTTAAAAGTAGGATAAAATTCCCTAGTCCTCGCAGCTTAAAGTAAGATTCTTAGTCCTGCAGGGCATAAGTAGGATAAATTTATTAGTCCTGGGGAGCTAGGGTTCTCAGTATATAAAACAACCCACAAGGTATTCGACTTACTGTTAGCAGATAGAAAATTACTAAATAATATGTTGTCATCATAATTTAAAATAGTAACTATAAACTATTAGCAAAAATTTATACAAGATTTTCTCAAAGATGAAGAGCTCAAAGATTGCAGTAGATCATAAAAGTATTGAAATGTGTCGGGTTGGTTAGTTCATTCGTTGCGTTGACTGGTTGATGAACGATAAGATCTTACAGTCGACGGTTGTAGAGTCGCGACGATGCACAAATTTCGTTGACCAGTCGACTAGTTTATCGGTAGACTATAAACTAGTCGATCCGTTGATGCGAAATAAACAGTTTAAAAAAACTGTTCCGCTTCTATTTAAATCATAGTTCTATGGTATATGGAATCTCTTCGATGGCACATTACATATAATATTAAAAAAATGTATGAATTAGATGTTGCGGTTTTAGTTCAAGTTCAATGCAAGTATGTAATTGACAAAGGACCTTTAGCGGAACAATCAATAAAGCAATGTATCGTCGCGTAAATGAAGTCACCCAGTAAAAGTTAATCACTGACCTTTTAAGTCGAAGTCCTGCAGGTGGTGTTTTCTCGGTTCTTCTTTCTTCAGAGGCTAGCCCCGGAGCTGCAGGAACTGTTTTAGAGCTTCGTCTGTTCTTAAAGTAATCTGGACGACACGTTACACAAAAAATACGTAATGTTCATTGATTGAGCAAACAAAAAATGCGGGTTTAACAAACAAAAGATGCGCTTTTGTAAACACAAAAGAAACAAATGAAAGCGGTCTATGCCTCGCGAAATCGTAACACAATCACAATAAAAGCGGCCGTCTTAAGACGGAATCAAAGGGAGCGTAAGCTACCGACCTGGACAGTGGTCACAACACGAATCACAGTTCTTTCTGTTTTTAGAGACAAAAAATGTACAAATATAAATTAGCATTAGCGCGGACGGAGAGTTTTCGAATAAGGTGCAAAGGTTTAAAAATCAATTCAATAATTCAATCAAGCTTAAAAACTAAGAACAAACAAGTTGCGGGGACGCAACATACCGCCTTGAAATACTAATTTCAAAACTAAGGGTCCACTGCCAGTGGGCAGAGCTTTACAAGAGGTCGCTTCAAAGTACCACTTCAGTTCTAACTGTAGTCACTCTAATGGCCAATTCAAAGGAGGGGAAGTGTCTTGCTCCAAAAACAAGAGTACCTGGCTTAACAACCTCCGAGGGATCAGTCCATTTGCTCCGTTGATGAAGAGTATGTAAATATTCTTGCGACCAACGTTTCCAGAATGCCTGATACAAACGACGTAGTAACTGCCAACTGTTGAGACGATTAGATGTGACAGATGGGAAATCAGATCCAGGAGGTGCTGTTAAAGGTTTCATTGTAAGAAACATTCCGGGACTCAAGGCGGTAAGATCCGATTGTTCGTTGCTACAATGGGTTATAGGTCGCGAGTTTAAAAATGCTTCGACCTGCGCAAATACAGTAGAAAATTCTTCGTAGGTTAGGATTTGATCCCCAATGACACGTCTTAAGTGAGCTTTAAAGGATTTAATTCCGCTCTCCCAGAGTCCTCCAAAGTGAGGAGCCGAAGGGGGATTGAAATGCCAAGAAATGGTTTCTCGTGCAGCAGTAGCTCGAAAAACTTTCAAAATCTGCTTGTGAGCACACACAAAATTAGTACCACAATCACTATAGATATCGCTACATCGACCACGACGTGCAATGAATCGTCGCAAAGGTGCCAAGAACGCATCAGCAGACAAATCTGACGCGAGTTCTAGATGAACAGCTTTCGTTGCAAAGCACTTAAACAGGCACAGATAAGCCTTTAAAGTTTTTGACCCTCTAGTTTTAGCCATGGTTATAGTGAAGGGACCAGCAAAATCTACTCCAACATGAGAAAAGGGTTTCAATTGTGAAACGCGGGAAATGGGCAAATTTCCCATGAAGGTTTGGTAAGCAGAAGGATTAAGCTTCCAACAAGAAACACATTTAGAAATGACACTACGAATTACTTTCCTGCATGAAGATTGGTGACATGACAATCTTCCACAATTAGATTAGTCAAACGACTTTTACTTGGTAGCAGTGCGGGAAATTTAGTATCAAACGGCAACGGTGCATTAGTCAATCTACTACCAACTCTAAGAGTTCCCTGTTCATCAAGAAACGGCGAAAGTTTACGAAGCGATTTAGGCAAAAGTTTTCGTTCTCGAAGAAGGGAAATCTCTTTAGAAAAATATTGATCTTGAACATATCGAACAATGCGAAGATGAGCCTGATATATACTTAGCAGCAAAAATGATCCAGAGCCTCAACGGTCTGGATTGCGAGCGTTATCAACAAAGCGACAAATATGAACTATAATGCGGGTAATGCGATTAATAGAAGAATGTTCTTCTAACAAAGTACCAAAGAAATTTGGTGAAGCGGTGACTTGAAGCGCCACTATACGGGCTTCAGTCATAACTAGCGGTGACATGCTTGCGTCTGAGCAAGCATGTGGCAAACAGGCGGTAACTAACAATTGTGGGCCTTTCCACCAAAGTGTATTGCCTAATAACTCTGATGGCAAAGTGCCGCGGGAACCCAGTCAGCAGGGTTATCACAAGATTGAATGCGAAGAAGTAAATTTTTCCTGAATGTAAACAACTCGATTACTGACAAATGTCTTCCAACGGTGCGGGGAAGAACTAAGCCATGAAAGGACGACCGTGGAATCTGACCAGCAACGAATCACCTTGAACAACAAACGACTATTGAATTGGCTGATAAACATAATGAACCAACTTAGCGGTAAGAACTGAAGCACACAGTTCCAATCTGAGAAGTGACAAAGTTTTCAAAGGGGCAACTTTCGATTTAGACATAAAAAAAAACTTTGACGAAATCCAGAAGCGGTTTTGAACACAAAATAATCAATAGCGGCATAACCTTTCTCAGAAGCATCACCAAATGCGTGAAGTTTACAACTAGAAAAGTTTTCTATAGCAAGGAGGCAAGGCAAAACTAAATTCTGCAAGGTCAACAAAATAGCGATAATGTCTTGATGCAACTTGGGACCGATAAACAAACAATCATTCAAAGATAACCGATGAGGTATCTTAGCGGATGCATTAAACACTACACGAAGTTTGGTGGTTCTACTATCAGGTTTCAAAACACAATAATGCGGTATGTAGTAATAATCAGAAGATCGGGAACCAACTCCATATAATCAAGCTCTAAATACTCTTTGAGAAAATCACAATATTGTTTGTAGAGATCTGGTTGCTGTAGAAGACGTCTTTCTAAAGAGTAGAAACGTTGTACGGCGAGATTATCGAAGACACTCTACCCATAAGAATGTAACCAAACACAGTGTTAATAGCATCAGGAACACCTTCCTGTCCCAGAAGGCGTCCATCCAACAAAATTTGAGAGAATCTATCGGTACCTAACAAAAGGTCAATAGCGCCTGGGCTATTGAAACCAGGATCAGCAAGTTTAAAATTGGTTAGATATGCCATATTAGCCATATTAATGGGCGCAACAGGCATATCATTGCAAATGCGGGGTAAAACAATAGTATCAACAACAAAATTGCTCTCGCGCTTTACTATAGAGCGAAGAGAAAGGGTAAGAGAGCCCTCAGCTGAGGTACTCTGCATAGAACCTAGCCCGTGTAGATCAATCGAAGCGGGCATAGGTCGAAAGCCAAGGCGTTTCACATCCTTGCTCGCAATGAATGATATCATGCTACCAGAATCTAGCATACATCGTAAAGTTAGATAAGAACCGTTGTTATCTAATACCTCAACTAAAGCGGTAGACAACAACACATTTGAATTGTATGACAAAAGTGAACTATGACAGGAAGTCTGCGGTAGAGAAGTTTCGGGACTTTCAACAATATTAATGGTACCAGATGTGGAAGCCAGGTTTGCGGGGGGAGCTTTAGATTCAGACCGAATGCCTGAATCACCACGATTTACAAAATGAAGAAATGTGTGATGGCGTTGTTTGCAGTTGCGGCAAGTGGATAAAGATTCGACTGATGAGAATTAAAACAAAGTCTAAAATCTTTAAGGAACTTAACCCGCGCGGATACTAATTTCTTCAAGAATTCAGAACATTTGTAAAATTCATGATCGGATTTACAAACTAAACAATTTCTATTCTTAGTGACAAACAACGATGTAGTGTAACGGGAAGAATGTTGCTTTGAATTCAATGGTAACTTTTTGTCAACACTTCGCTTTGCCTTGCGGGATAATTCAACATGTTCAAAGGCATCACAATGTTCTTCGACAAAAAATCAACAACTTCCGAGCAGATCGGAAAGTCATCTTGAGCCGTCACAGTACCATGGTAAAGTTCAAATTTAGCGGCTAAATTCTTTGTAACTCGTTTCAACATCATCTGAACGATACAAAAATCCCACTGATTTACTGGTAAACCCAAATTCTTCAGTGCTTCCAAATTATCACTGAAGTCATCCAATAACTTCCGAACCTCTGAAGGGCTATTCTGAAGTTAGTTGGGGGAATTGTTCTAAAGCTGACCAATGAGACTCCGCGATTAAACGAGTTCGCTTGAATTTTTTCAAAACTGTTTCATAAGCACTCACGTAATTGTTTTGCATTAGTTTAAAACTCCTAATAACCTCAAAAGCAGGCCCTTTTAAAGCTAACTGCAAATATTTGAACTTCTGCATAGTACTGTGTTTCTCATTATTGTAAATTAATGAATCAAACAAATCGATAAAAGTATCAAATTCCAATATGTCTCCACTAAATGAAGGCAAATCAATTCGCGGCAAAGCAACAGTTTCCTGTTCCCGAGCTGTATTCTGTGGCGTAGAATTCTGAACCGATTTCAGTTTAGCAAAAATAGACCTAATTGAATAAAACAATTCTTCAAATTTATTGCGTATGTCTTCCTCAAAGTCAAAGTCATGGTTGGCATATGAAAACAAACCTACAATCGAATTGTAAATCAACCATATCAATCATGCAAAAAACAATTTCAACGTCGTCACCTCTTAAGGCTTTCTCGGCAGCAAAATAAATATCTTCTAATCTTTTAAACTCCGATTCTCAATGATTTTTAAATTTACGGTTCTTGACATCTTAACAATAAATTAAAATCATTGTAACGCCACTGAACAAATCTAACACGATAGAACGAAACAAAATACTATTCCAAAAATCTACAATTTTTACTATTGAAGTAGAAAGTACAATTATCTGACCCAATGTCAAATAAATTCAATACGATTTAGCAAAATAACCAAAAAGATCGAAACGATGTCTTGTAAGTTTTTTAAAGCGGCAAAAAATATGCGAAATTTATTTCCAATGTGAATGAATAAATCCCGAACTTGCTTCCTCTTATAACAAATAAAGAAACGAAAATTCAATGCTGGTGTTAAGAATAAATAAAACGAAAAATCAATGGTTTGATCGATAAACTTTGCACTTAATTGTACAAATTGCATCCGGCTCGGTGTTAGACCAAATTCTGTAATATCTTCGATGGCACATTACATATAATATCCACTATCACTATCAAAATAAGTTACAAAAAAGTAGAAAACAATGTTAAAGTGCACACTTTTACCTTTTCGTTTGTGTCCAAAGGACTATCTCTCAGTAAACCCCAAATATAGTCTCCCATCATGTTTTCATCGTATTAATAACGTTGTTCGAAGCTCATAATGTCCTGGTGAAAACGTTCTCCTTGCTCTTCTGAATACGCACCCATGTTGTTTTTGAATTTATCTAAGTGAGCATATGTTCTTTTAATGACATAATATTTTTTAGCATATTTTCAACTAGGTTTTTGTAGTTTTCAGCTTTGTTATTTCCTAAAAATCATGACGACTTGAGTAATACAACTGATTACAAACTTTTACTTTATTCCATTCCAGAAACAACAACTTTGAAACTATTCCAACTTGCTTTTTGAGTACGATTCAGCAACGTTGGAAATGTTTCATCGGCGAAAATCTGTCTGATGTGCTGACCAACAAAAATCCCCGCTTTAACCTTTGCTTCTGATAACATCGGAAATTTTTTTCTCAAATAATTTAAAAGCTTTTGACGTGTTTTATCAACCCCTAACTTAATGTGTTTGAGGCGGCATTAACATTTTTTCCATTACATCGCGTTTTATTTTCCGACACAAAGTTCTGTTTATCAGAAATAAGTTGGGGTAGCACACCATACTGGCAACAAGGAGCCTTGAAACAATATTACATCTCTAAATAAATAAATGCTTTATTGTCGAACAGTCTCCCATTTACAGGACAATTTAAAAATACAACATTGCGGTAGTAACTATTTGATTCAGGGTACATATAAAAATATCACAATAATTGCATATATTATTAATTATTGCACATAACATAAACTGGTGATTTCAACAAAATGTTTGTTCTGGCTCTTGCTGGCCTTAGCGCTAGGTGTTTCTTTGAGTGAAACGTAGGTACATTAAAATTAATTTGATTTATCAATTCCAAACAGTCTACCATATTATTTACTAACTTAAACAAGAATACAACAGATGCACAATTTCTCCTTAATTGCAAAGAAGCCAGTTGAAAACGTTTACATAACTCATCAATAGGTATAATCCTTTCTGGATATAATCCATCACTTTTGAGAACCAAATATTTCAGGAATATTCTTTGGACCTTTTCGACACGTTTGCTGTGAATATCATAATATGGATCCCAAATTATACTTGCATATTCAACTTTAGAACGAACATACCCAAAATATAATGTTTTCAACGTAAAGTCTCGGCAGTTTCTCAATATAAATACATAAGACTTTAATGCTTCAGATGTTTTTACAGAAATGTGCTTTACAAAGGTTAATTTATTGTCAAAGATAACTCCCAAATCCTTGATACTAGTATTTCGCTCCAACAGTGGACCTTGACTTGAATAAGGAAATTTGATGGCTGACGTTTTTCGGGTATATGTCACTACTTTGCATTTTTTCGCATTTAGATTTAGATTGTTTCTATTGCACCAGTTTTCTATAGATACTAATTGGCTCTGAATATTATGACAATCATTTACACCTTCTATTGTAGAAAAGAGCTTAAAGTCATCAGCGAAACATAACTTTTCTGTCGATATTGTATTACATAAATCGTTAATAAATAAAAGAAATAACAGAGGTCCTAAATTCGACCCTTGAGGAACTCCTGATTTAGCTAAGTATGAGTCCGATTTGAAGCCATTATAAGTCACGTAAATGTATCTGTCTGATAAGTAAGACTTGAGGAAATTTACTGCTTGGATAGAAAATCCAAATCCTGATAGCTTGTTTAACAGACTTCTATGATCAATTCTGTCGAATGCCTTACTGAAATCTGTATAGATCACGTCGACTTGTGTGTTGGTGTCCAGTGCTTCTGAGATATATTGAGTAATTGCTACCAAGTTGGGTGTTGTAGACCTTTTATCAATAAATCCGTGCTGATATGGAGATAGTTGATTGCGTACTATGCGATTATATAGTATGATTTCAAATAGCCTTTGAAAAGTTTGACAGAATAGATATAGGCCTGTAGTTCTCTAATATATTTTTCTCAGCATTCTTAAAAATGGGGCAAACCTTTACTACTTTCCAGGCTTCAGGAAATGTATTGCACTTAAGACAGGCGTTATATTTATATTTGTTAGGATTCCCGATAGCGCTCCAACACAATCTTTTGGTATAAATGACGGAATGTTATCAGGTCCAGAGGTTAGTTTATATTTTAGTTTCTTACTCGCTGATAATACTTCATTCTCAGTAATGGGGTAAAAGTTTATATGAATAATACTATCAGAGTTTGTGGGAGGTATAATATTGTCAGTATTTGTGTTTAATACACACTAGAAAAGTATTGAACAAATGCATTTACTATATCGTTCGGTTTATCATATTGAATGATTTGATAATTTACTATCCCAAGCATCCTTGAATTGTGTCTTCTCGTATGTACATACGACCAAAATTTATTAGGATTTTTTACTACTTCTGACTGAATACCTTCAATGTAGTTGTTATAGGAGCTTTATATTTGAGCTTTGACAATTTGTTGGAGTCTCTTGAATTCAGTAAGATGGAGTATATGGCCCTGTGCTCTAAATCTTTTGCGATATTTGATATGAGAATAATTTCTGTACAAGGGAACATAAAGGTCAAAAATCTCATAAATCTTTTTGTAAAGGTCGGTAGAGTTTTGCGTAATTATATTCCACTTCGTTTCGTAGATGGTCCGTTACATTGCAGGAAAGTCTGCTTTTTTTAAGTTTTAGCTATGAGTCTTTAGGTTAGTTTTACATATGGAAGTTTTGGTTGGCATGTTAAGCACATTAATGAACAAGGCCGGATGATGACTGTCTTCAGGAACCAATGGGCACTCATTATGTACTACCATACAGGAATTTTGAGATACTATCAGATCCAATAGTCGATTTAATTTATTAAATACATAGTTGAATAGGTTGAGTCCGTGTGTATGCATAAAGTTGAATATAACAGAGGGTTTTGGGTCCCCATGATTTTTGTCATTAAAATGAGGTACATTGAAATCTCCCAGTAATATCAGGTTCTCAGAGTTTACACAATCTAATTGTTCCAGATGATCAAATAATGCTTCAAATTCATCATAACATATCTTATCAGGTATATACATTGAGATTAAATATAAAACTTTAGTTTTATTCTAGTCTAATTTACATTTTACAACTAATACATCTATAACAGGAAATTGCTGATCAATAAATGTTTCATTAACTATTTCTGACGTTATGTTATCTTTAACTGCCACAAGAACACCACCACCAGTTGCTTTTTGGAGTACAAATTTTCTGCCTTTTCTATATACTACATTTGACTTAGGAAATAACTCACTACTGCAAATGTTAAGATTTAACCATGTTTCTGTTAACACTTTTGCTTCATATTCACATTCACTAATTCCCGCATTAAACTCATTAATTTTACGTACGTTCTGATAGTAACAAGATAGGTAGGTCATCGTATTTAGGTTTGGTGAGACTGCTGGAGCTGTTCAACTTAAAGATTTAACTATTCTCGGAACTCCATTGAAGTACCTATTTGATTTTATATGTTTCTTCACCCTCAGCGTTCTTTCTTGTCACTTCTTCACGGAGGTTTCTGTAGTGTTCCAATTCTCGACGTGTGCGATCAACAGATATGGCAATCCTATTATAGTTACTGTTCTTTAGTCGACTCGCCTTTTTTATAAGGTTAATTACTTGATTTTCGTTATCCAGTGTAATTTTAAGAGGTCTTACTTTATTATCGGAAAAACGTCCTTATCTTGCAGGTAGTATGTTTGGTTTCGTAAACACAGGGTCGACGGTTTTTAAAACTTTTAGAGCCTCAGCCATATCGCTTTCAGATCGGGATTGAGGTGATCCGACATCCTGAGGTTGTTCTGGTAAACCAAACAATATAATATTATGTTTACGATGATTGCGCTCATTTATTTCCGTAATAAGTTCTTCAAAATCGGATGTTGTGGACGTTTCAGAGGTAGTACTGGTAGATTTCTGGGTTTGCAAGGTCTTGATATGGTCTTGTAAAGTCGTTTCAAGTCATCAATTTTGTTTCCTATATTTCTACAAGCTGAACAACACCATAAATATCCTTTATTTGGTTCTGTAAGGATAGCGTGTTCATGTAAAGTAATATTTACACATGAATGTCGAAATTTCTTCTGACACATAGCACAAGATAGCAATAAATTGGTTTGACATGATTTATTGCAGCACGCACAAATAAAATTAGAAGGCATATATCCCTTTAACAATAGTTGGATTGGATAGGTCCAATAATCCGGTTTTATATTTTTATGACGCTTGCGATTCTCTCAATTAACAGATGGGAAGCACAGAATGTTACAAACACTATTTCTTTTTACTCTATTAGGCAGATGTTGTATTACTTCTCCACCTTATATTTCATCGAACCCTTATATGCAACTTCTTCTAAAATCGTTTTGAACACACTGTATAACTATAATTTTACTTCGTTCCATTTTTCAGATATTACATATATGCAACAACTCATGTTCTATCCTATAAAAAAATTGTATCCAACCTGTTTAACTATAATTCTATTCCACCCACTATAACACCCAGTATAATAATTTTGTATCACCCTGTATAACTATAAATCCATCAATGCCCAATAGATTTCACCAAAACTGCAACTGGTTATGGGGCACCCTATATAACAATTTTGTTCAACATTTATTTGCATCAACTAGCATGTATTACAACTACCTTGAATGCGTTGCTGCTTATTGGTCAACCAATATAACATTTTTTAAATACTTCAGACTTCTCCACCCTATATTTCAACTATTCTATCTGTGCAACTGATTATGAGCTACGCTATTTCACAATTTTTCCTCGTATTTTTTTAACCACATTATAAAGTATAATTTCTGTCTACACTTCAGTTAAACCACCCTTCATTTGCAACTTTTTCTAACCTTGTTTGAATCACACATGTATGGTGAATCATAGGCGTACCCAGGGGGGATTTGGGGAGTTTTCCTCAGCCCCCAAATAAAGCAAAACCTTTTCACTAAATTCGCCTTTTCAATTATTTTAAAATGATTAAAACGAAACGTTATTCTAATCCCCCGTAAAACAGACCTGAGTACGCCTATGGTGTATTTTAGTTACTGAAATATATATGAAAATTAGATGTACTGATGTAAAATATTGGCAATAAACAATTATAATAACAATTGAATTATAATTATTATTTCGCTACTTGCTTTGATCGACTTTTATTAAAAGAAGATGTCCACCACCGTCTGTTTCATTTCTTTTTATAACTATTTAATACATGGTATCCACATAACACTACAAATGCGGCCGCAGCAAGAACATTATCTTCTGAAAGCATACTTCAACACAGGTGTTTCGATACTCAAAAACTAAAACTGAATGAGAAAAAAATTTCAAATGTGCCTACTAGTCGGTCACTACAAAGGTGGGTCGTAAAAAATTTACATTCCTTGAAACAAACCTATAAGGTTATGATTCAACACTTAGTGGATTCTTATGCTGAAAAATTTGCGGGATACTTAGTAATATCTTCTTTTAAATGACTATTAATTAAAGCTGTTGTGACGTCTTAATTGCTGATATTCATATCCAGCTTACTTCATTTTTGATAGTCCGGTTTGAATTACTGTAATTATTAACTAATATTTAACACATTTAACCATTTCTGACTCAAGTAACAAAATAGCCATACTAGAACGCGTCTAATTTTAAAAAGATCTCTATAAGTTAAATAATAATGATAGATTAATTTAAATTAATTTTAATGATAATTCTAAAAATATTATTACAAACTTGCGATATAAATAATAACAATTTAACACCACAAATGCTGCAGCGGCAACAATCCTTTTTGTTGCAAGTATGCCTTGCGACTTAATTTCGTTTAAAATAATTTTAACTTTTGAAGCTTTCTCAGAGAAGGGACGACCAAGGAAAATTTTATAACTTTAGGATACTTTTACTACTGGTGAAGGACCACGGAGCACGATAAAACACGTCTTCACCCTAGGACGGATTGACTACTACTCTAAAAGATGTTCCACAAAAGATAAGTGTGCCAAATATAGGAGTAGTAATATGGGTACTTGTACACACATTTGGTATCAAGATTGGAAGTGTTCAGAATGTTGTAAAGGAGATAACTGTAACTATTATATAATTTCTGATGCAAACTTCTCACACATCCATAAATAGCAACATTTGCAACTTGAATATTATTTATTCTATAAGATTGCTCTATATGTACATTTATACAATTAAAGAATTGATAATAATAAAAAAAACAAAGTTCTGTTCTTACATGCCACCTTTGAGTATAATGCAAGATGTACTGAGTCAACGATTGGAAGAGATGGGAATTTATTTCCGTTGTGTAATAAAAGAACTTTTAAGCTTTTAATGGAGCTGTCATTGAATAAATGCCATTCGCTGGGAACACAAGGTATGCCAATTTCTTCGAACCTATCCTTTATGTCATTGTAAAAGCAAAGTTCTTTTGTGAAAAATGTTTATATTAACATTGTCAAGAAAATTCCACTGCGAGAGCCTTAAAGCTCGGCTTTACTTTTTGGCAAATTTAAATCTCTTATTAAATCATTGAAATCTTCTGTAGTGATGAAATGATGTTTTCGTTGTTCTGGTGTCGGTGAAATCTCCTTACAGGAATTACATTTATGAGAACTAAGAGCAGTTACAAGGCATTTTTCCCACAACGTCTATTCATCCATTAAATAATCGGCGGGGACCCACTGCTCTAATCGAGAGGGCTTACAATCGCATCACTGCGGTCCTTAAAGCCCCGCTCGAGAGTTGTAGCGAGACTGGTTTAGTTTGGAGTGCGATCTTTATATGGGCTAGAAAATTTTTAAGCATTAATTTTAGAGTAAATTAAGATGAAGGGAAACTTAGTTCAATAATAGTAGATTGTGAAAAGGTTGATTGAAAATTAATTCTAGGTTTTGGAGATATTATGTAATATAGAACTATTATAGTTGTTATTATAAGGGGGGAAGCGAGATTTTTATCTCCAGACAGCTTTATTGAAGAAACTATGGCGTGCAACCGATTATAACGCTATTAATTAATTGACGTTTGAACGATGTCTTGTTGATACTTAGGGTGTCTAGAAGGGTGTCGTTGATAGCACACCAAAGTCCTCTAGCTCCCAATATTAAGGGTAGAACTGCGACTTCTGTGGAATTTCTAGTTCTCCTAATTGTTTCGAGGAATTGCGGATCTTCATAGTATTCTTTTTTATTCCTGAAACCTACGCTCATAGCTCTGGGTCCCTCCCAGTGTATTCCAACATCAATGATCAGCTACTTTAACCCTTTAGTTAGAATTAGGTCGGGAATTTTGAGTGTACCATTAGGGCATCTTATATCTTCTTCAACCTCTGCTAACCATCCTTTTATTTTCAGCCCGATCTCTATAAACTGACTTGACTCTGAACTAATTCGTGAATGAGTCACAAGATGGCAGCTGACATTCACTTCAGTTATAAGATATTTGAAATTGCACATCTAAGATATTTTTATAATTTGTGTGCTCAAATCAATATAGGAAACGATAAAATCTAACGGAATATTCGCATTCACATTTGCATTAGCGAAAATTCGCATGTTTTTTGATATTCGCATTTGGATTCGCGGTTACATATGCGAATTTTTTGCAAGTGTGTTTAAAAATGAACAACTGAAATAATTATTAAATAACAATGCAGTTGCTGAAATTAGATTTTTTCAGGTTTAGTCTTTGTACTTTAAAACAATGTTTTAACCGGGAAACAGTCTTGATGTTACTTATTAGGTACAATGCACAATGTTTAATAATCTTTTATGCTTACTTGCCCAAGCAGGCGTTAAGTACGTGTAAGTATTTAGTTGCACTTGCGATACTAAATGACATTGTATGATAATATAGATTTATTTGTAAGTTTATTGAAAAATACACTAGTTCTATTATGATTAACTCCATCATAAAAATTCTTCTTGAATTCTAACATTTTGATGTAATGAAGTTACATTTTAATTACTAAATAAACTTTAGTACGTTATGTTAGTTTCATAACATATAAAGCCTGGTCCAGATCTATAAAAATTTGCCCCGAATGCGTTCGCCGCAAATATTTGCGCCGAAAGTTGAGATAAATTTTCACATAAATATTTACGTCGTGTGTTTGTGCTCCAGCTGTGTGCAGAAATTTGACAGCTGATTTCAAATATATTTATTTGAGGTTAAGTGTTAACTATTGTTTTACTTCAAATAAGTCATAGTCAATATATCCAATAAACGGTTACCACCTACATATCTTCTCTCTCTTTTATCCAGTAGCGTCTTCTTGATCTTTGTTTTTTCTGTTTAATATGGTCATACAAAACAATAAAAGCTGCACATATTCTCCTAATATCGGACATCACAAATTTGTTTATAAACACAACATATCAAAAGTCTGGTGAAAGTGAGGTTTGTTAACAAATTCAGAAATTTCGTACGGCAGAATTTGCAACCCCGTCCACATCAATAACTGAATGCGGCGCAAATCCTTTGATGTTCGTCGAAAAACCGACTCGGTGCGGATCGTGTGCGTTGAATGTCGAATAAATTCTTGCCTGCGTCAAAATGTCCACATTGACAGAAATTCTCCCGCACACACAAAAATTTACATTGAATTTGCCATTCGGCGCAAATTTTTATAGATCTGGACCCGGCTTAACATATAGTTTTAATATGGCGCATAAACAAAGATATTTCTTCTGTTTATTGAGAACAGCAGACTTCTTTTTACATTGTTACCTTATTATCAAAATTGTCAGAACAAACATTTAACGTTTCTTCTTGAAATAACAATTTATGATTACATATTTTTTGTCTCAAACAAAAAATATATATATATATATATATATATATATATATATATATATATATATAATGTAGAAAGATTTCGGGAAGCAGCCTTTTTATGAGCGGTTTTATAAAGAAGTGAAATACACTTTAACTTTGCGAAAGCTTTGGAAATATTTTATTTCTTCGTCAGTCTTTTGACAACAAACAGAATTTAAAATTATTATGAGTGATATATTTTTAAATTCTTACAGTAAATTGTGATTGTAATTTGAAAAAGAGCTCAAACATAAGAATTATGAACTTAATAAAATAGACCCAAATTTTTTTTTGAGTGACATTGATAGCAAAACTGGACATGAAATTATTATAATCAAAAATAAAATTACTGTGGTGAGTAGCTTATTGTTTTGTTACTTATGTATCATACTTGTTGAATACTTAAAATGCATTTTTTCTCTAAAAAATTTCTTTCATAATAATTTTGTTCACATGCCAGAACTAAAGCGTTGTTAAAATTTGCGGTGTCAGAATTTTGAATGCAATGAGTGGCAATAGCACAACTTTCTTTTCCTAATCTGATATCGCTTTTATGTGAAATCATTCAACTTTTTAGATTTCTTGACGTTTATCCAATATACGTTGCATCACAATTAATACAATCTATTTTATATACAATATTAGATTCGAATTCTTTAGGTATTTTATCTTTTGTTTTGCTAAATAGAAGACTCACTATATTGATTGATTTATATGTTATTAAAATACTAGATTCGTTTTTTTGTTTAATTTTACTGATTTTGGTTGATATATCTTTAACGTATGGAATAGAAATATGATGAAGATTGACGTTGTTATTGGGATTGTTAGTGAGTGTGTTTCTTTCTGAAATTAGTATTATTATATAGAATTTTGTTGATTAATTGAGCAGGGTAAGAATTATTTAAAAAGATGTTACATAATATTTTTAAGTTTTTATTAATAAAAGTTGGGTGACTAATTTGAAACTAGATTCATTATCCTCTTCTTGTAATGTAAATTGCATATGGTTCTCATAGTTGTTAAGGTTCACTTTGAGGTACGCGACCGAGACAAGCGACAAGAGACAACATCGCTCTTATTTATTTGGGAAACACGACTGACATTAAGCGACAAGCAGTTGGTTAGATGTTCTGCCCTCATAAATACGTGTATTCGTGAATTAAAAATGGCATCAAAACAACTCCAAATACTTTTTGAAGAAGAAGGAGATAATGATTTATTATTGTATTATTTATACAGAAAAAGACGATGTGAAATGAATCCATTGTACCAGAATAGAATCACAGATGGCTTTTAGTGTCTATTAATTAATAACCACTTATCACTCGAAGTAGAAAATTTTAGACAATATTTCAGATTAAATCAAAGTTAATTTAATTATGTATTAAGTTTAATTGAAGAAGATATTCAAAACAGAGGTGGAGGTATAACACCACGAGAAAAATTACCAATAACGTTACGGTATGTATTTATTTGTTACAGTTTTAATTAAAAATATTATATATTAGATTCTTCGGATAACATCATATAAGAATAATAAATCGTACTCCCCAAAAAGATTGTGTTTTAACAAATAAACAAATAAGACATATACAGATAAACAAAATTATTTGACATTAATTTCATTCATACAAAAAATAAAATATAAACAACATACTGTTTTTTTTTTTAATTTCATTGCAATCTCCCTCCAGATATTATCCCGAACGCTTACATCTTTATATGTTGCACTCTGAGGATCATTTAATGATTTATTTTCTTCTATTAAATTCATAAGAAGATTGTCTTCATCAAAAGAGAAATTTAAATCCGTCATTTTAACCTCCAAACCACACGCGACAAGCGACACTACTGCTTCGGAAGCAGTCGCATCAAAGTTGTCTCTTGTCGCCGTCGCTTGTCTCGGTCGCGTAGCTCAAAGTGTACCTTTAAATACTTGTAAGAGCTCAGTACTAGATCCAGTGGGGATGGAACATATATCATCAACATATTTTTTAATAAAAGGTATACTGAAAGAGAGTTTAGAGAGATAGTTATTAATGAGATCATCTATAATATATTGAGAAATTATTGGAGACAGTTTTGATCCCATAGGAGATCCGAAAATTTGTTAGTAATATATGTTATCAAATATGAAACAATTTGAATCAAAAACAAGTCTTACAAGTTCAAGAAATTTTGTTGTACTGATATTTTTGTGCTGAGAATTTGAATTCCAGTACATTGATACAACATCAAGGCTCACAACTTAGTAGTGATCTGGCAATTGGTAATTGTTGTATGTATTTGCAAAGGAAAATGAATCTTCAATAAAATAAGGATTATTTTTGTTTGATGAATATCAACCAAAAGGCTGGCAATTCCTGAATTGGTTGAATTAATACATGATACAATTGGTCTTACTGATAGAGTTGCTTTATATATTTTAATAAGGGCATAAAATCTTATATATTATAATAAGGGCATAAAATCTTATTATTATATATATATATATATATATATTATACTGTTTTGCTTCACCTTGTGTTACTAAATTATTCTTTTTTAATTGAGAAATCAAACGTCCTGCTTTTTGTTGTATGGTAGAAGTTGGATCTCCATTAACTTTGCGATTATATTTTATATCTTATAGATCCTTGCAAAGTTTGATATAATCATTTTTATTAATGGCTTTTGTGACATTGCCTTTATCTGACTTTATAATTAAAATTTCAGGATGTTTTTTTAGAAATTGTTTACTATTATAGAATCAAGAATTGCGAAAGTTGTTTTTATAGTTAAAACTTCTTTTCTTATTTATATGATTTGTTAAAATGTTAGTAATTTGTGATGAATATATATTACTTAAATTATTGCTTTTGATATGCTGTAATGCATATTCAACATCTGCTAAATAGTTTTTAATAGGTAAACCTGATTTTGTTGGAGGTAAACAAAATTTTGAACCTAAAGATAAGATATTAATAACTTCTTTGGGAAATTGAACATTTGTTAAGTTTTGAAACCATTTATCATCTATTTAATTTTTTTGACTCTGTTGGTTGATAAGATTCTGAATCTTTTTAATGTTGGAAGTTTTAATTTCATGAAAAATTCTATTATATATACAGAGTGTCCCGTAGGTTGAGCGCAAGCCGGAAACGGGAAATAGATCATCATAGTTGTTATCAGAAAAATATTTAAAAAATCTAAATTACATATTTTAACAATTATATATATATATATATATATATATATATATATATATTATATCCACACACTATGGCGGTTTTAGCATTCCTGTTGATGCAAATCTTTATTTGGCTTAACTTTTTTGTTATGATGTAATACCGAATAATGTTTATAAAACTGTTATACAAAATATACACAAAATTCCTGAGAATAGATTACATTTAGCTTTTTCTCTTGTAATAGTTGCTGTGAAGTGATTAACTGTCGCATATATTTATCTGCCAATGGCTACCAATTGTTTTGAACTTTGAAATTGCTAGACTTGATTGAAATTCATTATTTTATTAGCTAAACGGATCTAAATAATTTATTACTGCCTGTATCCTAATGAATAACATATAAAACAAAAATATGTTACTCTGTTATAATTTATTTGTATGGTACAATAGTTATACATTTAATAAATAATAAACTCAACCTGTTTTCTAAAGAATCTTCTACTCTTACCTGTGGAGATTGTTCAAAGTTAATCCATAGAATAGTTATGATAATTACTGTTCGTCAATGAAGATCTTTTTTCCGAATTTGTCACTAATAGTATGTGGGATTAAAGCTCAAAATCCTTTACGAAGATTAAAATGTATTAATTTTATTTATTTAATTATAACCAGAAAATGAAATATACTTAAAATTATTGAAGAAGATTGTTTCATTAATTACAAAATCTTATATTTAACTACTTATACAATCAATCTTATATTAAAAAATCTAATATTTAACAACTTATACATTTGCTGTAATCCATTTTTTGAGTTTATTTTTCGCTGATTTTGTCTTACATAATTTTTTAAGTGTATTTGGTAATCTATTGAAAAGTATTATGGATCTAGTTGCACTATTTTTACGGCTGACAGTTTTATACATTCTAGGTAGTTGTATACTTTTGTTTCTGGTTGTACTTCTTGATGTTATGTATTTAGTTTTTAGTATTTCATAATGATAAGTCAATGAGTCTAAAGAAAATTATTGGACTAAATTGCATGGGTTGCCTTGTCCAACAATATTATTTTTGTTTACAAGTTTCAGTATTTTGTTTTGTACTCTTTGTAATAAGTTTAGATTGTTGGGAAAGGCTCCTCCCCATACAATAGAATAGAGCATAGTAAATCGTTTTTAGTGTATCTGCAGCCATAATACTAGAAAATTTATAAAGTAAGAACACTAAATATTTGTTTTTTTTTTGATCAAATACTCAATATGTTTATCCTAACGTAGCCTATAGTCGAATATTAGTCCTAAATATTTACAACTATGCACTCTTTTTACACTTTGATCATTGATTTTAATATTAATGCTATTGGGGATGCTATTAGTATAGTTACCAAAAGTGATATATGCTGTTTTTCCTATATTAAGTGTAAGTCTATTGTGTATGAGCCATTTAGATATATTATTAAGGTTGATATTCATTTTGCTTTCAACTTCAGACCAGGATTCACCAGTAGAGATAACAGCCATATCGCCAACAAATGAAACAATAGAATCGTCAGGTAAATTTATGAGGAGATCATTAACATATAGGATGAACAATCGTGGACCCAGAATTGTTTCTTGGGGTATACCAGTTATACCTGCATGTATTCACTCAGACATCCATTTACTTTCACCCTCTGAGACCTTTTATTTAATTAACTAGTCATCAAGTCATATGGAGTTCCTCTTATTCCATAGTTATACAGTTTATCGAGTGGAATCTTGTGGTCAACAGTGTCGAAAGCTTTAGCTAAATCAAGAAAAGTAATGACGATAGGGCAACTTTCGTCCAGCTTACTATATATTAGATTCGTAATATAGTTTAAGGTATCTTTGATACCTAGATCCTTACGGAAACCATATTGAACTTTTGATATATTAATTATATATTTATTGGGTACTATTATTCGTGGCCATTAAAAGTATATTGTTATAAACTCCGTGGGTTCAATTAATAAAAAAAAACTAATATTCACTGCACTTTCTAAAACTTTTATTTACACGTAAAACATCAAAAATTTCCCACAGCTGATTCTATACAATAACATCTAAATCATAACAACAAATAAGCTAAAAGCAATAAAACTAACTCCTGAAATTAATATCGCTTTAAATAGCGTTTGGCGAATTTTGTGGTCGTTCTACCTTTGTTCGCACGGCGTCCAGATACACAGTTTTTTCCCCATCCGAACGTTCTAGTTCTTTTTTACTATCCCATCGATTGATGTTTAATTGGGATGAATAATGCAGGGACAGAGTGGGATAATTTTTATAAAAATATATAAGAGAATTTTAGAACAAGAATTTTATTAAAATAAAGAAGACTGCGATTATGCAGAAGGCAAACTGCGTTAGCGTAAGGATCTGAGTTAATTCTCAGGGGGTGGATGGCAGGTGAGCTGGAAGTGTCCTCAGTAATTTTCTGAAGGGCAAATCCAGATCTTGGGCTCGCGCAAAGGGTGTGTGGAACTTTATTAATAGTCAAACGTTCTTGTGGCGTAAACAGATCTATCGAAAGATTTACCACCATGGCCGAAGAAGATTGTATACATTTCACAATGAATTTACTTAGGAAACAACAACCTGATGTCGGGGAAGAAGAAGTTGCTGTCATAGCTAAAAACATAGTCCAGCAAGGAGGGCAAGAAGTAGAACGACGAGAGAAACGTAGAACAAAGAAAGCAATCAAAAAAGGAATCGACCTAACAAGTACCGTACTTGGCTCTAAATAAATGTACGAGTGGTACATAAATCTTACAGAAGAGGAATATGGTTTCAAACGAGAAGAAGCCACATTAATACCGAAAAATTATAGTGCAAATTACTACTAGGCAGTAATTAATTCGAGAGCAACTAATTTACGTCATACACGACTCACGATAGAAGTTATACTCCGGAGCAAACAAGTATCCGATGGTACACGCAGGATATTGTGCTAGTAAGAAACTCAGACCACAAACACTTAATACTGCTACTTTTTCTATTCATTTTAGATTGAAATATCTCAATACATTGCTCATTTGCTGCAACAACGTCATATATCAAAAAACAAGATTTTTCAAGAGAAGCATTTGAAGTATTGAACATTGTATATATTCTTGGAAACTATAATATAAAATAAAGAAGGGGCAGAATTTGGTCAATTAACATGTTTGCAATGTATACTACACAGTTTACCCTACCCTCTGTTCCACTTATGACGTTCTTGCTGCTTAAATCAGTTTTGTAAGGTGGCATAAGACTAATTGTGACGTTATTATTGATGACAAAAGTTTTACGGCAAGGATTATTACACATATTCCCACTTGTGACAGCATTTTTTTCAGCAACTGAAAATAATAAAATAACATTGTAGACAAGTCCATGGAAATAGAACAATAAATATGAACTGCATATTTTATTTTTATATTTAACAAAATGTTTTAAAACATAGTGTATTAAGTGAAGAATAATTACTACTGTAATAAAGTAATACAAAACATTGAAAAATATCTATTACAGTTGCTCGTAGAATGGTTTATAAAATTTAGGTATGTGGCCTTTATGGATTAACTCATGAAGGTCGTGTTTCTTATTGTTTGTTAATGTTGGTTTTGTATGAAATACTCGTGTGAGTGTAATATTAGCCTTCATCTTTTTCTTTCTGATTATATTTACCACCCTAAAATCTTCATCCTCATAAGACGTGAAAAAAAGTGAAGTTGGTGAATCGCGTTCCACACGGAGAATTCTCACCCCAGCTATTTTTACCGGCGCCATATTCAGAGGCCCCATTTCATTTACTCGAGCTTTAATATCGAAAAAACTTTCGAAACACAGTTCTATAACGTTGAATGATTTTCCAGTTTTAATGAATGACTTACGACATATATATTGGGCTGTCTTTCAACTGTCGTTGCATCTGACGCTCAATTAACGAGTGCACGGAGTCTCCCTCATTTTGTGTGTGGCCTTTGAAGAGGTACTTATGGGTTATGCTTCTTGTGTTGAGGTAAGATGCAGCATAGAGGTAGAGTGCGACCATAAACTTATTTTTCTGCTGTCCTGCGCAATTATCAGAATAAAATATGAAGTCTTTATCCCCTGAAGTAGCTCTCTTATTTAAAAACCACAGAATGCATGGACCCAATTCATTAATTCCTCTATGTCCATTGGATTCATCCCAAACGAAACAATCGCATTCGTTACTCTTCAGATCGTAAATTGTAAAATTAAATTCGTTTAATTTAGAATTGTAGTAAAAAACTGAGACATCTCCCTTTGAAAGACGGCTTGTAAGTCGTACACCACCACTGCAGCATTAAGATTCTCCTTATCTAACTTCTTTTTCTTCTCCCTCAGCATTATTGTAGGCACAACAAGTTTCACATAAGTCTTTTTTTGGAGTTAGTTACAAAAGGAAGATTTTTTTGCAGTCGGTTATATAATCTCTGTAAATATCCGCTATGGATTTGCTTCCGTCAATAAAATTTTTACTGGTATTAGCACGTGTATAATGACTTTCGATTTTTGGATTTTTTTTTTCGACAAAATGCTTTACACCTTCCTTCAAAACATCATCAACTTTCTTTTGCTTGCCATGTTTACCTCGGCGATCATCTTCCAGAAGAACAGTTGATACTTTGTTTCGTTTTTCCTGTACAGTCCGAATAGGGCGATCGTTTATGGCTAATGTATTCTTAAAAAACATTTTGCGTTCTCGGATTTTTTGAGTATTAAAACGGAAATAGAAGGTGTTAGTTATTCTTCTCTCTTTTCTTTCTGGTACCACCGATACGCACATACTGATATTTAGGTAGAATGGGTTCCATATTATTCGCAATAAATTATCCTTGTATGAATTAAAAATCTGCATTCGTTCTGCTTCAGTAAACCTTAAGGAACATTTCAATTTACACTTTTCTGTACAAGGGGGCTCCACTTTTCTCTCGTCTCGAATTTTGTTACCTGTCGGGTGCATTTCGTATGCCTTTCCACTGTTTCTATACTTTTTATTCCGGTTTCTTATCCAGGATTTCTCATCTCTTTTACGTTTTACTTCTTTTTTAACTAGACTTGTGATGATCGGAGACGGAGTGGCAGAAAATGTGGATGTATTCTGGATGGATTCAAAAGAGGTACAAATAGATGTACTAGTCGTCAAAGGACTTCCGATATCGGCGTTAGCGGTATATCAGTTACTTTTATAAGAAGTAGCTTCGCTATCAGTTTCGCTCTCACTGCTAACTATTTAATGCAAGAGTGTCATAATATGACATACTTCAAAAACGTTTACATGCATTTCGTCATATCTTAAAATAATAGTCATGCATAATAAAAAACAATATAGGGTCACAACACGAATTATGTCACTGTTTTAGAAAACTGAACAATGGTTAGTACACAGCTGACACAATACTAAGATAACAAGATAATAATAACATGTTGCAACTAACACTCTGTAGAAAACTTAAGTTCGCCAAAACGACACTACTGCCATCCCGCCGAAAATCTTGAAAGGTCAGCAATGTAACATTATTACGTTTTCCTTTCCATAAAACCTCAAAAGTCCTGATTTTCGAGTTATGACGTTGTTGCAGCAAATGAGCGATATGTTAACCCAAAATCGAAGACAAACAACAAATCTACATCTACCATAATTGATTCATTTATCATCTTTTCTGAACCTAAGCCTTCTCCATATGCTCTCAACTACTTCTATAATCTATATCATCCACCCATCGTGTCGGTGGTCTTTTTGTTCATCTTTGAGTTGTGCCACAAGGCCTGGAAATCTCTATTGCAGCGTTGTTATTTTCTCTAACGTCTTCTGTCCCTATCCTTGGAATTACTGTCTTCTTTATATGCTCTGCAAGTTTAGTTCTTAACATTAATCTTTGCATTTTCCTCTGGGAAAATTCTTAGCTTACATCTTTATGCAATTTTTAGTGAGCGTTCTGATCTTGGACCCATACGTTACAACTGGGAGCACACATGATTTTACACGTTCTCCTTAAGGATCATAGGTATTCCGCTTTTAAATACACCCTTCAAGTTGCCGTATACTTAAACTGACCATACGTCCCGTTTTGAAAGGGACTGTCCCTTTTCTCCGTCACCTGTCCCATTGTTCCCAAACAAAGAGCCGGACGCCCCTTATCCGTAACTGCACGAAAATTTTAAATTACAAATCTCCTGAGAAACACGTGTGCGGGGAATCACAGATCGTCGCGTCGAATATATGCGCATAGAGGGGACTGCAGAGAACTTAGAAATAGATGGACAACAGATAAAATCAGGCAATGTTATTAAATACCTGGGAAAAACAATAAGTTCTGCTGGCACCTGCTGGCGAGAAAGAGATCTCAACGAGGATTGGTATAGGGAAAATGGCGACAAAAACTCTACATGGTTTGTTATGGACTGAGAATATATGCAAGGTTACAAAGAAATGTTTGTTCCATAGCATTGTAGAAAATTTATTACTATACGCAGAGATGTGGCCAATAATAACAGCAGTTGATAAGATAAGAACCGTAGAACTCCACTATAGGAGAAGATGTTTAAGGGTTACAAGGAAGGACAAATTAAGAACCCAAGATATCTGAAAGAGAATGGGAATAAATCAGTCTATAACAAAGACACTGGAAAATGGAGCACTCCAATGGTATAAACATATTAAAAGAATGCTAGAAAGCAGATGCCCACAAAAATTATAGAATGGTCACCAAAGTGAAAAAGAAAGAGATGTTGACTTGGGAAAAACACATATAAAAAACGTGATGGTTGAAAAGGGACTAGAAATTGGAGATTGGGAAAATAGAGACCTGTGGAAACAAAAAACGGTAAACCCAGTAGGGTAAAAAATCGAAAGAAGAACAAATATGCTCCATATAATTTAATAATTTCTATTAGAGGAACTTTGCTTTAATAAAGCTGGTTAAGATTGATTTTTATTCTTCACAACTATTTTTAATACAAATAATTATAATTAATACGAATATAATAATAGTGATTACTAATTGCATTAAATTAAACTTTTTCTAAATAAAGAAAATTAAGTAGTTGTGTTTATTTACAATCTTAACTTGCTAACTGGGATAGAAAAACTTATGTCCCGTTTTGAGTTCAAAAATAAATGGTCAGTTTACGTATACTGCCCAACCTAAACCAATTTTACTTTGTTTCTCTTTTGTCTGGTCTAAGTCTTAAGTCCTGGCCATGGTATTGGTATTCTGTACCTTCTCTTATTATATTGTTTCCTAATTTAATTACTTCACTGATCACTAGGTTTGTCACTAAGTGTTTTGTACATCTGTAGTCCAACTATTTTGGTTGCTTGTGCAAGTTCCTTGAATATTACTTAGGCTTTTACTATATCATCAGCAACGAGAACAATATCATCGGTGAGTTTCAAGTTGCTAAGCATTTTTCCATCGATGTTTACACTGTCTTATACCTGTTTACATTTTTAAATGCGTATAAGATACTTAACAAAATAACGCACCACATTTAATTACAAAAACTGCCTTCTTCAAATCTATACCACAACTATAATGTAAAGTGCAAATGCATGAAAACATCAAATACGGATCTCTCGTAAAATAACAGCGTTTTGACAGCATATCTGGTATTCCGCCGACGACTTTCAGCTCTTATTCGATCATTCATTCTAGATAACAGTAAATAGCATAATTGCAGATATTTTGATTTATAAGTATTTTAACTACATATTCATAAATAGATGTGAACACATTACAATCGGCAGAAGCAATTCAATAGTGACTTAAAATAAGTCGATACAGTAACTATAATAACTGTTCGTTAATAGTGCTATTTTAGGCCTCATTCGCACTAGCGCTTTTTCAACGGGAGTTAAAAAAACTTTTAAATCAGACACATTTATACACATTTAGTTATTCACACGTACGCGATTTTAAAGCGCGACGCTTTTTGTCGAGCACTATTCGATTTTTGACGACTTTGGATGTTATGGAAATCCTGTGGAACCTTTGGTGTGTCACAAATATAAAAACACAATTTTGCATCCTAACACCAAACGTTTATTTTAAACCTTCAACACCGTTTCAACAACTCTAAGTTGTCATCATCAAGGAGTAATCCAAACAACGCTCTGGACTCTGGCGATGCATCAGAATAATACTTATACACCGCAAATTATTGTAATTATTAAATATTAATACAATGTGCCCTGTAGTTATTACATAATTTATGCCATTGATTAAAACTAATTAATGAAACCATTGTTGTTTGTATAGAGTATTAAATTTACCTCAGTGTCAGCGTCAATCCCTGAACAGCTGGTATCGCAGTATCGCAAATCTTATGTTGGTGTCTTGAAGAGTTATTCGAGGGTTCACGATTGCCATTAATTAATCGAATGTGCTAACACACATTAGAAAATAGTTAAAAACCTTATCAGGATAAAGCCTCAAATCTTCACAAAGCGAAACAAACTGCCCTTTTAGATATCGTTGATTATTAAGGGGATATACCAAATATGATTTTATTTTCCTTTTCCAGCTTCTCGTAGCAATAATGGCTACTGTCATTAAGTGGGACATGAACAACACACGAACTGTTCCAATTGTTAAGTCAACGACAGGACTAGTCCCTAAATATCTATTAAACAATTTAAAATACCTTTGCCTGGACGAACATCTTTACCAAGAAGTGCAAAAAGCCGTCCTGTTAGGAACAGCCCGGACGGTTAGGAAGTTCATGAAAAACTGCCGCCACGACTCCAACCACGGGCCTGGCAACCTGGCAAGGGCCCTCACAGAGCTAAACCCTTTGGATGTCTAGGATATCTGGGGTTTGGTGAATTTCCCCTAAAGGCACGCTATGCGTGTCTTAGAGGGAGTGATGCCATACATTGTATGGTCAAGTCGGGTAATATATCTAATTTTCCAATTTCAGACAAGCAGGGAATGAGTGGATTTTCTTATATTTTTCTTAATATCTGTGTTTTAAATTTACAAAACGTACACTTTTATTTCTCACAATGACCCTGTTTATTTGCTTTGCAAGATGATGGGCTCGGTTTTTATAAAAATATTTTATTTTCTAATTTTACCATCAAAATTAAGTGAAGCTCTCTATAATCTTTAGTCTGAATTTTAAACTCAGCACCACTAAAATAAATTAGTATTTATATAAAATATATTTTTGTATGACGATTCTTTTTTTTTGATACACATTTTGGATGCACTTAAAAATATTTTTTACTTTAAGCTTATAAATGTATATTGGAATTTGTGATTTACTTTTCTTGTAAATGCTGCGTGATGCTCTATATTCACAATTTTTTTTTCTATAATTTAGGTTCGCAGTTATGGGAACGAAATGGCCCTATTTTTTATTTTTACAAAATTTATTTTTAACAGGTTATTTTATAAACATGATGACAAATATTTTTGTATTCCCTTTCATTTGATATATTAAATGAAACGTTTTAAAAAATATATATTTCGCATTTAATTCTGTAACTTGTTTCCCAAAATTAATATTAGGGTTTTCTCCCTATTTTTCTTGTGTAGTGAGGCCCTACAACTCTATTTTTTTCATAATTTTATGTCCTATGGTTTCGGAGGTAAAGGAAGGAAATACGACGATATTTTATATTTTTGTTAATATATTTTAAATATGTTATTTTAAAATTATAAAAAATATATATTTGCATTCTTCATAATAAGACCTTTCATCTGATTTACATGACGCATTTTTCGTTTAATTCTATAATTTGCTCCCTCGCCCCAAATTAATATTAGATTATTCTCCTTATTTTTGCGGTAAAGTACAAGTAAGGCCCTATATTTCTAATTTTTCTTTCCAAATTTAAGCTCTTATGGTTTTGGAAATAAAGAGGGAAGATGGATATGGATATTTTTTTATAACTAGTGGTCCCCAGTGGTCGAAATTCGAGGCTTTTTCATGAATTTGTAATAAGTATAGTTTTATAAGAAACAGAGTTGTGGAGAAATCGGAGAAGTAGATGTAATGAGCAAAATTGTTCTCTCATATTGACAAATCTATTGAACTAAAAAGAAAATAAAAATGTAATCAAATATCGGTATTCGTAACATTTTTGTCAAATGAATGAACCCCCAAATTTTTGGCTGGAACCGCTCCTGGCAAACTATTCGATATTATAATTGGAAGATTGTTCTTTGCAACCTACAAGTTTTCGTCATTTGTGGTTTCAATCAAGTTCAGGAATATTAAAGAAAATAGAGGACCAACAACCCTAGGAGAACTTAAATATTTAATACATGCTCTATTGTCCGCTGTCTGACAATTTTTTACACAACACCTTCGGGAAGGTTGTGATAATAATATATTAGTCAAATAATTGAATTCACATTAAAAACAGAATATTTAATATGAAACTTATTGCAACGCGTCCGAAAAATCAATACTGATCTAGTACATTGACTATTTTACCACTGAATACGGGGGCACCATAGATACAATAGGCAGCACTGTCAGTTGTTTGGCGTTGACAGTATGGACGTAAATAATGAATTTTTATTATATTTTATTTAATTAATGAACCAATATTATAAATTAATATTGCTTCATTCCAAAATGGTACCTAATCGTTTTGTCTTTGCCTATTTATATATAGTGTTTGTTAATATCTTTCAAACAATTTATTTTAAAAATATGAAAAATAACATATTGTTTTATTCCTTATAATAACCCCATTCATATGCATATACATGATGCATTCTAAAAAAGCTTAAATTTTTATTTCGCGTTTAATTTTGTAATTTGGCGCTCAAAATTAATATTAAATTTTTCTCCTTATTTATCCTGTAAACTTCAATATCTCTAATTTTTTTATAATTTTAAGTTATATAGTTTTGGAAATAACGGAGGGGGTATGGGCAAGTTTTTATATATTTTTGTTAATATATGTTAAAATTATTATTTTAAAAATATAAAAAATTGTATTATAATATTCATCATAATGAACCCTTTCATTTGGTATATTATATAAAAAAAACTTTATTTAACTATATAATTTGCCTTAATTTTTAAAAAATTGTTGGGTCCAATGGGTTGGGAGATAATGGAGTGAATAATTGATTTACGACATATACTCCTAATCAGGTCACAAAACTACCTTATACCAAATTTCAACCTTCAGTAGTTTCCAAGAAAATTGGCCGTGATGTGATAGACGGGCAGAGCAGGGGTAATTTTATTAGGGTTTCCGTATATTGAATGTACAGAACCCTAAAATGCTTATATATTTTGAAATTTTACTCGAAAACTAGAATATATTAAAGTACTAATTGAATGTACCACTTTCAAGTTCTGTATTCAGTCATCTGAACGGATCAAATGAATCATTTAATTTAAAGACTGAATATGAATGAATCATTCACATAAAAGAATGATATTGTCCAAGACTTATTTATTTATTTATGTATTTACGGGTCGAAATCCATCTTCAATGCAAATAGTTAACTTCTACTGAAACATCACACATACATTTTAGTAAACAAAAGAAAGCAAAAATATATACGAATATCAAAATAAATACAATAATTACATAAGTATTAGTATAAACGTAATATTGTAAATAAACTAATAAACATCTAGTTTTAGTATTTTTAAAGCATGATACTTTTTTACAATAAATTATAGAGAAATAAATTTAATACATTGTTTGAGCTTAGACAATTTCAAATGGAATAAATCAATCTGGCCCTGGACACTGCTTGCTAACCGTAGCAACCTAGTAATTGTTGCGTTCGGATCATAATTTGTATTATGAAAGAGAAGCATAAGGACTTCCGGTAAAATGGCGAGGTAGCAAGATGTGTGTGTGTGTGTTAGGTTAAGAAAAATTTCCAGTTTCATGAGAGTTACCTGCTTCAATTATTCCCTTATTCTATTATTATACCCTATAAATGCTTAGTAAGTGATACAGACGCTCCTGAATTGATAATAAGTGTTAATTCGTGATAAAACCGGTAGTCCAACGCCACCTCGCACTGTACATAGTTATATCGAAAAAGTTATGGATTGGAAAGAAAAGTTCATTTATTTCTAGAATCTTGATTTATTAATCATCTAAGTCCAAAAGTTTCTACATAAGGTGAAGGTTGTTAAAAGATCATAAGAATATTTTTTACAATTTATTCACTTGTGTCTGGTCGTTAAGGTCGAAAAGACCAGGACCATTAGCCTTGTGCTAAAAAGGCCGTAAGACTACTTGAATAGAAGAAGAAGAAGAGAACCATAAACAATTGGTTAGCACGTGTTATCCTGGCACTCAAACTGAATGTTATTTGTTGCAGCAATTCTGGACATTTCATATAGTCATTCAACAATTTGAACAAAAACCAAATGTCTTATTGAGAACGCCTATGTTGTAGAGATTGGATGCCTAATGATAAAAGCATATCTTCACGACTTACTTTCCCTTCAACTCCCATTCTAAATGAACATATACGCAAGAATGTATTTTGAACTCTTTCAATTTGGTCAATGTAAACCCCATAATTAAGAAACCATACTGTGCTATTGTATTCTAAGATCGATCTAACCAACGCAAAGTGGATATCCAAAAGTCAGGCTATTTCTTCGCATGAAACCAACCATTCTGAAAGATCTAGATTTCCTCAATGTCAGAACAAAATGAGAGTTTACTGTCAAAAAGAATACCTAAATCCTTTATTTTATGAATTATTACATTATTTATTTTATAAGAATAGTTAAAAAATAAATTTCTCCGCGTAAATGAGAATTGATAGCATTTATTCATATTTAAGTGGGGAGCATTTGTATTACACCAACGACATAAATTGTTCAAATCTAATAGTAGTAGGTCTAGGTCATTTTCGCTGTTAATAATTCTAAATATTTTTAAATCATGAGCAAACAAAACAATTACTATATCTAATTACCCTATCTAGGTCGTTAATAAATGGGTTAAGTAAAAGGGGACCCCTGTGGTACCACAGATGGAACAGCAATCGGTTTCGAGATAGCACCACCATATTTAACACATTGCAGTAGATCACAAAGGTAACTACTTACCCAACTCAATATCCTCTGACTAAATCCATATCGTTGGAGTTTGGCAACTAAAACTTCATGATTCAGTCTGTCAAATGCTTTTTAAAAATCGGCATAAACAGAGTCAACCTGAACACGGGACTCAAGCGATTGGATGATAAAACTTTTGAAAATAATTAAATTTATACTGGATGATTTGCCCTCACAGAAACCTTGTTGCTGGTTAATTATGAGATTTTTACAGTCAAACTTTAGATAATTACTTACAATATTATCAAATAATTTGGGAATTTCTGACTGCAAGCAAACTGCTCTATAATATAATATAAAGGTTTAGATAAGGTAAATGTGCAATGCAATAAGAAATATGCTGAAAGATCATCCGGACCTGCAGGCAGTTTCCAAGGTAAACGGATTATTCCGTCAATAATGTCTTTAATATCTACAAAGAAGATAATAATATCCGAAACATTTTCAATTTTGAAATTTGGAACTTGATTGACCCTAATATCACTGCAGACATTGGCTAAATAATCTGCAAACAGATCAACGATTTCTTGATTGTTCTCTGCTTTTGTACTACCGTAAATCATGGTAAATGGTAATATATGGGATTTTTTCTTATCATTTATGAATTTCCGGAAAGTCTGAGGTCGTTGATTGATGAATTTTTCAGTTATATGAATATAATCTTGATAAGTTTGTTTACTCATTTTTTTACATTGATTTCTTAAGTGAATAGAGTGGAAATAGTCATCAATGATTCCTGATTCTTTATATTTTTTATGAATTTTCTTTTTCTGTTAAATCAGCTGTTTAAGTCCGGTAGAAAACCAAATAGGAAATGATGACGTTTTAAAATGTTTTAATTGCATAAACAAGTATACCAATTAAAATATTAAGTCATAAATACACATGGTGGCCTCATTAATGCTTTAGTTTGCAAAAAAATTTTCCCTTTCAACACAAGCTAAACGATTGTTAATTGCATCATAATTTCCATTCTTAAAATCAATAAAATATTCCTCAAACCTTGCAATATTCTTAAAATTCTTAACTATCCTACAATCAATATCAATAGAATTTTGATGTACTGAATTATCAAATAAATTATCATTAGATTGTGAGACCAATACATTTCTGTCTGTAGAGAAAATTAAATCAAGAAATACGTTCTGACTGTTTCATACATTATTCATTTGATACATATTTTAAAAACCAAAAGAGTTGCATATGTAATATGGAGCTGAATTAATGGGGCAACTTACACTGAGACTAAGGTCATCATTACTCCATTTAGTTTGTGGTAGATTATAGTCACCACAAACAAAAAATTTACAGTTTATGAATTGCTCAAATAAACTTTCGATAGATTCACAATGATCAATTTAGCCTTGAAGATCAGCACTTGGCGCGATATATACACCTCCAATAATATAATGATCAGAACCAATATTCAACGTAACAAAAACTTGCTCCACACTTTTTACAGCCAAATGAACGCGGTGCACATTACAGGACTTCTTCGTTGCAATTAGAATCCCTCCTCCTCTGGATTTCACGCTGCCAATATTCTCTCTATCTAATTTAAATAAATTTTAATTTATAAAGCCCAATTCAGAGTCATCATAGTTACCTTTATCCACCTTTCTTCCAAGACTAATTCATCATAATTGCAGCAAGCTACACTTTGCTGTAATTCGCCTAATTTTGTGCGCAATCCACCCACATTTTGTTAGTAAATATTTAAACTCTTCTTTGTTTTAATTGGTACATATCATAATTAATCTCTTTATTTCTGGTAAGTTGTTTCTTATAACTTGGACAATTTACCGCAAAGACGTGGTGGTTAACATCTACATCCTTCATTTTGAAAATGCCCTTAGCGTATTTGCAATTAGTGCACCTGAACTGACGTACACTGTTACTCTGTTGTTTTTTATGATTACCACTGCAGAAAGGGCATACTTCTGTGAGTTGACAATTGTCCGCAAAGTGACCATATTTCCAACATTTGAAACAACGGGTGGCACTTATAAATTCGAAAAATTTATACGAATTTCATCCAATAAAAATTCTTCTTCTCTTTGCAAATAAATAGTTAAATTCTGCAGCTGATAGCTGCAGTTCTCTCTATTTCTAGGAGTTGAAAACGTATGCACCACGTTTGCCTCGCATGTAATTTTCTCAGAAATATTCTCATTTTGGAAGAATTTAATATATTCATTTACACTGGTTTACATCAGTTCTTCGAACATTAAATAATTTAATCTTTGGCTTGCTAATTTTTACTTCGTACTCCTCACCAAGCTCCTTTTCTGTTGTTGATTTTAAGCTCTTCAGTGACATTTCGTCTTCACAACAAATCTTCAAACTTCCTTGAGACCCCTCCGTAATTTCGGCTACCTTTAAATTATTCTGAGACACTTTTTGTGCGAGAAAGTTTTTTGTTCTCGCACTATTTTGATTCAGAATTTTCGGTTTTATAATTAACGCTTCAGTTTATTTTTTTTACAATATTAACCCAACTGCTCCTTATTATTAATTACTTTACTTTCTAATGCCTCCAAAATCTTTGTCGTTATATCCAGTATTTCTTGGGTTTTGAGATTCGTATCCAATTTGTTGTTTACTTCTGGCAAGCAGGAATTACTAAACCATTTCACATTATCAAAATCATTTTAAAACTTTAATTATTTGTAATGTATTTATTACTCAATTAAATCCTGATCGACGGGGCTTTAACCGAGGTACCTGTCTCAAGCCAAATTTTTCATGTGCACTGTAATGTTTTTATTTTCACACTCGGGTTCTGTTCAGTTCTTGAATTTATTTAAAAACACGCTCCAACTCACTCTAATTTATTTCCACCACTTTAACACAATTTATTTTACAGAAACTATTTACACTTTATCTTAACTATACAATACGACCGACGAAAACAGAATGAATCCCATCGCCAACTGTCCGTATTTATATATTTCTCTTGGAATTATTCTGGCAAGTCCGTGAACTATCGGGAAACTACTTTCATGGTCTGTAAGCTTTAAGGGAATTCCCAGTAACGGCAGCGGTCGGCCTGTTGAGAAACGAAAAATTTCGGATTCCCAGAGTATCGGAATAATGTCCCTTCCACGAATTGGTTGATGGCCAATTGCACCAGCTGTCGGATGAATTCTCGAAACAGGCACCAAATTCATTTATTATATATCACAACCGTGGGAAAAGAGGGGCAATACATCAAGTTTCTGTAACGGGTCGGAAAAGTCACAGATTCGTGGTTGAAGACATCGCTATTATTTTTTATCAATCCTACTAGTTTTCTTTTTCACCTGGTTAATGCATATTCCCCTAAATTTTGCCAACGCTCCCCGTCCATTCAGTGTTTGTACAAATATCATAAATTAATTAATTTCTTACTTTTTATCTAATTCTTTCGTATTCTTCAAGCATGAAAGCAGCATTACTATCTTTGCGATATTTTGTGTTACTAAGTCTACGTAGATAAAAGTTAGTACATATGTTCCTCTTTTCGAGGTGTCAATCTTTTGTAGGCAAGATGGTATATACTCGTATTGTCTCTGGCATAACCTTCATCAGTTACGCTTCCCACATGTGAATGTCCTCGTGAGCAATTCGGTATATATTTGAAACATACCATTGAATATTTTGTTATCAAAAAAAAATCATAATCAAATCATTTCTTCAACTCGTTATAAACCATAGAACAAAGCCTAAAATTTGCGTGTCACATTGCCTTTATATTAGTACGAAAGTGTTACAGAAATGACAAAATAAAACTATTGTATTCAAATTTGTAACTAATTATTACTTTTTATTAGTAGTTACCGTAGATTTGACTTTAAATTAAATTGCTAAATGGAATTTGAGTGACTTTCAGTTTGACACATTTACTCTACCCCATACAAACGGTTTATTCATATAATTGTTGTGTTACAAGGTTAGAAGAATATCTCCTAACTAAACTTGGGAACCTGTATATTCACTCCTTGTAACATTATTTAAAGTGTATTAGCACCGAAATACGTAATGGTATAAGGTTAGAAGAATATCTCCTAACTAAACTTGGGAATTTGTGTATTCACTCCTTGTTGCCATTATATAAAGTACTTGTAAACAAACTACAAGGTTAGAGGGATACCTCCTAACTAAACTTGGGAATCTGTGTATCCACTCCTTGAATGTTATATGAAAATACGCAAGTAAAATGTTAGCCGAATATTTTGGCGTAACACTGCTTATAATAAAGTTTTCCAAGCATGAATGTACAATGTACTGATATCAATGGATGAGTGAAAACGAAAGTCTTTATATACCATTTAGTAGAAAGAATAATTTTAGCGTTTATTCGTATTGTTCCGATTGAATAAAAATCATTATTTGTTTACGATAATTAGCTTGACATTTCTAGAATATTTTGTATTAGACAGGGGTGTGGCAAAGGTTTTGTTCAAAATAGTTATTACCTTGCATATGTGGGCCACAAGTTTCAGGGTATGGCTAGCAATTTATTAAGAAATAAATATTTTCAAAGTATTATTAGATCAGTCTTAAGCATTTAAAAAAACTCTAAATAGAGATTGTAAAAGACAATACTTTAAATTCAATATGTGAGTAAACATATCCTAAAAAGTAAATTTACTCATGCTAAACTGGAGGCGAAACGACATATAATACAAAATGTCTAAACATTACCTTTATTTTCGCAATACTGCTGTCATGACTGAAGAACATGAAAGAGTTAGCAATTTAATTAGCATAATGTTGTTAAATTGTTTTTTTTGCGCATTTACTTTGTGTATAGGACACAACACAAGTGTTAATACTTAGGTGCCCTCTATTAAAATATTTTCTTCTCTCTCTATGTATAACATTTCGTGACTTTTACAAATAAACAAAAAAATCTACAGCTACCTTGCCTGAAAAGATATATCGAAACAAATTTTAACAGACAATTGTAACTATTTTCTATTATAAAATAAGGATGTACAGACATCCTTTATATATATTTTTTAATATAACATTCAGTAGTGATTATATTTTTTAAGAGAACTGTAAACTGTAATACTAAACAATTGTAAAACTAATTTGTAAACTAAACTAAAACAATTTCTTTACACAGTAGCATATATTACCACACAAGAAGAAATCTGTAAAAGCTTCGGAGTTTACTGAAACATCAAATCTTTGACATGAGTAAAATCGTCACTATCTTATGAAGAAATTTTTCGATACAAATATTAATTTCATTGTGTTTTTTACTGAATATTTTAAAGTGTATATCTAAATATCTATATACTAGAGATGTTTAGGGCTTCACTAAAACGATTAATTTTTAGAAGACTAGAATCATTACAGTTGGTACAAATGTATCATTTGTAACTGAAACAGCCAACGAGAAATGGGTCCTTTAACTCTAAACTCCGTTTTTAAAAAAATATTTTTATTTAAAGTACAAACTTTCTAAATTGTCACCCGACAATTCTCGAAGTGTTACGACTAGCTAAACATTATAATGCAAAAATTAAATACAGTGAAATATGATCTCCAACAGCATTTGCGATCAGTCTGATCAATGCTCTTCGTGTGGAGGCATTATTTCTTTATGCTTGCATAGGCGACGCCTGATGTAATTACTCCCCCGAAGATTCGAACCCCGAATTAGTTAGGGAGTCGAATTTATGATAGTTCGATGCCATGCTGGGTATGACGGTCCCTTTTCTGACATCTCTGGAGAGTTTTGGTATAAAAAAAACATTGACATTGTCACTAATAGCCTGTAGACCATGATCATTCACATACTGGGAGGGATGTGATATCCTACTGACTGCGCCAAAAAGGGGTTCTTATCTCTAAACTCTGGTTTAAAAAGTTAAATGGAAAATAACATTTTGTTTTATAAAGTGCACCCGTAACGTAATATATCAAATGAAAAGAATCATCATAAAAATACAAATGAATTTTATTTGTATGTTTAAAATAATTTGTTTAAATTATTTGAAAATTTATTATTTACAATTTTACCCATTCTCTCATGTATTTATTAGTTTTCTAATTTGGCCCCCAAAAATTAACATTATAGAGTTTTATTTTACTAATAAACTTTCAGGGAAGCCTTTTATAATCTACTGTCTGAATTTTGAGGCTTTATAGATTGGAAGATAAAGGGCAAAATAGGTCAAGTTTTAAATTATAAATTATTAAATCTGGTATTGAAATTATTTAAAAATACAAATAAAATATATTTTTCAAAATTTAAATAGTGTAGTTTCTAAAATGGGAATTAACTCGATGTTTAATATCTTTGCTAATATATTTTAAACAAATGATTTAAAAATATGATATATTTGTAATTCACATAATGAGCCTTTTATTTGATATATTACATGATGCGTTTGAAAATTGAATTTTTATTTTCCACTTAATCGTATAATTTGTCCCTAAAATTACTATGGAGGTTTTCTAATAATTATTCTTATAAATTTCAAGTGAGTCCCAGTGCCCCTAATTATTTTCAAAATTTTAGGTAGTATGGTTTCGGAAATAAAGCGAGAAATGAGAATTTCTTATATCTTAATGTTAATATCTTGTAAACAATTAATTTAAAAAATATGAAAAATATATATTTGTATTCCTCATAATGAGCCCCTTCTTTTGATATATTGCACGACACGTTAAAAAAATATTTTTTATTTTCTGTTTATTTCTATAATTTGGCCCCCAATATTAATATTAAAGATTTCTTCCTATTTTTCCTGTAAATAAAAAAATTAGGTTTTATAGTTTGGGGAATAAAGGGGAGAATGGGTATTTTTTTTTAATATTGTTTTAATATATGTTTAAATACTTATTTTAAAAAAAAATTAAAAAAATATATTTGTATTAGTCATAATGAGCCCTGTGATTTGATATATTACATGATACGTTAGAAACAAGTTAATTTTTTATTTTCCATTTAATTCTATCATTTGCCCCCCAAAATAAGGTTTCCCCTTATTTTTATAACGGAAAACCTCTTGCTGTTGTGGAGGCATCCATCATAATACTGACTAGCTCACCAGAGCACATCCCAAGCTGGTGGGTGCAATTTTTTCTTTTTCCAACTTTGGGCACCTTAGAGAGGGCGCCAGACATACACAAACATATAGCCAGCAAAATAAGATAAATTTACACTCACAGTTATATTGACAATTTAAAAATAGTGGCCAAGCCAAAAACAGTTTCTTTCAATAACAATAGTGCAGTTTGATCAGTATACAATCAGTAAGTAGTGACTTTAGACTTATCTGGTGCAATGCTCTCTGGTTATGGCCGGACTGTCTGGTGCCTCAGCTATATCGGGAGAGAGAGTCAGTTGATTTAGAGGGTTCCGAAGCCTTCTAGGTAGCCGTAACTTTACTGGTTGGAGCTTCCCTGACGACTAGTAGCAGTAAATAGTCGCCCCCATGTTGGTAGGTGCTATTCCTCTAGTGTTCTTGGGTCCAGCTCATTTTTGTACATACAGGAAAAAGATAAAAACAGAGAATTAGTAAGTGCTACCCCTTGACTGGACTTGCTGAACTCCCCCAAAATTCTAAATTCAACCCCGGTTTGGAACTGGGATACGATAAGTCACTTGAATGTCTGTTCAATATAACGATAGAGTCTCTATTTACATTGACACTTATGGGAATATTTGTCTTCACAGTAGTTTTGGCAACAGTGTTTTCCGGTACGATTTTGGTACCACTGAACAGCAACTATACTCCGGTAGAAACGCAACATAAATTTGATCTCACCCAGCCCAAAATGGTGTTTTGCTCCAAGAAATCCTGCTCCAAGTATTTGAAAATGAAGAAGGACACAAAATCTATTGAAAAGATTTTGGTTATAGATGCAGATCGTCCCATAGATGGTGTAGAAAGAGTTGAAGAATTTGTTGAAGTGAATTTGAAAGGGAAGCCTATAATGGCTCAGCAGTTCTTGCCATTTAATGGTGACGGTAAGAAGCAAATAGCGTTGATCATGTGTTCGTCTGGAACCACTGGATTGCCTAAAGGAGTTACGTTGAGTCATTATAATGTGGCTACTAGAATGATGCAATCCAGGTATGTATTCGAATTAATTTAAGTTTTGATGAACTAATTTCAGTAATAACTTTTACCTTTATAAGAAGTAAATATCACAAGAACTTTTGACAGACTGAGCTGTCATGGGAATTATTACGAGAGGCATTTAATAATTAAAGAGACAAATTGATGAGAACAAAATTTTGATGATTGTGTTGAGGACAATGTCACACCGAAATAGACCTTGAGAACACCGGAGTACTGGCAAATATAGAACACCCGAAATCAAGATTCGCAAGAGAGGCAACTGACATAGCGAAGAGGCCTCACAGTCTAAACGCACCCAATGAAATTCAGAACTTAACAACTCAACCGGAAATAACAAATCAGCAGGCGGGAGGCGTGCCCACTGAGCGCCCAGGGCCAATCACACGCAGCCGTTCACGGTGCCAACCAATAGGCGCCGAGCCACGATTATATAACAGCGTGAGCGCTTCTGAAAATCTTAGTATTCGAGTAACTAGAAGCGAAAGCACAAGGCTACGAGAATTATGCGAATCGACCTGAAGAGGACAGATGTGACTCTGCCGAAACGTCCTCATTTTACCATCGATCCCGGCAGGGATCAGTTATCAACTACGCGGATGAATTCCTGGAATATATATATATATATATATATATATATATATATATATATCAGTCACAGATAGCAGCCTAGGTAAATAATATAATATCATGGGAAGGTTGACCGTAGTAGTAAAAGAAGTTTACACTGGGCTGGAGAATAACTCAATTAATGTAAACAAAACTAAAATACTAACATAAATACGTAGAGACAGGAATACTTCAAAATCTCACAATAGCGGATGACAATACAGAATTAGTGAACGATTTAAGGCGTAACACGGAAATCCAGGTCATTTGCGGACAAAATTAATAGGAGAAAAAACCAACATCAATGTGTTCTAATGATAAAACATGACTATTTGACATAAAATTCAACATTTTTTAGAGATGCGTTTTTGTTTTCAACAAAAAAAAACAATGTTGAAGAGCAATGAAATCTACTATACGCTCAACTTCGTTAATTGGTTTCTTAGATAATAGAACCTTTACCCGAAATGTCAAAAAATAAACAATCGTTTACATTTTTTTTTTAATTTAAAGCTAAAATATTCTTGTTAACTGAAGGGTAGATCTTGTCATTGGCAATTTACGTTCTAAATATTTCAGGCAATCGTATAGACATATTTTTTTAAACGGCCGTATTACCTCACCGGATGACCCTTTCATTTCGAGTAAACCACAGTTGGAAAGTAGAAGAGTTAATCTAGGGACCCCTCATTTCACTTTTCCAAAATTTAAAGTACTAATACTTATAAGCATTGAACATATTTGGCCAATCTGTATCAGTTTATTTGGACAAGTCCATTCCAAAAATTGCTAAAGGGTGTTACCTGTGAAAGTATATTCTTATAATAAATAATCTTTATGCAAATTTTAATTCTAAGGAGACACATATGATAGACACAGATGATAATGAACGAAACTTTGCCTTCTCTATTCATTGATCTTTTAAAACATAAGTAAATAATAGTAGGTTCCTTAGTTTAAACTTTTAGTACAGTTCATATTTCATTATTATATAAAATTGGAACGCTGATACAAATTGATAATAATTCATAATAGAAAAAAATATATATGTTATTCCTCAATTAGTTAACAAAAGGTAATTTTTATGTTATTCAATTCAGATTCCTGTTAAGAAATTTTTTATTATAAATACTAATTAATGATCTTTTTTTTGAAACATTTACAAACAGCCTTGCAACAGCCTTCGCTATTAATTTACTTGGTAGACCAAATTATTTTACATAATGTTGTAAAGTGATTTTATTTATCTTACTTATATTAATTTAAATCAACGATATTCTACTAATTATTACTTGCTGTATAGTCAATTTTGTATTCTATTTTTCTGACTAATGTGAATCTAAAAACGGGTTTTGTAGACTCTCAAAAGCTATAAATTTTTAAAGAAGTTTTTCAGCTCTTTCCAGAGTTTACGGAGTGCAATATTTTAAAGCTACCTTATTTGTGGACCTACAAAAAAGTGGCTATTGATATGACAAATAATGTAACTTCATTTCGTGGCTCACGTCATTTTGTGATTTCATCTTTTGGTCGGCAAAACCGAGGAATTTTGGATCAATCAATGCAATTCGTCCATCGACAATATTATTACTTACTTGGGGAATTTGTTTGGAAGTATTAGAAACTGGGAAAATTCTTCTCCATCGCCTTAACAATATTGTTTTTTAATACTAGTCTTATGTAGGTACAAAGGAAGGAAAGTATATTGGTATATGTGTTTTGGTCAAGGTAATAAATTTCTTTAAGGACATGATTTTTTAAAGGGCTATCCCACCCCCATACATGTTATCTGTAGCAAAATCTTCTTGGTCAAGTCTCTTTCATATGACACATATGTCAGACCTATGAAAAAGCAAAACGTTAAAGCTAGTTTAGAAGAATCCGAAAACAATCTTTATTTCTTAGGTTCATGAAACTTCAATAAATTAGCATCAACAGAATGCACTAAATTGTTGTGCTTGTCGAGGATGGAAAAATTCAGCCCTGGCGTGTTTGAAACAAAATATGGAGTCCAGCAAGGATCGCATCTGGGTCCCATTCTGTTGTACAAATGGTTCTTGGTTCTCGTAATCAACTTTAAATTATTCAGATGCATCTAGAATATCGGACTTTTGTAAACATATAGAAATAATGGCATCAATAAATTTAGTAAACGGTGTAAATTAAATCATATGCTGAACTTATGATCAAGATGCCCAATGTAACAACGGCGCATTATATCTACATCTACATGAAATAATTCCCAAAATACTCGTTAGTTTGGAATAGAACCCTACCATAAGTGATACCTCGTTTGAAAGCCTGTTTAATAAGGAATTCAACGGTGTGCTGTTTTTGATATTCCATCAACATTTAAGGAATTTGCGAATTAAAACGTAATTCCTCGATATTTATCTGATATTTGATGTTATTGACGAATAATAATTAAAATAGATAATTTGGTCATAGTTTTAAAAACGTCTTGCTATTATTTACGACAACGAAAATTAAACTGACAATGGATTTTAAATCATTTTATTATAACTGATGTTTAAAATGGTCTCCATCCACTGCAGGGATCATGCTTCAAATGCATTGCGCACATTGCAAAAAACATCTGGAGTAAATCGGCCACAATCTTCTGGATATGATGTCTTAGATCATCCAGCGACTCTGGAGGAGTAACATACACGCGGGCCTTTAATTGCCCTTAAAGAAAAAAATTAGGAGGGTCATATCTGGCGATTTTGCTGGCCCCTCGAATGAACCTGTCTTCCAATATATCTATCAGGAAATTCATTATCCAGAAACTCTCTAACTGGCAAGACACAGTGTGGTGGGGCATGGTCGAGCTGAAAAACAAGTTCATCTTCCACTAGACGATCATCTGTCTCCAAACTTTCAGTTATTCTTGCCTCCACAGCATTTGCAAGTAAGTCTAATTGCTTGTCCCATGACAAAGATTTCGCTTTAGGGGTCACTCAGTATGACTCTCTCTAAATAACTGTGAATTAATATTACCCCAATATTGGCAGTTATGACGATTTATCTCACCATTTAAATACAAGGAGGCTTCGTCAGTGAAGCAGGTATTCTATAAAAAATTGGACTTGTTGTTTATGTCACCAGAGAATGTTTCACAGAATTCCATTCTTTTGTTAAAGTCTGCTTCATTTAATTCTTGGAACGTTCTAATGTGTAAACCATTTTGTCTATTATGAAGAATAACGAAGTAAGACGTAACTACACTGAAGCGACTATGGTAAAAAACTAAGATATTTACTAGCATTGCTTTTCCTTTTTTAACGAGCGAAATTATTACAATTTTTGTTATATGAGTTGATATACAGTTGTTCAGCTCAAAAATTACACGTCGAAATATTACTCTTCGTCGAACAGGCGATACAAAAAGTCTTTATTTAAAATTATAAGCGAATTATCTGTTTTAATTATAATATTATTCGTCAATAACATCAGAGATCAGAAATATATCCAGGAATCATGTTTCAATCCGTAAATTCCTTAAATGTTGACGGAATATCAAAAACGACACACCCTTGAATCCCTTAATAAACGGATTTTAAAATGGATATGTCACTTATGATAGAATTCCTTAAAAAAATGAGTAGCTTGCGCTGGGTGATGAGGTTGCAATATAATTAAGGATTAGTATGGCCAAATTAGGCCCCATTTGTAGATCTTTTGGTGTGTTTTTGCGGTTTTCAAAATAATTAGTATTTTGGGAATTATTTCAGGTGGCTCTTTTTCGTTGGGCCACCCTATATAGTTAAAATAATTGGGCCTTACCGAATGTTGCCTCCGATAGTATGAAACAAATAACTGGCAAAAATATGACTGAATTTGTTCAACAAGTTCTGTGGAACGCCCTTCGTAGTGATGTCCAACTGAACAGTTTTGAATTTGGGATGTTTTACAATACGTTCAGCAGATTTCAACATGGTTTCGGAAATGTCAATACCGACGTATTCTTTGATGTTGTTTGGAATAATAGGTAGAATAACTTCTTTTGTAATTGTTCCATCTCCTATACCTCTATCCGCTATTGATTCTAGTTTTCCGTTCCAATTCAAATGCTTCTCATGTTCTTCAAATAAACTTCGTGCGACATTCCTTATGATGTTGATGTGCCGTTTATATAGTTGTGGATTGATCATTTTTTGAGAAAACTGGAATTTGCTGAAAACCAATGAATAGTCTGAACATAAGTACATCCTAATTGTTTCATATGGCATTTTAAAATATATATATCAAACATGTTCCAGATTTTGAAATTTTGAGTTTGGATGTTTTTCAGTAGGTTGTAAATAATCCAAGAACCAACCACCACACTTGAAAGTTTAATAGTATTGCTAAAAATCGTCAAAACAATCAAACTCTTAGTTTCAAATTTATATTTTATTAATTTAAATTATGAAACCAATGACAATGACGTGCCATTGGACCTTGAAACGGTAGACTTTTGAAGAGACAGCATCTTAACGGATGTCAATGCTTACACATATCTATATATAAATAGGCTAAGACAAAACGATTAGGTACCATTTTCTCCTCTGTTTCTCAACCGATTTTCTTCATTTTTGTTTTGTTTAGTAGCTACTGACGACCTTCAGTGCAAAATGCTAATCTTAATTTATAATATTGGTTCATTTATTAAATAAAATATAATAAAAATTCATTATTTACGTCAATAATGTCAATGCCAAACAAATGAATGTGCCGCGTGCCGCTACCGCCAGACTCAAACCATTGAGTAATTATATATAGACAGACCAATGCTATTATATACTTAGAGCATGTACTTCTGGAGGTGGCATGCAAGCGTTGTTATTGTTTAGTGGGTAAAGTAATCGTTGAATATCATAATTATACAGGGCGATTCCAGATATGTTAGAAATCATTTTTTTAATGGGTGGCACATAAGCAGTTGCATATTTAGGGTGTTTAAAATATAGAGTAGAGTGCAATTATAACTAATAAAATAATTATATAGGGAAGCCCATTAGCGGTTGAATTTACAAGGTTCTTGGAATAGAAGGTGCAGTAAAATTACAGTTATACAGGGTGGTGCAAAAAATGTTATACATAGATGCATATACAGGGTGGCGGAAATGGAAATGCAACATTTCGTAACCCATAAGCAGTTGTATATATAGTTAAGATGAAATATAGGGTAAGAGGAATTATAGATATACAGGATGGTGATAAAAAATGTTAGAATAGGAATTGATTTATAGAGTAGACCACGAAGAGTTCCATATATATAATGATTGAAATATAGGTCGGAGTAGAATTATAGTTACAGAAGATATTTAATAGGCAGTGGCATATACAGAATGGTTTACCCGGTGGTTGAAAAATGTTAAAAAATATTATGCGTGGTCCATAAGCAGTTGCATATACAGGGTGGTGGAAATATATAATGAGATGGAATTATTATAATGAGGATTTTAATAAATGTTCGAGAATTGAGTGCAATTATAGGGGTGTTAGAAAAAATAAATATGTAGGGTAGCCCATTAGCAGTTGAATTGTTGTCATATTAAATTAAGAATTACGAATTTGAACACAAATAAAGTTCTATGAATTATATCTGAAAAAAACTTGAATTTCGTTACTTATTTCTAGAAGCGAGATGTAAGACCGACATCTAGGATTTTCGAGGAAACTATCACACAGAGGTTCCGAATCTGGATCCGTTCTGTGTAATTGCTGTTCTCCCTAAAGTCCTAGGATAGAATGTCACGATAAAATTTTCATGTTGCTTAACCTGTCAGAGGTATTGACACAATTGGTCGAATTTCGACCACTGGGCGACAGCTAGTAAATATAAATAGATCAGTGTGGTAGTGAAATGCAAAAAAATAGGCTCCCTTCCGATACTTCGTTCTGAAACTACTTTGGCATTGAAATTCCTACACGAATTTCTTTTGGTTGTAAGAAAAAGGGACCAGGTTATTTATTAAAATATTGAATTGTTATGGCTGGTACTTGATGTAAATCCATAATGCGAAAGACAAAAACGAAAATACACTTTGAGATTTAAATTTTATTTGGACAAAACAACACTTGTTTCAGCATAAAACGCATTTATCAACTTTTATAAAATACTTAAAGACTTATTCTAATTACACCATATATATTGTATTTTACTTAAATACTTACCCACAGCCATTAAAAAGATTTAAGAGTGGAGATGGAATAATATTATTTAATAGCCAACCTGAATATTGGTATCTGTTAATTTCTAAGGATTATAATAAATTAATTTTACTGGAATTATTTTCTAAGTGTAGAATTTTTACATTATCATTAAAGTTATGATTATCTTCTACTAAATGACCTGCGTAATTAGATTTATTATTCTATGCTCTCTAATACGGGTATTAAAATTTCTAAACGTCCTACAGATATACAGCTTATCGCAATTGTCCCGGTTATTTTGTGCACCCTGGATTTACAATTATTACCTAGTTTTGATTTGAAGTTCTTAATACATTTGGATAAATTATTTGAAGTTTTATAACTAATAATTATGTCCAGTTTTCTAAAAACGATTCAATTTTATTACTTGTTTCGCCCAAGTAAGTAAAGTTTTAAAGAAATCATCAGGTTTTTTTTGGAACATTTTCTTTTTTAATAGGTTTTATCGATGCGCTGGTGATCAAAACAGTTGCTTATTGCTTTTTGTTTAATGAATTTTAGTTCTTTTTTGAAGCTCCAAGGTACTTACATTATTTAATCTATGAATCATACTGTAAATTGCAGACATTTTTTGCTGATAAGGATAAGAACTATTATGAATGATTATGTCAGAATATGTAGGTATATGTGTTTGAAGATGTAGGTTTGTTGTTTATTCTCGTAATTGTCAACTCTAAATAAATAATTTCATTATTTGTTTCTATTTCTGTCGTAAATTCTATATTTGAGTGTATGGTATTAATGTCATCTATAAATGTGCTAAATTGCCTATTAATTTCTGTAAAAATACAAGAATGTCATGTAACTGCAAGTGAATTGTTTTGATAATGTGTGTTTAAATAATTGATCCTCTCTATCACTCATGAATATTTCTGCTAGTGGAGGACCTAATGGGTTTCCCATACTTAAACCTTCATTACCGTTATATAAAATACTATTAAATTCAAAATAATTTTGGTCTAAACTCCCAAAACACTCAAAATATCTTGTTTTATAATTCAATTGGTACGGTTATATTTTAATAATTCTTCTATTAGTTTAAGTGTTTCTCCAGCATGGATACTCGGGAACAAACTTTTTACTTCAAAAGAAATGAGTTAAGCATTGTATGGAACAAACATATCTTTAATATTGTTTACTAGTTGATATTTGAAATGTATCTTCGTAAATAATGTTCCTATAATATCATCTGACATAACTGCCAGAATATTAAATAGGTGAAGTAGGTTTGAATTATTATAATTCAACAAATCTAATGTTTTAATTAAAAATTAATTAACTTACACTTCATATGTTCCTTCGCAGTTATATTTTACGATTAATACTTGAATTGTGACAAAGTAGTGACAAATATTTCAATTCTCCATAATTTTATGCCCATTAAATGTATGTCCAATACTACTAATATCACAAAGAAAGAGATATAGGAGATAAAGAGGGACGGGAAGTATATTTTATAAGCAGCTTGGGCTTCCATCGTTTAGTCTCATATGACTGCCGCTCTTTTCCATAAAAGGAAATATAACGATATTTGGAATAACGCATCAATTCCATTTGACTGTTCCACACTGTATAAGAAATGTAAGTCGAAATATTTGATAACAACGTTCGTAACTGAAATAATTTTAGAGATATTATAAAACATTTGATATCTATAAATTGTCACAATTAAATTCTCTGACATCTCGACGTTCCTGCCTTTTCCTAATTTTCCACATGTTTAATGTTAATCTAGATATTCATTTTTCAACCGGGTTATTCTATAAATAAATAAATTAATTAACTTACCAGATGAATCTGAACACAACACACGTATATATAAAACGCTTCTCAAATTAACAGCCATTCAACTATTTGGATTTAAGGCATCTTCATTTGATAAAGAGTGTATAAGTAAATATTGTGCATATGTATACATTTTACTCGATTTAGGCATAAAGAAATTTAATAGATAACATTCTTAATATTTTTTATTTACTTTTGTTTGTCTTCGGTATTTGTTAAACTCGACCCACATGATTAGTGCAGGGAACTTAGCATTATTTTAATACCATTTTTGCAAAAAAATTCCACAGATGTTTGAATGGTTTTTCTTGAAGAACGTACTCCGCATAACACAAGAAAAGTTTTGTTAACAAATTTTTACTTTAGAAACTACACTATCTAAAATTTTGAAAATATATTTTATTTGTATTTTTATATAATTTGTCTAAAAGAATTTAATAATTTATTATTTAAAGCTTGACCTACTTTCGCCTTTATCTTGCAATCTATAGAGCCTAAAATTTAGACAGTAGATTATACAAGGCTTCCTTGAAAGATAAAATTAAACTCTAATGTTAATTTTGGGGCCAAATTAGAAAATTAAATAAATATTTTTTTAAAAATCAAGCGAATAATATAGCAGATAAAATAAAAGGTCTATTTGTAGAAAATAAAAGTGCATTTTTTTATAAATTTAAAACGCTTCCTTTAAAAGATATAAGGGTAAATATAAGAAAATGCACTCATTCCCTGCTGTTGTGAAACTGGAATATTAGAATCTTGAAGGTGGTACGGAACCCTTAGTATGCGAGTCCAACTCGCATATGACCAAATTATTTTAAACACTCAGCAACCTTCTTTTTGCAACGCACTACAACCAATAAAAGTTTGAGAACCACTGTACTATGCAAATATCAAATCTCATGCCATAACGCCTTTACTGTTTTCAAATAATTTTGTACCTGAAGTCCTTAATCAGAAAATTTCCTTTATTTAAGAGGATTATAACTATCATTAATCAACGAAAATACTTTTATGAGTAGGGTATTGAAATGATCCCCTTTCACTGTATTTCGTGTCAAAGTTTCGGAGATCATTCATTCTGTTTCGAACTGCTCAACAATGAAGTTCATAAAGCCCTTATATATTGTACCGTGGTTATTCATTTTCCATTGCGAGTGCTTAAAAAAAATCCCGATCTATTATTTAGGCGACGATCAAACATTGATTGAACACGCGATAACGAAGCAACAAATAGTGACGATAAAATCCACGCTTCTATCGATGTTGAACGTACCCAAGAGGCCTAAAGTGATAAGGAATCCCATGCAGAAATCGGTGTCCAGATTTCTCTACAATCTGTATCGCAAAACGTCTCCAGACGAAGACGTCCATTACGTTAGTAAAAGAAGCGCTGACAACTTTTTTTCCGACATCCCGCTAGAACATTTTCAAGACAGTGACAAGGTGATGGGGATCAGCGTGAGAAAAGTAAGGAGTTTGGGTCACCTTAAAGGGAAGTTGTTCTGGATTAATACTTACCAAGTTGGCCAAACGAATGAGTTGTTGAAAGGGGAGTTGTGGATTTTCAAATCACTTGGCCAAAATGTTGCGAACGATACAAGTGGTAAGTAATTTTATTCTGGAATTAAATTGTCATTGTGATGTCCATCGCAATTTTTCCGAAAATAAATCTATTACTGTGATTATTCTTGGTATTTATTAGGTATTGAGTAATATTAACGTATTGCTATAATAAAATGATTAAAACAGTGAATTTACAATTCTTGAGAGTTGGGATTTTGAAAATTATTTTTGCCAGTATTTGAATAAATCTATATGTTTATAGATTTAATGTTGTATTATATTCATTCAGAGTGTATACACAAAGTCACACTTAATTTTCGTAGCACCTCGTTATGTGATCCAAACTGCTTGAGAAAGGCATTTTTTGTTTATAGTAAACTATTACTAAATAAGTAATGTATTGTGAAAGAGTTAAAAATTCTTTTCTTGTTTAACAGGCTTCAAAAATGTAGGTAAAATTATCAGTATTTTATTTAACCTACAATTTATTTCTCACTTAAACAGTTAAACCAAGCGATTCATTTTTGTGTGGCTAAAAACTCCGACATGCCTACAGCTTTTTATTGTTTTTGTGTGAGCCCCATTAAATTTGTTTTAATTTGAGTGGAGAAATAAATTCAGAATTTTCCCAAGGCGACTATATTGTTTATTTCATAAATTAATTCTCAATAAGTGCAACTTTTACTATAGAAATCTTATATGTTTACTAGAAGTAAACCTGGGTGTTTGAAATAACTGTATTAATGTTATAAACTGTTAAAGATTTTAAAATGTTATCAACTTTTAATCATTTATAATTACTTAAACAAAATGATAAAATTTCAATCATGGAATAACAATATAATTTATTATAAAATAAATTGTAAAAAATCGTATCATTTTTTTTTCAAAACGTAATTTCAAGTTTCTTACAATTAATCAGTTTTAGAATTTCCAGATCACAATTCGTTTTAAAAACAACTTTTATCTATTTGAGATAAGGTACAGCTAACAATCACCTTATAATTTTGGGATTAATATTAACGTACGATAATTTGATTATGTAAATTTCTTGGCTTTCAGTCAATTGATACAAGTTACGTTTCTGTATAATTAAATATGCCCCATGAGAAAATATTAAAATTAGTGTTGACAATTTATTCTAAAAGATGTTTGGGATTGTAGCTTACCTATGTAATTATTTTTTAGGGTTCCGTATATACAATATACGGATACTCTTATAATATCACTCCGGATTTCTGCCCCTGTCACATAACAGCAATTTTCCCCTAAACTACTGGACGGAAGAGGCTGAAATTTGGTATCAATGTATAGTTTGGTAGCACGATCGGGAGTATATATCGTAAAAGAAGAAATTTTTAATTTAGGGGTACTTCTGGGGGGGAAAACTAAAAAAATCGACCGTTCCCCCCTTATCTCCAAAACTACTTAGTCTAAAATTTTGAAAGAAATAGGAAATATAGAACGTTGCCCGAACTTTACAGAAAAATAAGGAGAAACCATTATTATTAATTTTGGGGGGCAAATTATAGAATTAAATGTATATTTAATTTTTTTTTCAAACGCATCATGTAATACATCAAATGAAAGGTCCCATTCTGATGATCACTAATATATTTTTTTCATATTTAAAAAAATAGTAAAAAAATAAGATCTACATTTTTTTGTTTACAGGAAAAATACGAAGAAATCCCTAATATTAATATGGGGGGGAAATTATAGAATTCAACGGAAAATAAAAAAATATTTTTTAATTAGGGGTACTGGGGCTCACTTGAAATGTATAACAAAAGTTATTAGAGCACCCCCATAGTAATTTTAGGGAAAAATTATACAATTAAATGGAAAATAAAAATTCAATTTTCAGACACATCATGTAATAAATCAGATAAAAGGACCATTATGTGAATAACAAATATATCATATTTTTAAATCATTTGTTTAAAAGATATTAACAAAAATATTAAACATCGACTTAATTCCCACTTTAGAAACTACACTATTTATATTTTGAAAAATATATTTTATTTGTATTTTTAAATAATTTGAATAACAAATTTAGTAATTTATAATTTAAAACTTGACCTATTTTGCACTTTATCTTCCAATCTACAGGGCCTCAAAATTCAGACTGTAGATTATAAAAGGCTTCTCTGAAAGTTTAGTAGTGAAATAAAACTCTAATGTTAATTTTTGGGGCCAAATTAGAAAATTAAATACATATGTATTCTTACACAAATCAAGCGAATCCTGAAGCAGATAAAAGAAAAAGTCTATGTGTGGAAAATGTAAGTGTATATTCTTTATAAATTTAAAACGGTTCCTTTAAAAGATATTAGGGTAAATATAAGAAAATGCACGCATTCCCTGCTTGTCTGAAACTAGAATATTAGAACCTTGAAGGTGGTACGGAACCCTTAGTGTGCCAGTCCAACTCGCACTTGACCAAATTATTTTATTTTATAAGTCGCATTTCCAATATACCTTAATGAAATGTATTTGCATGGGGTCATTATTATAATGAAAGCGTAGATACTGTATGTGATATCCTAGTAAGTTTAATACGTAAAATTAGTTTCTTTATGATGTTTAAACTAAGGCCGTTATTTTTTTTTACTATTATGGTGATTGTATTGTAGGGAAAAAATGAACTGTGATTCATATTTATAGAGGCTGATCTATACCAATATATAAAGAGGTAAAAATTGTTTGTCTGTAGGGTGTAATCTCTGGAAGTGGTAAAACGATTTCAAAAATTCTTTCACTAAGAAAAATGTTTCACTATCTACTAGTAATATAAGCTATATTTTATATGATGTTTCATCACTCCTAGTGGGGGGCCAGTGGGGTGTCTATTTTTTTCACTTAAATTTAATATATATAGGAAACAGAAATTCATACTGAAAATTGGTGAATATACTATTGCCCCCAAATAATTAAAACTGAGTTTTTATTTTGGAAACATTCAATTATGTTATGATGTAAGTAATTCGTTAATTCGAGAAAATTGAAAATTAAATGGGAGAAATTGGGGTCACAGAGAATTCAATATCTTCGAAATAGAAAGTAATACGGACGTAAATCTTGATTTGCAAAACTCGTATTATCGGAAATAAATAATGATGCAGGGGTACCCAATATTCATTGGTTTAGAATTGGTAAACTGGCATTTCTTTAAATGAATGAAAACATTATTGGGCATTTTGCCCATATCGAATTTATTTAAGGGATGGGAATTGAAAGTTATTGAATATCTGATTAACCGCAGGTTAATCTGAAAAAAAAATAGAAAATGTCGGAAATATAAAAAATGTTAAGTGAAAGAAACTTATAAAATGAAAATGAATTCCAAAAAATAATATTGTAAGGCCGGTATTACATTGTCAAAGATATTTAATCAAATCTTTTATGAAACATTTAATCAAATATTTGATATGAATGTCAGAACAAATTTCATTAAATGACATATTACATCAAATATTTAAGCAAATATTTTCTATTCAAAATGGGGAGTGTATGTAATTTTATGATTGTTTGTGCTACTGTAGCGTGTTTTTTTCGCTGCAATTTCAAAATTTAAAAAAGTAATGGACGCCTAGAAAGGAATAGCTTATCAATAGTGGGCCTGGTAAGCAAAACTTATTAGCAGTGTAAGCAAAATGTTAATTCTACTATTGTTATTGGGTCAACTGTTGGAATTTGTCCAAAAGGAAGTAGTTGATCCTTCGCAAAAGAAAAGCCGATAACCACCAACAGTCAGCAAACCGTCCCAGCAAGCAACTACCCTACACCTGAACTTATTAAAAGAACGGCAAAATAATTATTTTTGAATTTATGAGGCCACATTAAGATGTTGATACAATAATTGTCTATTGCTAAAGAATTATGCAAATGAAGAAATTGTATTAGAGGATCCACCTACATCATTTTAATCGAGTACACCACTGCGCTTCACTATCTATATGGTTCTGTAATATGATTTATAGCTCATTATTTAACAGCACACAAAATTACTTTAATTTATTCTTCAACAGTCTCTGTACGTCCACACGATAGTACTAAAATTTTTCATTGTAGGCAGTTAACCTCTCGTTTTTATTTTATATAGAACATTATACAAAATCAACGGTCTTCATACTCAATTGATCAAATTTTCATTTTCACTGACAATTAACGTCAAAAATCCTAGATTAAATATAGGAAGACGCGTGTTAATGTGATTAAAGATATGTCAAATAAATATTTTGTCAAAGATTAGTTATTACACTGTCACATATCTTTGACAAAGATGTTTTATCAAAGATATTTGATCAACTACTTGACAATGTAATAGCGGCCCAAACCTAGAAAAATATCAAAAATTTTAAAAACTGGCAAACCTTGAAAATGTAAAAAATATTTATGACGTAAAAAATATTTAAAATGTCATTGATATCAAAAATTTCAAAAATGATAAAATGTCAAAAATATCAAAAAAGCAAAAAATGTTAAAAATGATGCAACAAAAAAATAAAATGGAAAACGAAACAACTACAATATCAAAAATCACAAACACGTCAAATATGTTTAGCTCTTCATATTAAATCCCAAAATAATGTATTTTTAGAAGCCGTTGTAGCTATATAATAGGTATATGGGAGGTGAAAATTACCAATGAAAAAATATTCAAGATAAATACGTCAAATAATGATCTTGTAAAATAAGCCATGATTTAGAAAAAGAGACGTTTTTTCACCAAAAATGAACCTCTAAATTGATTATACATAATTTACCAAGAGTTTTGACTGTTAGGCACTAAAATTAGTAACGTAGTTTGTCCATCGGTAAAAAACGAAGACATTAGTTTCATTCAATCATCATGACAAACTATGCATTTCCCTTTTGTATGTACTACAATAATCTGTTCAAACGTTGATACATGCTTTCTCCTTCCAGAATTGACGGTTCACGTTTTCAAGGTAAACACTAATGAGACCGAAAAAGTGCAGTTCATCAACTCAATCAATGTATCGAAGCAACACACTGGTTGGTTGACTCTTGATATCACCACTTGCATGAAAGAGTGGATACTGAACCCAGCCTCCAACCAGGGAATATATCTGACTGTTTCGAAAAGAGCATCTCTGGATGAACTTTACCTCGATGAAGTTGGAGTACTTTACAACGGCACTGAAGTACTGCGACCATTTGCCGTTGCTTTTCTTCAAAATCAAGGAAGAGTGGTACTCAGAGCAGCCAAAGGTTTAAGTCCAGCAACACCGACCACGTTTACTCAGATGATCTACGAACCACCCCGCGTGTATAACTGCTGCAAGATGCATGCAGCTGAAATAAAATTCAGGGATCTGAATTGGCAGGACTGGATCGTGGCACCAGAAAGCTATATTGCTCATTATTGTGAGGGTGACTGCAATTTCCCTCTGATGGATGCCATGAACGGGACCAATCATGCGATTCTACAGAGTCTGATGAACATGGTGGATCCTTATAGGTTTCCAAAACCGACTTGTGCTCCGAATTCCTTCTACAATATGTCGCTGTTATATTTTATAGACGAAGACAATGTTACTTTGCAAAAGTACACCGATTTATTGGTTAGAAGTTGTGGGTGCCATTAACGAGTTCTTTCAAGTGACAAGTCTGCTCAAGGGTTAGACTTTTGGAAGTATGACATCATATACAATTTACATTCGATAACTTGAAAACAATAGGGCTGTTATCAAAGAAATGTATGTCATCATCTGACAAATGTCTTGTGCACTTAACTTTTCTTCCATAAATAGAAATGAAAGACACTTCGCTTTTGTGTCTTGTTTTACTACTAAATTTTATACACATTTTATGTTTATCAAATAAATTAATTTCCATCTTTGCCTAAGTCTTCTAGTACTTCATTTTCCTCTAGGTTTCTAATTGATGGCTTATTTTAGTATTCCTCGGTCTGTCTTTATTTCCAGATGTTCTTTCCATCTTGGTCTATAATTTGAAATTTTCTTTAGTTTAACTTCTATTTCTAGGCATATTTTTTCTGATCTTATCTGGCCTAGTGTAACCTTTTACTCTTCTCACAAATGTCAGTGCTGCTGCTTCAAATCTACTCCTCCGTTTACTTGTTATTGTCCAGGTTTCACTACCGTGGAGCAATATTGGTTTACCCATAGTTTTGTAGAACTTCAGTTTGAAGTCTCTTTTATCATGATATTGTTTATTGATATATTAACGATATACATACTTACACATGTTAATTTTATTTTCAATGTCTTTTTCGTAGTTAGATGTGATATCGTTATAAAGATACTTCAAGTGGCTTACCTTTTCTATTATATTGTTTTTTTTCTTTCATTGCTATTACCTTTGCTTTATTTGTTGATATTTGATGTATTCGTATATAAAGAAATAGCTGTAGTTTGCCATCCTGACTTTAGGTGGTAAACTGATCATCTGAGAACAATCTATTTATCGTGATATTTTGTGTCAAAGTAATCCATGATATATTTATGATTTCCTTCTCTATTGCGCTAAAACGTGTTTTAATGGTGTGTTTGTATAATTTTGTGATTACTTTAATTAGGTGGTTTTCTCTAAAATATTCCATAGCAGTGATCTGCCTCCTGGGCCTAAACCTTTTTTCAGTTTTATGAAAGCTATCTGTGTTTCTAGATTTGATTCGTGTAAATCATCCTGTAAAACATATCAGTAAATCTAAAATTAAAAAATATATATTTTTAGTTTACTAATTATTGTCTATTTATAAATTGTGCTTTAGATATATTTTTTTGTATGTGTGAATTGTTCATTTTCTGTGATATATGTAATATAAATTAACGATTATTTAAAAATGTAAAAAAAAACAGTTATAATATATGTATGTTCGATATTTCTAATATCATTGAAATCTCTTTCTAGCCGAATAGTGATAAGGTTCTTTGATATATAAATTTTCGATATTTGTGATAGATAACGGTGAAAATTTTTCTAACAGAATAGTGATAAGGTTTTTGGATTTTAACAACAAAATATTGTAATATGTTAAACATTTTATTTAATAATTGGTAAGAATAAATTAAAACTAAATTTATAATAACAAAATATCATGTAAAACTGATTCGACATAGAAATAAGTGAAGTAAATATTGAATACTGTATTTAAATTATGTCAAATTTAGATTCCGTTGTTGTTTTGTAGTTCATAAATTGGCTGGATGAAATAATAAATTATATTAAAGTTTTGACTTCTTTTGTTTTTGATATTTTTATAGGATTTTCTTCAGTTCCTTCCTCAGGATTTTTCCGCTGGGATTTTTTGGTATAGACTGAACGAACACCACTCCTCCTCTCAGTTTTTTGTGAGGTGAAACTTTACCTAAAAGATAGATGAAGGATGAGGTCGTCCGCATAAGCCAGGGAATTAGTTGGAATGTGATCTCTTTTTGGTGGGAGTTTTTCCGTTAAAATATCTAGAAGCTCGTCAAAAAAAGATTAAAGAGGATTGGTGATAAGGGATCTCCTTCCTTAACTTAGTTGCTCAGTTTGATTGGAATTGGGGGATTGTTATCGGTTTGTATGGAGGTGGCACATTCATGTTCATTCACATCATTCCTAGGGCACCTTGCTTAATGGATTGTAGGTAAGGGTCAGTGCAAGTGCGATTCAGTCTCAAAATTTTCCGAGCAGCTACTCTCACAATCCTCTCTACTGATTTTAGCGTCTTTTGTGTTATTACTGGTGTTTGTAAATAATCTACATATCTTGGCAGCAGATACGTTCGCAGCAATTTCATCATGTGCTGTGGTCTAAGGCACGATACCTGTATCCGGTTAAGTTGTTCTCTTGGTTGATCTATAGTGGTCTTGGTCTGTCCCATAACATCGTACCTACGCCCTAGATACTTGAAGACCGCACCGGACTCCAGTTGTTTAATGTCGACGCAGTCCACTTGGAACTGCGGTTTCGTGATAGTATAGATGTGCTTATTCCCCCGATTAACATTAACCGAGAGAGCTACACATTTTTGTGGGTTTATAGCCATCCCCCGCTTAGCAAAGAATTCTACAGCCTTGTGAATTTGCTTCTTCGGATCACGGGCTGACCTGGCGCACAGTCATCTGCATAGCCCAATGCTGCTACCTTGAGGTCTTCCGGAACGGGGAGACTCCACTTTCCTGAAATTCACAGATCAACTCATCCACCACAATGTTTAACAGGTACGACGATAGTATGTCGCTTGTTTTATGCCATTCTTTTAAGTTTATATTCTTAGTAATTTTGCTGCCTGATTGAATCACGGTACTTGTGTTGTTATATGAATCTATAATGTATCGTTTTGTAAGCTCGGAAGCGATACATCGCTGTACGATGTAACTTCGAGACACGGAATCGAAGGCACTCCTTAAGTCGAGTGATAAAATTGTAAAGGAAGTAATCTCTTTCTCATTTCCTTACTCAGAATATGAAGGGTGAGGTTGTTTAGTAAAACGCCGTCGACCCGTTGGTACTCACGCTGGTAATCGTGCTTAGGTAGAGTCCACAACCTTCTTCCGAAGATCCCATGGAAAACACGGACTAAGATAAATGAAATTGTAATGGGCCGCCAGTTGTCAATATTATTTAAGTCCCCTTTCTTTGGAATAAGCAGCGTCCTGTTGGCTTTTAGTGTCGAAGGTGTTACACCGAATAGCAGCATGCTGTTATAGACTAAGATTAGCCTATGAAGAGGAATCTTTCTTAACAGATTCAGGCGTAGTCCATATGGATTAGCAACCTAAGACTTGGTCGTTGATAGTGTCCAAGTCACCTGTTCCTCTGTAACGGGAAGGACAATTTGTTTCCCATTACCTTACACAGCATCAATGGCCTCGTCATCTTGAGGGTTATTAACATGCTCAGAAATCCTGCGATATTTTTCCTCAATCATTTTAATGTCCGGTTGTACATCTTCGCCCCAGAGCGGAAGATCATCGATCACTGCACGAACCAACACGGGACGGTCCTGTTTGTATTTTTCTTCACATACTCTGAATTAAAGGTCTTGAACGCCTTCGATCGTATATTCGGCTTCCCAACTCGCTCTCTTGATATATTTGAGAGTTTATGTACCTGTAAACGCCGATTCCAACTGAACCATCCGCATATCATCATCCTCCGTCCATTGAGGTGGAGTTCCATCATCGTTTCTCCCATATCTGAGTTCCAAATCCTTATTGTGTTCAGTGGGGTGTGACTTTTTCGTATGTTGGCGCATTTCAGCAAAAGACTTGAAAACGCCAGAGCATATGGGACAAGTGCGGTCGGTTCCTGATTAGGCTCTCGGCAACGGTTAAGCCGTAAATGGGTCTGCAGGCCCGCATCATTTAGAAAGTTTTTTCCGCACTAGCACAACACCGTATGGATTTATCATGCAGTTAGAAAGGGACCAGACGTAGTTGACAACAGAAATAAGTCTTGATGGCTTTTAGACAAAATTTTGAGAATTCACTTCTTCGCTTGATAGGCATACGGTAAGTTATCAATAAAATATAACACAAAAGTATTCAATTAAAATAAATTATATATGGGAGTTAGAAGATCGACATTATAGCACGAATACAATGTAAGTCTATAAATCCTAAAATAAAGTATATAAATAATGTCGCACTACCTATCACAAGTCCTTAGTCTAAGTGTCTTATATATTCAACTGACTCTGGTGTTGAGACCAGGAAGTCTTCAGGAGGGCCAACGTACGCTCTCAAAGGGCAGTCCTGAATAAGGTGACGAACAGTTTGACGTTCGGCCCCTCATTCGCAGAGTGGGGACGGGGCCTTATTCCACTTGAAGAGGAAATCCGCACTGTGTCGTGATTGGTTCTAATTCGTCTTAGCGTAGCCCATGTCTTGCGTTCTAACTCGAAATCAGGAGTCGTCACTGTGGAACATATGAATTGATGGAATTGTTGGGATTGGTTTGATTCCATTCCTGCTTCCATTTGTATATGGAGTTGCAATTATTCGCCAGGAGGTTGACAGCTGTTTTTAGGGGCGGAGTTTTTGGCGAAACTGTTGGTCTGAGGTTCATTACAGACCGCATGGGTTCTTAGTTGCGGGTCTGCCATAATTTTTTTTACGAGAACTTCTCTCCTGTGGTATTCAGGAGGCAAAATGCGGGAGAGTACAGTACGTTGTAGAGTTGACTTAACTGTTCCAGATATTAAACGCATGGTGTGATTTAATCTGTGTTCGGATATAGATAGACTTAGCTGTGATCTGCGGCCGCAGGGAGATCTCAAATCATCCCATCCACACAGAAGAAAATGATAGGATGAGCCGGTGGTTGTGTGTTTAGTTTATCTGGGACTCGATTCGCCGGTATCAGAAACTACTGTTATACCAAAACGGCGAGCAGCCGCCAGGATCGTCACCGGGAGGCTACCGGTTGACTTGAATGTGAACGCCACGGCTTCTGTCAGAGACCGTTGCTAAATACACGTGCGAAAACACCGGGTTTTGTCCCCTTATTCGATTGTACTTGTTGCAGAGGCTCCTTGATCAACACGTATTACGAATTATTTCTTTTTAGTGCACCCACGATCTCAGTGAGGTAGGGGAGAACCTAACTAGACGAAATCTCCATGGAAACTGTGTGAAATACTGGACACTGATATGATATGTGGAGGGCCTTATACAGCCGAATATTTTCATAAAACAAAACTAAAAACATGTTCCATATTTACTTTTGAATATAGCCACGAAATGCATTCCTATTTTCTTTTTGGTAGAATAACACGTCACCAATATATAATCATTTACATTTATATGTTATTTTATCAGGCACTGTATAGATTCTTCTTCGTTAACGTGAGTATGAGGTTCAGAATCGTTCTGCATCCATATCAGAATTATCGTATAGAGCAAAATGTTCTTTTATGAGTATATTAAGGTCTAGATTTTCCCCTTTTCGATTAAGGAAGAGTTAAAGACCTCTTATTTCCTTTTCTTCCAGTACGAAGAATCCTTTAGGAAGTAAGAACTAAGTTACTATCAGCATTCCGATTTGTGGGTGTATAATCAGTAGCAAGTGTATTTTGGGTACGTTGGATTTTGGAATGATTAATAGCTATAATAATAATAAATTGATTTTGTTTCATAATAACATAAAAAAACATATCGTTTTATATACAAAAAAAATTAAAGAGTTTCAAGATTTAACTACAGGGCGAAATCTAGCCAATGGCTATTCATACTTAACCCTAACAGAAACAAACCTCTCTCTATATAATTGATCACGATCACGATATTCCTATTTCTATCCACTGCTGGATGAAGGCCTTCATCTTTCCTCACCAGTTTCTCTGTTCTTTGCTTCTCTCATCCAGTTGGTTGCAGCTTTGCGTTTGACCTCATCATTCCACATGGTGTTAGGTCTACAGACATATCTATGTCCTACTCTTGGTCTCCATTCGAGAATACGCTAGGACCAACTGTCGTCTGTTGTTCGGGCTATGTGTCCTGCCCATTCCCATTTTAGTTCTTTTGTATCAGTATGACTTCGGCTTCCTGCCACGATTCTGGTATACGTTCTTGTTCAAGACAGGTATTTTAAAGGTTGGCTAGTTCCTTTAGCACGGCTGTACCGCCTTCTTGAAGCATTTTACTAGGAAAATAAGTAACTTGTAGGACTGTTTATAGCTCCGAATACACTTTTACAAATAATAAGTTGGACATGGCCCAATGTAGCCACAGCTACAACTTCATCATTTACAATTATTCCAATGGAACCTCTTTGTTTATTCATTTATATATATATATATGAACAAGGCTAGGTGCCGGGTGAGAACCGCGTCTGAATTTATTATATACTCGACGTTTCGACTCCTACTTTGGAGCCATTATCAAGAGACAAAAGTGAAAAAGAGTTTCAGAGTCTAGATCGAACTCGGGGTCTCAATCTGCCTACTCCCCAAGAGTCACTAGGTAACTGAACTGAATTTGAGTCTGCTCTGCTTCTTTTATTTATAGTTAGCGCTGGGTTAGAAGGAGATGTCACGTGATGAGGCTGTGTTGTGATTGGTTGAGTGTTGGTGGGCGTGTCTGCTTTGTTTAATCTGGCAATTACGGAGGTCCATGCTGTCGGAAGGCGAGAACTGTCATCTCGTCGGTTTAGACGGATTGTAAATTGTTTTAACTTTAAGGAGATCTTGATTGGAAAATAAATCAAGGGAATTTTGTAGCGTAGAATTTATAGATTTTTTGAAGTTTTCTATGGGATTACGTATCAAAATTTAAAAATTCTACTACTAATCTGTACAATCATTTTTATCAGTATCTGCAATGCATTTTAAGTATTTTAATTAAAATGTAAAATACTTAAAAAGTACATAGAACCCTAATGACTACACTTACATCTAACGTGAACATAGAAAATAGACGATAAAGTACTGTTAGTCATCCGGAATCTTACAATAGAAAATTAGAACACTCACTTACGCATATAAAAGACGCCACAAACTAAAATATGCGAAATGAAGTGAATTCTCTCGTAATGGGGTATTGCGGGACTTGTTAGAAGTTGTTTCATGCAGCCCGATAAACGAGACGCATGAAATGTCGATGAATGTGAACGCTGCCTTGAATAGTTAGAGATATTAGGCGCCTGATCTCCTGGCGGGAGAGTTCGAGAATACTGGAAATTGTATTATTCTCGGCACACCAGGTGCCACGAGCCCCGACTATAAGAGGTGCTACCACGATAATATCGCCAGGGTAACGGCATGTGATAGCTTGAAGCAGTCGTGGTTCGGAATAAATTGCGGTTTGGTTTTGAGCCGCGTGAATAAGAGGCGCAGGGCCCTCCCAGGAGACCCCGACGTCAGTCACTATTACTCTATTCCCCATCCTGAACACCAGGTCGGGTTTTTTAAGAGCGCCATCGGAGCAGCGGATTCTTGGTTCAACCTCGGCTATCCAGCCGCGTTTTTTGGCACTTTTACGTAGCATCGCAACGAGCTGGTAATGCCGCCTTATCCTTGTCCAATGAGTGCAAGGACATTTTTGTAATACATGTGATAGAGATTCGCTGCGGTCGCATCCCATCCTATGTTTTCTTTCATGTGGTGGATTTGATGGGATGCCTCTAGTCGGTAATAAATTGCCTCTCAGTTGTACCGCCTTTATATAATCTGACCCCGACCAGTAGGGAGGCGGATTCGTAATCCAATTGCCGCTGCTCTCATTGCAGGAACCCTGCCTAAGACCGTTCCCAGAATAGCTGGCATCCAATTTCTCACCTAACTGCCTCCCGATGACCTCACTGCCCCACCATTATTGCAAGTCCACTTTAATAGATTTTCATAAAGTTTAGCGGCACGTGGCAGGGAAAAGACTGCTACCGTTGTTATATTAAAGTTGTTTAAGAGTTTGTTAACTCTACGCCGCATAATAGCCGGTATATTGAGGCTCATAGACATTATTCCCAGGCCTCCTTGCTTTATTGGTGAGTGCAGATAAGCTTCAGCGCAAGTGCGATTAAGTTTCAAAATTTTCCGCACTGCCACTCTCACGATCCTATCAAATGACTTTAGCGTCTTTTGAGTGATAACCGGTGTTTGTAAGTAATCTATGTATCTTGGCAGCAGATATGTCCGCAGCAATTTCATCTTTTGTTGCGGTCTAAGGCACGATACCTGTATTCGGTTTAGCTGTTCTTTCAGTTGATCTATAGCAATTTTGGTCTGTCCCATAACGTCGTTCCTACTCCTAGATACTTGAAGACTTCACCGGGCTGTAGTTGCTTGACGTCAACGCCGTCCACTTGGAACTGCGGTTTCGTGATAGAATAGATGTGCGTATTCCCCCGAATAACATTAACCGAGAGAGCCGCACATTTTTGCGGGTTCAGAGCCATCCCCCGCTTAGCAAAGAATTCTACAGTCTTGTGAGGCTGCTTCTTAGCATTACGGGGCTGACCCGGCGAAGAGTACTAGATCATCTGCATAACCCAATACTGCTACCTTGAGGTGTTCCGATACGGGGAGACCTCCACTACTTTCCTGCAATTCGCAGATCAACTCATCCACCACAATGTTAAACAGGTACGATGATAGTGGGTCGCCTTGTCTTACGCCGTGATGGGCCGACAGTTGTCAATATTATTCAAGTCCCCTTTCTTTGGAATGAGCAGCGTCCTATTGGATTTCAGTGTCGAAGGTGTTACACCGCATAGGAGCATGCTGTTATATAGCAAGACTAGCCTCTGAAGAGGAATCTTTTTCAACTGATTCAGGCGTAGACCATCAGGACCAGCGGCCTGTGACTTGGTCGTTGATAATGCCCAAGTCACCTCTTCCTCTGTAATAGGAAGGCCCATCTGCTTCCCATTACCTTCTACAGCATCAAAGGCCTCGTTGTCTTGAGGGGTATTTACATGTTCAAAAATTTTGCGATATTTTTCCTCTATGTTTTTAATGTCCGGTTGTACATCTTCGCCCCAGAGCGGAAGATCATCTATCACTGCACGAGCCAACGCGGACCGGTCTTTTTTGTATTTTTGTTGACATACTCTGAATTTATACGCTCTCTCATGCGTTTTACTTTTAAAGGTTGGGGCCTTGAACGCCTTCGATCCTAAGTTCGGCTTCCCAACTCGTTCTCCTCTATAGATTTGAGAGTTAATGAATGTCTGCACAGCTTTCCTCACCTCGTTTCTATGGCGGCTAATCTCAGTTTGCTGTGAAAATTTATACAATTCTCTATCATGATCATCCCAGTTCTTATATTTTTGCCATAGATTCTTAATATGTATAGAGATTACTTTCGTTGTACTTTTGTCTTGATGTACGAACTCATCTGCCTTGGGGTTCAACGACTGATTCAAGCCCCGATCTGTATTACTCGTTGTTGGAATGGGCTTATCTACAAGATCAACTCCGATATCGTCCACCTGTGAGCCCGCCTCGTCTAGGACCCTCTGTTCACCAGAAACTTTATCAGGTGGCGCTTGCTCTTCGGAAATTTGACGTAATAAGCTTATGTAGACAGGTCTACGCCGCGTATTTTTGATTAAGTTTTTGCTCCGGCCAGGGAACTGCGTCAGCAGGTGGTCATTAATGAACCTACCTGTAAACGCCGATTCCATCTGAGCCATCCGCAAATCGTCATCATCCGTCCATTCAGGTGGAGTTCCACCATCATCTCTCTCATATCTAAGTTCCAAATCCCTGTTGTCTTCAGTGGGGTGTGACTTTCTCATATGTTGACGCATCCCTGCAAAAGACTTGAACACGCCAGAGCATATGGGACAAATGCGGTCATCCTTCTGATTAGGCCTTCGGCAACGGTTGCGCCGTAAATGGGTCTGCAGGCCCGCATCATTTGCAAAGCCTTTGCCGCACTGGCACAACACCATATTGATTAATCCTGCAGTTGAAAAGGGACCAGAAGTAGTTGCCAACAGAAATAATTCTTGTTTACCTTTAGAAAAGTTTCGAGAATTCACTACTTCGCTTGGTCAAAAAAAAGCCTACCGGGTACTGTAGGCAATGTTCTCATAGACCTGTGTTAGAAATACAGATAGACTTCGCTGTGTTCTGCGGCCGCAGGGAGATCCCAACCACAGAGATGAAAATGATAGGAAGAGCCGGTGGTTGTGTGATGGATCTCTGCCAATGATTAGTCTATCTGGGAATCGATTCGCCCCCGGTGTCAGAAACTGCTGTTATACCAAAACGGCCAGCAGCCGCCAGGATCGCCGCGTGGAAGCCACCGGTTGACTTGATACACCAAGTATATGATCGCAACGGTTTCTCTCAGAGACCGTCACGAAACATAATGTCGAAAATATCGGCTTTTGCGCCCTTATTCGTTTGTATTTATATGCGACGGCTCCTTGATACTCACGTATTACGAAATGTTACTTTTCAATGTACCCACGATCCCTATTTATATTTGCATTTTTAATTGAGTCTTGCCAACTTAATGTACGAGAAATGGAATAATTTGTGGGTACTTTTGGCGTTTTTAAAACATTTTTTGGCTCTTCTTGCACAATTTAACATTTTATAATCTATCTTTTTTAAAATACTCATAAGCCTTCCCACAATTTAAATATAATTTTTTTTTAATAATGCGATGGACGCTCTATTCCTATTATCCCACCATTTCGCATTTATTTCGGAGAACACTCTAAATAACTACTCTAAAATATGTATGAAATAATTTAACAAGTGTTTTTAAATTCTTTTAAAGTTGACTAACAATTTTTTTTTTATTTTGGAGAATAATCGTAGTACAATAAATGTACAGACAAAATAGTGCCAATCTGAGACTTTAAATATACACTACCACCTTTTTTAAAATTCTGCTACTACCGGGGAATAACAATACTACCCAGTGGGACAATACATTGTTTTCCTAATCGTTACTACTTGTCTTCGGTTACACAGGTATGACTCAAACCACATATGGACAAGAATTCTAATACCATATTTATGTAATTTACAGATCAGTTTTTATCGTCTAAGGTGTCGTAAGCTTTTGAGATATCCAAGTATATGTTCTATTAAAATCATTTAAAAGGTCTCCTTAATAGTTTTCTTTATTTTTTTCGTTTCATGCCCAAAATCCTTATCATTTTTACTTTGCTTTAACTCATTATTAAACTATTCATAATGTTGTATTTTCGTTTAGATATAACGCTTTCATTAATTTTGCTGGTTATGCCAGCTCAATATCCGGTTGTCCAAAACCCGATTATATTGGTGTGGTCTTCGTTTGCCCAATGGACCTGTAGCTTAACGTTACAAAAATATCCAAGTATTCCCGGAGAAACCTATCTGACCACATAGCGGTCCACTAGCGATAGAGAAAAACAAAGAAACAAAAAAACTCTAGAAGGCTACTCCACTAATCAGAGCTGTTGGCCAAGCTTCCGGCAGTGCAGTTTGAGGGGCTGAGAATAAGCATAATAGTACCCCACAGCAGAAAAATATTGCACCCTGGTAAGGAAACAGGAGTGTGACACGTCTCCGTGCTCAATCCTCCCACAAGCTTTGTGCTTGGCACTGCCTACCGGAGCAATACAACACCTCCTGATAAGGTTTTCACAAAAAAAGCGGTTAAACGATAGAGCTCTACAATGGAGATCTAATATCGAAAATAAACCTTATGTCATTAAGGAAGGTACAATTTTAAGTCCACCCTAATATTCTGGACATGAAAAGTAAACAAGTTAGAGATATCACAGGACATATATAACGTTAATACAAGAAAAATCTAAAATGGAAAAGTATGAGAGAATATTCAAAAATATACCTTTGTCGTATGTCCATGATGCTGAAAGAGACAGAAACAAGAAAATATGTAAATGAGATATCTAAAAACGATAGCTGTTCACAGGTTAGGCAAACAAATCAATAGTGGAGTTCATAAATTGTTCTATAAGGAACATTCAATCTAAATAAAAGATTTCAAAATAACCGTAACAATTCAGAGGAAGATAAGATAAAGGTAAACAAACGGTAAGGTATAAGAAGCTAGGACGGTAACACTGGACATTAGTGCAGTGTTCCTAGTGGAAATTAGTCCAAGTTCCAAAATAGAGCACCTCCAGACTAAAACAAAATAACAGCTCTAGCACACTGTCCAGAGCTTCCATAACCAAGATACAGTAGGGTACTGCTTCCATGCAGTCAAAAGGAAAGAGTATAGACGAAATTACAAGATAAACGATAAGAAAATTCATTTCACCAACTTCCAAAAAAATTATCTAATCAAAATATAACCTAGTTAGATTTTAAGACATATTGACCATGAGATAAAAAAGATAAGAGAATGCGAATTTATAACGTTAACAACCTAAAATAAAGGGAAAAGAATAAATTTTCTGGCGGGAAAAATCAAGATTACTGAAAATCGTGTTATTCTCTGCGGAGCAGGCACCACGAGCTCCGACTATAAGAGGCACTATCAACGTTGCTTTGGATCCTTAAAGTAATAAAGCGCCTGATTTCCTGGCGGGAAAGATTAAGAATACTTTCAATGTTATTCACTGCGGACCAGGTACCTCGAGCTTCGACTATAAGATGCGCTATGAACGTTGTCTTGGATCTTTAACGTAATAAGGCTCCTGACCCGAAGTAGATGCCAACAAATATAATTCTTGAAGGCGTTCAGAAGGGTTTCGACAATTAACTACTTCGCTTGGTCAAAAAAAACTCACCGGATACGATAGGCAAGATTCTCACAAACCTGTGTGCGAATAAATTTGGCTGTATTCTGCGGCCGCGAGGCGATCCCAGCCATAGAGAAGAAAATGATAGGATGCCCTGGTGGTTGTGTCTTGAAACTCTTACCAAACTGTAGTCCATCTGAGAATTCATTCGTCCCCGCTATGAGAAACTGATCTTATCCCAAAACGGTCAGCAGTCGCCAGGATTACTGCGGGGAGGCTACTGGTTGACTTCATGCACCAAGAATATGAACACAACGGCTTCTGTCGAGACCGTTGCTAAATGCGCCCGAAAAACACAGTTTACCTCCTAATTATGTTGTATTCGTTGCAGTGGCTCCCCGAACGACACGTATGACGTAATGTTTCTTTATCTTGCACCCACGATCCCAGATAAGAGAGTCATAGTTACTTCCACCATTTACCCGCGTCCTTGTCAGTTAAATGGTTGGTAACAGTGGGACCGTCGCTTGCGATTTCGGGTCATAGCCTTGTATGGGGAGCGACATAGTATTCGAGACGACAGCCTATTGCCGACCTCTCGTCTGTTACCCCTAAAACTGGGCTAAAGCGTCCCGCAAGTACAGGCACCTACACTTCGAAAGCGGAAGTTCGGCACCGTCCATGTTGAAACGAACAGGGGTGTTCGTAAGATCCCAAATTGGTAGTGCGGGTGGAGTGGTGCCCAACTGGGTGATATTACCGATGTCCGGATTGGCCTCGCACGGGCAATGACAAAACTAGAAAGGACCCCTGAGTGAGATGGCGGTTCTCGTTGGTTGGTCATTCTCGCATTTCGGCTTTGTAGCGTGGGAAGATCAGTCCATTTGCTCCGTTGATGAAGAGTATGTAAATAATCTTGCGACCAACGTTTCCAGAATGCCTGATGCAAACGACTCAGTAACTGCCATCTGTTGAGACGATTAGATGGGACAGATAAGAAATCAGATTCAGTAGGTGCTGGTAAAGGTTCCATTGTAAGAAACATTCCAGGACTCAAGGCGGTAAGATCCGATGGATCGTTGCTACAAGGGGTTATATGTCACGAGTTTAAAACTGCTTCGACCTGCGCAAATACAGTAGAAAGTTCTTCGTAGGTTAGGATTTGATCTCCAACGACACGTCTTAAGTGAGCTTTAACGGATTTAATTCCGCTCTCCCATAGTCCTCCAAATTGAGGAGAGGAAGGGGGATTGAAATGCCAAGAAATGGTTTCTCGTGCAGCAGTAGCTTTAAAAGCTTTCAAGATCTGCTTGTGAGCACACACAAAATTAGTTCCACAATCACTATAGATATGGCTACATCGACCACGACGTGCAATGAATCGTCGCAAAGCTGCCAAGAATGCATCAGCAGACAAATCTGATACGAGTTCTAGATGAACAGCTTTCGTTGCAAAGCACTTAAACAGGCACAGATAAGCCTTTAAAGTTTTCGACCCTCTAGTTTTAGCCATAGTTATAGTGAAGGGACCAGCAAAAGCTACTCCAACATGAGAAAATGGGTTCAATTGTGAAACGCGGGAAATGGGCCAATTTCCCATGAAGGGTTGGTAAGCAGAAGGATTAAGCTTCCAACAAGAAACACATTTAGAAATGACACTACGAATTACTTTCTTTGCGGATAGAATCCAAAATCGTTGCTGCAAAAGAAATTGAACAGTTTGGATTCCTGAAAGAAGATTGGTGACATGACAAACTTCGACAATTAGATTAGTTAAACGACTTTTACTTGGTAGCAGTGCGGGAAATTTAGTATCAAACGGCAATGGAGCATTAGCCAATCTACTACCAACTCTAAGAGTTCCCTGTTCATCAAGAAACGGCGAAAGTTTACGAAGCGATTTGGGCAAAAGTTTTCGTTCTCGAAGAAGGGAAATCTCTTTAGAAAAATATCGATCTTGAACATATCGAACAATACGAAGCTGAGCCTAATATAACTCAGCAGCCAAAAATGATCCAGAGCCCGTACGGTCTGGATTGCGAGCGTTATCAACAAAGCGACAAATATCAGCTATAATGCGGGTAATGCGATTAATAGAAGAATATTTTTCTAACAAAGTACCAAATAAATTTGGTGAAGCGGTGACTTGAAGCGCCACTATACGGACTTCAGTCATAACTAGCGGTGACATGTTTGGTCTGAGCAAGCATGTGGCAAACAAGCGGTAATCAATAATTGTGGGCCTTTCCACCAAAGTGTATTGCCTAATAACTCTGATGGCAAAGTGCCGCGAGAACCCAAGTCAGCGGGGTTATCACAAGATTGAATGTAAAGCCAAAGCGAAAAAGGAAATTTTTCCTGAATGTAAGCAACTCAATTACTGACAAATGTCTTCCAACGGTGTGGGGAAGAACTAAGCCATGGAAGGACTACCGTGAAATCTGACCAGGAACGAATCACCTTGAACAACAAACGACTATTAAATTGCTCATAAACATAATGAGCCAACTTAGCGGTAAGAACTGAAGCACACAGTTCTAATCTGGGAAGTGACAAAGTTTTCAAAGGGGCAAGTTTCGATTTAGACAACACAAAAAAACTTTGACGAAATCCAGATGCGGTTTCGAACACAAAATAAACAACAGCGGCATAACCTTTCTCAGAAGCATCACTAAATGCGTGAAGTTCACAACTAAAAAAGTTTTCTATAGTAAGCAGGCGAGGCAAAACTAAATTCTGTAAGGAAGGAAGATGAATTTTGACCATAACGAAACAATGTTAGCAGGCGGGGTTTCATCCCAAGACCATTTCGAACTCCATAATCTTTGAATCAAGTATTTAACCAGAAACGTTACAGGTGAGATAATTCCTAATGGATCAAAGATTCTGGCCAAAGTGGACAGAAGTATGCGTTTAGTACAAAAGTTATCAACATGTGGTAGACTAGTAAAGAAAAAAGAGTCAGAGGATGGATTCCAATGCAAACCTAAAACTTTTAAGGGATTATCAGATTCAAAAGAGTATGGATTCATCCACAAATATTCCTCAGGGAGGTGTAGCAACAATCGTGAATCATTACTGGACCATTTCCGAAGCTCAAATCCTCCTCGTCTTAAGAGTTCAATAATTTCTAACTGCAATGTTTGAGCCTTTTCAAATGATGAACTTCCAGCAATGATATCATCTACGTATGTGGACGATCGAACAATAGCGGCTGCTGATGGCAAAGAGCATTCTTCTTCATCAGCCAACTGATTTAAAGTGCGGATAGCCAAAAAGGGTGCGGATGAAACTCCATAAGTGGCAGTCTTTAGCCTATAGACTGCAACTGGATCTTGCGGAGAAAAACGCCAAATGATTCGCTGACAATTTTGATGTTCTGGGCATTCAAAATCTGTTTCTACATCATTTTGATGTCTGCAGTGAACACTACAGGATGCAATCGAAAATTCAACAAAATAGCGATAATGTTTTGCTGCAATTTGGGACCGATAAATAAACAATCATTCAAAGATAACCGATGAGGTATCTTAGCGGATGCATTAAACACTACACGAAGTTTGGTGGTTCTACTATCAGGTTTCAAAACACAATAATGCGGTATGTAGTAATAATCAGAAGATCGGGAACCAACTCCATATAATCAAGCTCTAAATACTCTTTGAGAAAATCACAATATTGTTTGTAGAGATCTGGTTGCTGTAGAAGACGTTTTTCTAAAGAGTAGAAACGTTTTACGACGAGATTATACATTCCATCAAAAGCAGGAAGTGTATTTCGAAAAGTAAGGGGCACAACAAATCTACCTGATTCCAATCTCCTGCATTCCTCAGAGAATATTTTTTTGCAGATAAGATCATCAGGGGACTGAACCAGTGCGGTAGGAACATCTTCAATTGTCCAGAAAAAAGCGAAGTTGGGTTAATAGCATCACGAACACCTTCCTTTCCCAGAAGGCGTCCATCCAACAAAATTTGAGAGAATATACCGGCACCTAACAAAAGGTCAATAGCGCCTGGGCTATTCAAACCAGGATCAGCAAGTTTCAAATTGGTTAGATATGCCATATTAGCCATGTTAATGAACGCAACAGGCATATGATTGCAAATGCGGGGTAAAACAGTAGTATCAACAACAAAATGGCACTCACGCTTTACTATAGAGCGAAGAGAAAGGGTAAGAGAGCCCTCGGCAGAGGTACTCTGCATAGAACCCAGCCCGTTGAGTTGCATCGAAGCGGGCATAGGTCGGAAGCCAAGCCGTTTCACAGCCTTGCTCGCAATGAATGATGTCATGCTACCAGAATCTAGCAGACATCGCAAAGTTTGATAAGAACCGTGCTTATCTAATACCTCAACTAAAGCGGTAGATAATAACACATTTGAATTGTATGACAAAAGTGAACTATGACAATAAGTCTGCGGTAGAGAAGTTTCGGGACTTTCAACAGTATTAATGGTACTGGATCGACTAGATGTGGAAGCCAGGTTTGCGGGGGGAGCACTAGATTCAGACCGAATGCCTGAATCACCACGATTTACAAAATCAAGCAATGTGTGATGGCGTTGTTTGCAGTTGCGACAAGTAGATAAAGATTTACAGTGATTCGACTGATGAGAATCGCCTAAACGGATACTGATTTGTTCAAGAATTCAGAACATTTGTAAATCGCATGATCAGATTTACAAACTAAACAATTTCTATTCTTAGTGACGAACAACGATGCAGTGAAACGGGAAGAATGTTGCTTCGAATTCAATGGTAACTTTTTGTCAACAATTCACTTTGCCTTGCGGGAAAATTCAACATGTTCAAAGGCATCGCAATGCTTCGACAAAAAATCAACAACTTCCGAGCGGATCGGAAAGTCATCTTGAGCGGTCACAGTATACCATGGTAAAGTTTAAACTTAGCGGCTAAGTTCTTTGGAACTCGTTTCAACATCATTTGAACGATACAAAAATCCCACTGATTTACTGGTAAACCCAAATTTTTCAGTGCTTCCAAATTATCACTGAAGTCATCCAATATCTTCCGAACCTCCGAAGGGCTATCTGAAGTTAGTTGGGGGAATTGTTCTAAAGTTGACCAATGAGACTCAGCGATTAAACGGGTTCGCTTGAATTTTTTCAAAAGTGTTTCATAAGCACTCACGTAATTGTTTTGTGTTAGTTTAAAATTCTTAATAACCTCAAAAGCAGGCCCTTTTGAAGCTAACTGCAAATATTTGAACTTCTGCATAGTACTGAGTTTTTAATTATTAGGAATTAATGAATCAAACAAATCAATAAAAGTACCAAATTCCAATATGTCTCCACTAAATGAAGGCAAATGAATTCGCGGCAAAGCAACACTTTCCTGTTCCCGAGCTATATTTTGTGGCGTAGAATTCTGAACAGATTTCAGTTTAGCAAAAATAGACCTAATTGAATAAAACAATTTTTCAAATTTATTGCGAATATCATCCTCAAAGTCAAAATCATTGTTGGCTTCTGAAATTAAACCTACAACCGAATTGTAATGTTTAAAAAATTCTGAATGAATTGAATCAACCATATCAATCATGCAGAAAAACAATTCAACGTCGTCACCTCTTAAGGCTTTCTCGGCAGCAAAATAAATATCTTCTAATCTTTTAAACTCTGATTGTCGATGATTTTTAAATTTACGTAAATTTTCAGCGGTTTTTGACATGTTAACAATAAATTAAAATCACTGTAACGCCACTGAACAAATCTAACACTATAGAGTGAAAATACTATTCCAAAAATCTACAATTTTTTACTGTTGAAGTAGAAAATATCTGACCAAATCTCAAATAAATTCAAAACGATTTAGCAAAATAACCAAACAAACGAAACGAGCTCTTGTAGGTTATTTAACGCGGCAAAAAATATGCGAAATTTATTTCCAACGGAATGAATGAATATCCAGAACTTGCTTTCTCTTTTAACAAATAAAGAAACGAAAATTCAATGCGGTTTTCAACAATAATTGCAACGAAAAAATTAATGGTTTGATTGATAAACTTTGCACGAAATTAACTCAAATTTCATCCGGCTCGAAGTTGGACCAAATTATGTAATGTCTTCGATGGCACATTACATCTAATATCCAAAAAAAAAATGTATGAATTAGATGTTGCGGTTTTAGTTCAATGCTGGTTCAATGCAAGTATGTAATTGACGAAGGACCTTTAGCGGAACAATCAATAAAACACGTGCCGTCGCGTAAATGAACCACCAAATAAAAGAAGAAGCTGAAACTGGCGGCCAACAAACTCAGCGGCCAGCGCTTAGAACGAGGGACGTAATATGCGCGCCGCGCTATAGAAATAATGATTGAATGTGATCCTTTTAAGTAGAACGGCGAACATTAACCCATATTTTTGGTATGGAATTAGAAAATTCGAGATTATGAACCTGAATTATTTGCGAATTTAATAGATGCATTGAAATCTTATATGCTTATTAACTTTGAATTTTTCTTATTGAAGATTTTACAGTGTGTACGTTTTCGTTGTAATGATTCATTATATCTGCTGGGAAAATCAAATCGCTGATCAGAGCCATTCGCAACTTATTTCGCTTCATTGAAAACGTTGTATCTTCTGTCTGCAATTTATCTGAATACTATTTTTTTACATTTTGTCAAATTAGTCGTCTGAAGCTGTTTGCAAATTATTTGCGAATTTAGCAGATGAATGCAGGATTAAAATATTTCGAAAACGATATATCTTCGGTCTGCAAAATTTCTAACATTCTGAGTTTCTTATACATATTTGGAATAGTGTTTTGAACGAGTACGATTAAGTCTCAAAGCCATTCGCTAATTATTTGCGAATTTATCAGGCTACGGCCAATCGAAATATGGCGATAACGATATATCTTCGGTCTGCAAAATTTCTAACGTGCTGAATTTCTTACACATATTTGGAACGAGTGCGATTAAGTCCCAAAGTAGTGCGCGAAGTATTCGCGAATTTATCAGACTACGGCCAAATCGAAATATCGCGATAACGATATATCTTCGGTCTGCAAAATTTCTAACGTTCTGAATTTCTTATACATATTTGGAATAGTGTTTTGAACGAGTACAATTAAGTCCCAAAGCCCTTCGCGAATTATTGGCGAATTTATCAGGCTACGGCCAAATAGAAATATCGCGATAACGATATATCTTCGTTCTGCAAAATTTCTAACGTTCTGAAGGTCTGCAAAATTTCTAACGTTCTGAGTTTCTTATACATATTTGGAATAGTGTTTTGAACGAGTACGATTAAGTCTCAAAGCCATTCGCTAAATATTTGCGAATTTATCAGGCTACGGCCAATCGAAATATCGCGACAACGATATATCTTCGGTCTGCAAAATTTCTAACATTCTGAGTTTCTTATACATATTTGGAATAGTGTTTTGAACGAGTACGATTAAGTCTCAAAGCCATTCGCTAATTATTTGCGAATTTATCAGGCTACGGCCAATCGAAATATGGCGATAACGATATATCTTCGGTCTGCAAAATTTCTAACGTGCTGAATTTCTTACACATATTTGGAACGAGTGCGATTAAGTCCCAAAGTAGTGCGCGAAGTATTCGCGAATTTATCAGACTACGGCCAATCGAAATATGGCGATAACGATATATCTTCGGTCTGCAAAATTTCTAACGTGCTGAATTTCTTATACATATTTGGAATAGTGTTTTGAACGAGTACAATTAAGTCCCAAAGCCCTTCGCGAATTATTGGCGAATTTATCAGGCTACGGCCAAATAGAAATATCGCGATAACGATATATCTTCGTTCTGCAAAATTTCTAACGTTCTGAAGGTCTGCAAAATTTCTAACGTTCTGAGTTTCTTATACATATTTGGAATAGTGTTTTGAACGAGTACGATTAAGTCTCAAAGCCATTCGCTAAATATTTGCGAATTTATCAGGCTACGGCCAATCGAAATATCGCGACAACGATATATCTTCGGTCTGCAAAATTTCTAACATTCTGAGTTTCTTATACATATTTGGAATAGTGTTTTGAACGAGTACGATTAAGTCTCAAAGCCATTCGCTAATTATTTGCGAATTTATCAGGCTACGGCCAATCGAAATATGGCGATAACGATATATCTTCGGTCTGCAAAATTTCTAACGTGCTGAATTTCTTACACATATTTGGAACGAGTGCGATTAAGTCCCAAAGTAGTGCGCGAAGTATTCGCGAATTTATCAGACTACGGCCAAATCGAAATATCGCGACAACGATATATCTTCGGTCTGCAAAATTTTTGGGCCGTGATATTTTTTGTTGATATTCAGATTAATATTTTGAATCAATATAACCGAGGATCTAGACCGTTCGCGAAATAGTTGCGAAATTTTGCACAGATAAGGTATATAATGTGGCTACAAAAGCTCATATCTTCGGTTTGCAAAATTTTTGGGCCATGATATTTTTGTTGATATTCTGTTTAATATTTTGAAGCAATATAACCCAGGATCTAGATTGTTCGCGAAATATTTCCAAAATTGTTCTACTTTGCATACAAAAGCTTATAACTTGGGTTTGTAAAATTTTTGGGCCATAATTTTTTTCGTTGGTTTTCACTTCAGTATGCAAAATTTTTCCGCTGTAATTTTTTTTCGTCCGTTTTCAGTTTTGTTTTTTGAACCAGTTTCACATAGGATCCAGACCGTTTGCGAAATCGATGCGAAATTATCCACTGGCTGGCTGTTATTTACAAATTTGTACCCTTGTTTGCTTTCGGTGGGTGTTACAATTATAATTTATTGAGGTACTTTTCGATCAATCCGCCCTAACCACCAACGGTCGGTAACTTCAAAAGCCGGACTTAATGCAAGGGACTTTGGGGTCGTTCGCTTGTAAAAAAATTTAGTAACTGCCAGGCTAAAGGTATTAATGGTGCAATAAGAAGCAATAAAATTAAAAAATCGGAAAGGCAGAAAGGGGACAAGCATATCACAAAGTTCAGTCATGGCATCTTTTTAAGTGATAATATACCATTTACCAACCGTTGAATGCTGATTTTAAAATGCCCTTGAAGTTGCTCAAATTCACTAGTATATTAAATTTTCAAGGTATTAACGTTGATGGTAGTCCACGCGGACAACCAGAGACGTGTTGGAGAGAAGCACTATTAAGGGTCTATAAAATAATTAACATATCATGCTTGGACAAGCCATTAAATTATATTATTTCCCCCACATTCAAAACATTTACGTAGGGTAGGAATAATTATAATTCTCATATTTTCGAAATCACAAAAAAATCTTCTCTTTACGTTATGAGGTAATGGGATAAAATATATAGTGAAAATGGTTAATAAACTTATTATTTCTGAAGACATAATTACAAAAGCTAATATTAAGTGAAGTGTCGATCAGGTGGATCTAATTTTTGATTCTATTCAAAAATTATTGAGGACAGCAGTAGAACATTGTAATGGTATTTCTTATTAAAACTTAAGCGAAATCCAACAATAAAATACAAAACCGAAGAAAACGAAAAATAACACCAAGCAAAAAATTTTTTATACCGAACCTATAAGCCTAGCAAGCAGTAGCGAGTTAATCAGTGACAATTTTCGCAATTATTTGTCAAACGATCTGAATATTCGGAAATAATACTTCAAAGTAATAAACTGAAGACAAAAGAAGAAAATCACGGCCCAAAAATTTTGCAAACCGAAGATATAAGCTTTTGTAGGCATAATTGATACCTTATCAGTGAAAAATTTCGTAACTATTTCGCGAACGGTCTAGATTCACGGTTACTTTGCTTCAAAATACTCGACTGAATACCAACGAAAAAAATTGCGTCCTAAAATTTTGAAAACCGAAGATATACGCTTTTGTGGGCATAATAGACATCTTCCCAGTGAAAAATTTCGAAACTATTTCGCGAACGGTCTAGATCCTCGGTTATATTGCTTCAAAATATTAAACTAAAGATCAACGAAAAAAAATTTTGGTTCGGAAATTTTGCAAAAGGAAATTATAAATATTTCTATCATAACTGAACAGTGAACATCTGATCACTAACTCTCAACTTAATCACAATGTGCAAGCATGTTCAAAAGTTTTCTGATAATTCGCAAAAAACTACTGTATTTTCCATTTTTTGTTTAATTTAATATTTGACGGTACAAATATTTGTTTATTATTTATGTCTGATTAATATTAGCCGCATATAAGGTCTCTCTGCATTTCCTGTATGGACACCTTTAAGCATTTAAATTTAACGGGTAGCTTCAGGTTCGTATTGAGGTGGATGGAATATCGGGAAGGCTAAATAACAGTTCACTTTTTTATTGTAGAATAATTTTCAATAACAGAGGGAAAATAATCCTATAATTTGGGTTTCTTACCTTAATCTTTCACGCAAACGTTGTCACTAATGTGGAAAAAAAATTAGAATTCAAGGAAAATATTTTATGAAAACAAATAGAATTCAACGAAAATATTTTATGAAAAGAAATACGATAGTGACAAACTAAAATTTCTGAAAATAAGAATTATGTTTTTTGGCTCAAGAATTTCTTAGCTGAACTCTGCTTCTGCATATATATTTGATTTTAAGTTTTCGCGGGCACTACTAGTGCTAGGTGGTTTTCAGGAATTCATCCGCCTAGCTACTGTATTCCAATAACTAGGAGCGTAAGAGAATTATGCGAACCGACCTGAAGAGAGCCGATGTGATTCTGACGAAATGTCGTCTTTTTACCATCGATCCCGACAGGGATCAGTTATCAACTCCCAGAAACCACCTAACATATGTATATATATATATATATATATATATATATATATATATATATATATATGCTTACGACTATTGACCCAGATTATTACTATGAGATACGTATGTAGTCTTAGGATGTAGAGGTCAGGTGCAAATTAAAACAATTTAATCATTAGATTACATCATCAGGTAATGTGATTGTATGCCTTTTCACACCGTGGAGTTTACAGATTATATTACTATTTGTCATTTAAACATCAAACTGCTCTAGAAATTCTTATCCTGATTAAAATATAAAATACTATATACTACAAAATACGTTAAAAATTTTTTTTTTGCTAGTCCTGTTGACAACTGACAACACAAGTTGACATAAAACATAAACACAGATTATACCATAGAATAACATAAATCGTTCTTAGTAGTTTTCATGTATACCGTCAGAGATATTAACTAGAGAAATCTTTAATAACATTTAAACTTTATATACAGATTGATGGCTGCAGTAATTAATGCGAAATCGGTATAGTTTGCCCTGCAATAGTAAAATTACTTAACAAAATTTATCTCCATACATATTCCGATATCTACACTATGTATGAACCGTACACTACACTACACTCAAATAGAACACAGACCCGTCTAAACACTTTAAAAAGATTTAAAAAATAAATGATAATACATTTGGAGTACGTTGCTAGCTTTCAGTGTTCTCCTGTCAATGGTTATATGGAGTGTAAGGCCTGTCAGGTGTCTGCTAGCAGGCCCGGTTTATATCTTCTTTTGTCTATCTGGATCAAATGTGAGTATATGGAACTCAGATTTTGTATATCTGTTCTCGCATTAAGGGCATTATCTTCTTGGGCTATCCTCCACATTTCCAGGAAAGTTCTTTTTTTATGATTTTTTTTCATGTCCAACACACTAATATTATCAAAATCTGGCTTGTGTCCTACTATATTGGAGTGAGCAGCCAAAGCACAGGTGTTGTGACCTTTCTTAATATTGCTTTTATGTAGGCTGACTCGTTGGCTGACTTTAGTTTTCGTAGTTCCAATATAGCTTGCATCACACTCCAGGCATGGAATTCTATACACTACATTAGACTTCTTTATTTCTGGGTCAGTGTCTTTGGTTTTAGTGAAGATTTTCCTTATTGGCTTTACATTTGAGGTTGTTATCTTGTTGAGGTCCTTTGGTATCACTTCCTTTAGTTTTTTTGTTAGTGATCCTGCATATGGAATTGTAATGAAATTATGAGCCTGTTCGTCTGTTGATGAGCCACCTGTCTGGGTTGTATTACTGTTGTCAAGGTTCGTTAGAGTATTTGGATTATTGTATAGGATTTTGCGTAATAATGCTCTTGGGTATCCATTCTGGACTAACAACTTCTCCAAGATTATTAAATTTTTCTGTTTAAATGTTTCATGTGAGATCTTCCCTACTCTAGTCTTAATATTGTGGATAATGTTCATTTTTACCTTGAATGGGTGGTATGACATAAAGTGTATGTATCTACCTGATGCATAGTTTTTTTGATGCCAATCTGTCATAAGTTTCCCCTCTTGGCGTATAACTAACATGTCCAAAAACGCAATCCTGTTATTATGCTCTTTTTCAATTGTGAACTGTAACTTAGGATGGAACTGGTTCAGTAAGTTGAGGCATTGGTCAGCTTCTTCTTCAACTATGGGTAGAAGCAAGTCATCTACAAACTTTTTACAAAAAGGGACTTCACAAGGAAATCTCGACAATGACATGTCCAATGCATGATCAATACAGAATTGAGCTAATATTGGAGACAGTGTGCTGCCCATTGGGCTACCATCCTTCCTGGAAATGTGGAGGATAGCCCAAGAAGATAATGCCCTTAATGCGAGAACAGATATACAAAATCTGAGTTCCATATACTCACATTTGATCCAGATAGACAAAAGAAGATATAAACCGGGCCTGGTAGCAGACACCTGACAGGCCTTACACTCCATATAACCATTGGCAGGAGAACACTGAAAGCTAGCAACGTACTCCAAATGTATTATCATTTATTTTTTAAATCTTTTTAAAGTGTTTAGACGGGTCTGTGTTCTATTTGAGTGTAGTGTAGTGTACGGTTCATACATAGTGTAGATATCGGAATATGTATGGAGATAAATTTTGTTAAGTAATTTGACTATTGCAGGGCAAACTATACCGATTTCGCATTAATTACTGCAGCCATCAATCTGTATATAAAGTTTAAATGTTATTAAAGATTTCTCTAGTTAATATCTCTGACGGTATACATGAAAACTACTAAGAACGATTTATGTTATTCTATGGTATAATCTGTGTTTATGTTTTATGTCAACTTGTGTTGTCAGTTGTCAACAGGACTAGCAAAAAAATTTTAACGTATTTTGTAGTATATAGTATTTTATATTTTAATCAGGATAAGAATTTCTAGAGCAGTTTGATGTTTAAATGACAAATAGTAATATAATCTGTAAACTCCACGATTTGAAAAGGCATACAATCACATTACCTGATGAAGGGGTAAATTAATAAGTAATATTAAACCCCGAAAAGTTGTAATCTAATGATTAAATTGTTTTAATTTGCACCTGACCTCTACATCCCAAGACTACATACGTATCTCATATATATATATATATATATATATATATATATATATATATATATATAATGTCAACTATTTAAGTCGTTTAGTCTGAACGACCTTTTAATCAGTCTAGCATAACGCTGCTCGTCGACTCACCGGAGGGCAGTTCATACCCAACAAATTATGTTGTGTAAATATAAATCATTTAGGTTTATCAATATTGAACTATACTTGAGTTTTATAATTGAAATAATTGCACAATTTTATAAAAAGTACGTTATTGTAAACACATCTATAGATCTTACAATTCAAAATATCATAACCCTTTATTATTGCATCCCATATAGTGCTGTCGGAAAATATATATGCGAACACGCACATATCAGAACGTTCTAGAGTCTTCTCTGGGCATATTCGGGGACCTGGCGTTTGATTCAAGAAGATTTTGCATACAAAAGTATGATCCAAGATTCCGAATGTTCTAGTAGATTTTTCAGAAATTTCATGTCAATTTCTTATTGTGACACTTACGAACCTAACAGTATAATTAAGCAAATCTGTCTAGCCGTTCGTAATGCTTCGGTCAAATATGAGGCAATTAATTTTTATTTATATAGTTTAATCTTTTAGTAAGGTAGCACAGTATTTTAAAAGTACTTGAGAATTTATCTGGGTGATTTGTTGATACATTTACTTCAAACTTTTCCGTGCTATATTCTGTAAATAATTCTTCGAAAACCTGTTTTCTTAAATCATTTCTTCTGGTTGTCGCTTCATCTGTGCGGGTTTCAGCCTTTGTTAATATGTTTAATATGTTATTTAGTGCATATTGTTTTACGTCTTCGTTTGTAAAGTTAACGTCAATACTTTGGCATATTATATATGCCCAAACACAAACGAATGTTCCACAATTTATCCCATCGTTTTGCTGAGGTATGTCTTTTGGTGCATAACAATTCCATTCATTAATGTGGAAGGCAGTTTTAGTTAGATCTGAAAGTGTTTGCATCAATGGTATAATTGATTTTATTATTGATGCAACTTCGCCAGTAACTTTTGTATTATCTTTTTCACTTTTTGGTCGTTTTGCGGTTCTTTTACTCAAAGAGTCGAGGTAAACAATGACTTTGTCTTTAAAATTGACCACCATTAACGTCCAGTGAGAATGATTTCTTACATTCAAAGGCAATAGCCAGTAATCATAATTAAATATATTATTATTTAAAATCCAAGTTATTAAGCTTTGGCTAAGTCTATTTTCTAGTAAACTCGCCGTTAATATTGTTTCGAGAAAAATAATTCTTTTCCCCATTGTTACAGCTGAATCAAATATAATTTTTTTAAACACTTAACTATAACTCTGGACTTCTCACTATATTATATACGCAACTGCTTATGGACTACGCTACATATATATATTTTTAACCACCTTTAAAAGTATAATCTGTCTCCACCTTATATTTCAACCACCCTTTATATGCAGCTTTTTCTAACATTCTTTTAATCACACTGTATGAACTATAATTTTACTTCGATCCATGTTTCAGATATTGCATATATGCAACAGCTCATGTTTTATCATACAAAAAAATGTATCCAACTTGTTTAACTATAATTCTACTCCAACCGCTATTTCAACTACTTTGCATATGCAACTACTTTTCGACCACAAAGTATAAAATTTTTTGTACCACTGTATAACAATAAATCCATCAGTGCCCAATAAATTTCACCAAAACTGCAACAGCTTATTGAGCACTCTATATAAAGAGTTTTGTTCAACATGTTTTTGGATCACCTTGTATGTATTACAACTACTCTGTATATGCTACTGCTTATTGGCCAACCAATATAACATTTTTTAAATAATTAACCATAACACTTCTTCACCCTTTATTTCAACTATTCTATCTCTGCAACTTATTATGAACTACTCTATTTCACAATTTTTCTTCATATTTTTTCAACAACCTTATAACGTATAATTTCTCTCCACATTTCATTTAAACCATCCTTCATTTTCAAATTTTCCTAACCTTGTTTGAATCACACTGTATAACTATAACTTTACCTCATCCCATATTTCAGGTACTCCCTATATGCTATATAACAAAATTGTTCTACCATTTTATACCAACCCTGTATAATTATAACTATATTTCAATTTTATATGCAACACAATATAACATTTTTGTACCACCCTGTTTCCTTAGAATCCTACTCCGCCCTATATTTCAACCATCAGTTAAATGGAACAGCTGGTAGATCATAATAATTCTTTATAATATTTTTTAAACCCACAACCCATAGCTGTAATTATACTCCGCTATATATTTCAGCCAATACTTATGGATATAAAACAAGTTTTTAACCACACCATAAACTATATTCCATTAAATCTTATATTTCAACAACCCTCTATGAACAATTGCTTCTAACATTTCTTCAACCCATTTCATAACAAAAATATCTTCTGAACATAATTCAAAGAACCTGACTTCTTACATACGACATTTTTTCCAAGATTTTTTTATCCAAACTTTATAAATGTCTACCCTTTCTCAACCACTTGGTATATGCAACTATTTATGGCACACTCAATATAACTTTTTTGAACCACCCCGTATAACTAATTCCACTCTTCTTTATTTCAACCACATTGTATATATGCAGCTGCTTATAGGACACCCGATATAACTATTTTTTTAGATTTTTTTAAATACATGTACTTCTACTCCGCAGTAAGTTTCCTATATACAGAACACCCTGTATAATTACGTTTATGCTTGTTATATAAGTTGATTTTTTTTAAATCCAAACATATTCCGTTGGCACATTCCGAATTTTGAATAAAAGCTAAGCTGATGCTAGTATCCAATATTTTGTGCATGCGGTTGAACCAATTGAGTAATTCTTTTACTAAACATGGTAGAAATTTTCATTCATCAAAATCAGTTCAGTAGTTCTTACGTAAGGTAACAAACAAACAAACAAACAAACAGACATCTACAATTTCATAATAGTATATAGATTATTTAAAATTTGCCCTATTCCCCACTTTATCTTCCAAACGTTTGAGCCTAAAATTCACACCATTATATTGGGCTTCACTGAAAGATTATCGCTGATATAAGGGGGAAATCCTAGTCTTAATTTTGGAGGCCATTTTAGTAACATAAAAATGCTGTTTGTGAGAAATAAAAGTGTATATTTTTTATAAATTCAAAACGCTTAGTTTAAAAGATATTAAGGAAAATATGCTTGTCTGAAACTGAAATATTAGAAAAATCTATATTCTGATTTCCATTGTATCAATCTCAAAGGTGGTACATAACCCTTAGAATGCGAGTCCAACTCGCACTTTACCAAATTATTTTGTCTTTAACTTGCTATACTTAAAGTAATTTAAGTTAGTAAACAAAGTAAATTTAGTTAAAAGATTTTACTAAGAACATTGTTCAAAGACACTGTCACTCATCTTCATTCGGTGTGATCTCTCATGACATCAAAAACTAAGTCTTAAAACTGTGTAGGGCTAGGTAAAAAACAGGTATCATATTTTACTAAGATCCCTATACTGCATTTATTTACTGATTCAAGGGTGATACGAGGGCTGCCTTTTATATTTCGGGATTAGAGAACAAAAACAAATATTAATCATCGAAAATCGCTTTATTGTTTTTCAAAATATTCCCCATGAAGATCTATACACTTTTGCATGCGTTTGAACCAATTGTCGAAGCACTTTTTCCACTCTGATTGAGGTATCTCCTAAACATGCATTCTAAACGCAGCAACCGCTTCTTCAGGTGTCGAAAAACGTTGACCTCTCGGTTTGTTTTTTACGTACGGGAATAAAAAGAAGTCATTTGGTGACAAGTCAGGACTATACACCGGATGACTCATCAAATCGATGTTTTGAATGGTCAAAAATGCAGTTGTTTGAGCCGATGTGTGAGAGCTCGCATTGTCGTAGTGAAGAGTGATCCGTCTTCGGCGGTTGGTTTTCCTCATTTCTTGGAAGACAACTGGCAAACAAATGGTTGTGTACCACTCAGAATTGACTGTTCTGCGTTGTTCTAGTGGTACGGTTGCGACATGTCCAGTTTTTCCGAAAAAACAGGCGATCATTTGCTTGGAAGTGCTACGTGCGCGAACAACTTTTGTTGGATTCGGCTCATCTTGAAACACCCATACAGGCGACTGCTGTTTACTTTCAGGCTCATACGCGTAAATCCACAATTCATCACCTGTCACTATGTCATAAACGTGTTTTGAAGCACCGAGATCGTATTTTTAAGCTTTTCTTTCGACCAATTGACACGAGCCTTTTTTTGAACGATTGACAAATTGTGTGGGATCCAACGCGAACAAATTTTTTTGACATTCAAATGTTTATGCAATATTGAATGTATGCTGGTCCCACTAATGTGTAATATCAGTTCGCGCACAGCATCAATGGTTTCCGGAACAACAACTGTTTTTGGACGACCTTCACGAAATTCGTCTTGGAGTGAACTACGACCTCGATTGAATTCTCCATACCATCGATAAACAGTGGTCCTTGATGAATTTTCATCGCCAAAAATTAAATTAAGTTCATCCATGCACTCTTGCTGCGTTAATCTACGTCGAAAGTTGTAAAAAATAATCGCACCAAAATGTTCACGATTTAATTCCATTTTTTGGCCGAGATGAATCCTTTAAGTTACTGTAAACAACACATAACGCTCCTATGTTAAAACGTTCTGAGTACGTATTACCTCAAAAATGTCAAACTTTACGATAGAGCTATCAGTTGTCAGATTGCAACACTAGGGTTGTCCAATCCCGAAATATAAAATCAGCCTCGTATCATCATCCTTCAAATATTGAAAGTGATTTTAGGTCAATAGGGATGTTTGCACTGTCAAGTTTCTCAGAAATCTGAATCATCTAAGAACATGAAGTAGTATTCATTTTCTCTTTCTTGTGTGAACAGTTCCTTTACATCCCTTTATCTGTTTTGCACACCTGTTTTAATTTTTAAATGGGATATATTTGTTTTTTATTAACCTTTAGGATCCTTAAATTCATTGGTAGGTACTCCACAATATGTGGGATTATCAATATTTAATGAGGGCCACTTTTTCAGCATTCTCATTAATTCGGAAACAGGCATCTATAAAATGCCTATTTGTATTACTGTAAATTCCTGAAACTTCTGCTGTGGGTTTTGTACATTAGGTATTATAGAACATGAACTTAAAACAAGTAAAACTACAATTATATTCAATTTCATACAATCCAAAGCTTGTTCAAAAAAGTATTTCAAATATATACACAATGTTTTTTTCAAAAAAAGTATTTACATACAATATGGAAATAGGTAATTGGTATTTGATATTTTGATCAAATACTAGTATTTCAAAAAATCTCTTCTTTTTTTATGACAATGTGTTTGCCAAATCTTATTCCATCCCAAAGGAGTATGCAGTTTTTCACATGAAACTTATTAAAGCCGGTGTAACATAAATTTCACTTTAGATCTGCTTTGTCCAAACAGTCCAAAATTAACTTATGTATTATATTGAAAAAAAAAATGAAACCAATCATCCATAAATAAAAAACTACAGAGTATTACTCAAAAATTAATATATTATTTTAATTCATTATGAAAAAAGTGTTACAGGAAAATTTATTTTTTAATAAAGTGTTTGAGAATATGACTAGTAATTATTAAATAATTGTTAAAAATTTGTTTAAATTATAATTACCTTCTGTTGACACTGGTGACGGATAATAGTGGTGAGCAAAGTCAGAAACTTCAGAAATGTTCACAGGTTCATTTACATTGATGTTATTATCGGAATTTTCGACGATTTTGTTATTATAGGCATGACTGCTAGTATAACTGAAATCTATGCAGTTCTCAGTATTACAAATTTGTGGCTCATTATTACTTTTAAATAAATAGTTTCCGTTATTATCACATGCACTGTCTTCATTATTAAAGCACTTAAGAATACATTTTTTAATTTCTCTTGTATTTTGTTTTAGTCTAAGATAACATAAGTTTATATAGTTCGATACACTGCGTTCATCCATACACAACAAAAACTCTTTGCATATTGCAAACCAACTTACACCATTAGTTTATAAACAGTTTTTCTTGATAAAGTTGTTAAACAGTTATAACTTGATCCACTTGATCAACACTAGATATGTTACATACTTTAACAATAGCTTTCGCAATTATTTCATTAGAAACAAGTTGTTGATTTTAAAATCCGAAATACACATCTTCCAACTGACAAAGTAGACAAAGAAATGAACCCAAGAATTTAGAACAATTAATTCTATCCTGTATTTACGACACCTGATGAAGGTGAGACCTTAAAGACATGAAAATAATGTCAAAAAGTATACAAATTGACTATGATTTGTGGCACAGGTACACAGATAAAAAAGAAAGTATCCAGAAATATTTACAACCGTTCGGGATAAAGAAATATACCTAACAAGTTCGGGCGATTAGTGTTTCATGCATTGAAAAAAATTTGTTATTTCCAGAATCTAAAAAGGAAATCAAAATGACGATTTTTAAAGTAACAATAGGAAAATTAAGTAAGGCGAATAATTGTGTAAAAATAGCTTTTAGTTTTTGCAAATATCTCAGTAACTGCTACATATTTTCAGAACGATGCACGCACCAAAGTGACCTAAAGAAAAACGCAAAAGACTCTGTAAAATGGAGAACGTTCAAAAGAAAGAATGAGTATTTAAGTGTACAATGCTTTTCATTTTGATGGACTTATCCGATCGGGTGTAAAAAAATGTGACGATCGGGATTCTTGCAGCCGGAGATACACCGTTATCGGGGTACTGTGAACATACCCTCGCCTGATAAATTCCCAAAAAACTCGCGAACGGCTTTGACTCGTTCAGAAAACTATTCCAAATATGTCGTGGCTGCTGGTAGACCCATCCCTCGTTCGTAAAACATGACCACCCACGTTGGGTTCATACCCTTCTTTAAAATGCGTTTTTTATGAATGGATATATTCATTCCATTTCCTGAACTACCCAAACATTTTGCGAGGATGAAAGATATTTCCACCAGTTTGTACCCTTTTTGCTTGCCTTCCGTGTTAATTTTATTCATGCAGGTGTTTTTCGATGCATCAGTCCTATCCGCCAAAGGTGGGTAACTACAAAAGCGCGACTCGATGCAAGGGATCGATGGTTTCGGGTCGGTTCCTAGTAGGAAATTTCAATAACAGCCAGGCCAAAATATTCAGAGTGCAATAAAAAGTAATAAAATATAAATCTACAAATGACCAAAGAAAGAAAACTTACCACATAGTTCAGTTACTGGAGGTTTTTAAGTGATATAACACTTAACAACAGTTAAAATTTGGATATTGAAATGCCCTTAAATTTGCTTGCGTCACTGGTAGATTGAATCCTCATAATTTTCAACGTTGGTGCTCGTCTTCTCGGACGACGGACGCCTAGGAACGTGTTTGTGTGTGTCAAAAAATGGTACTCGCGAAACATTTTTTATATAAGTGGAAGGTTGTAAAGAATCCCGGAATTATACCTGGCATCTTGCGGACGAGGGAAGTGTGTACCAGCAGCCATATTATTCAGAATGTCAGAAATTTTGCAGGTCGAAGATATGTCGTTTTTGCGATATTTCTATCTGACCGTCACGCGTTGTCGATTAAAATCGCGCATAATTCGCGAACGGCTTAGGGATTTAATTGTACTCGTTTAGAAAACTATTCCGAACGTGTATACCAATTTGAGAACGTAAAAAATTTTGCAGACCGAAGATATATCGTTATAGCGATATTTCGATTTGGCCGTAGCCTGATAAATTCGCGAACGGCTTTGAGACTTAATTGTACTCGTACAAAACACCATTCCAAATATGTATAAGAAATTCAGAACGTTAGAAATTTTGCAGACCGAAGATATATCGTTATCGCGATATTTCTATTTGGCCATAGCCTGATAAATTCGCGAATAATTCACGAACGGCTTTGAGACTTAATGGTACTCGTTCAAAACACTATTCCAAATATGTATAAGAAATTCAGATCTGTCCACTCCTTGTTCCTAATATTCACATTGTTGATTTTATTGCGCCAAACAGGTTTTCTAAAGGTTCCTAATTTAAGGATCTCAGCTGCAATATTGTGGCACTCTTGGCTTGCATATAATCCCAGACTCATCTGACGGAATTTAATGAGGCAGTTGGTCTGGATAATTACCCCACTTTTAATCAATTTCTTGAAAGTTTGCTAAATGCTGCTTCTCAATATTCTATGTTTGGTATACTCTCTGACAGAACACCGAAGGTCCTTCGCGAGCTGTATTGAAACTCACTCTAAGCTCTCAACACTCAAAAAATATATAATATCAGTTTTTGTACCTAAATTTTTTTATTAATTGTCTATATAAGAAGGCTGCATCAGTGTGACTCAAAATCTGAGCTAGAACACAGACCTTGCACAGCACTAATTTTATGCAATGTTTGGAATATTAATGGATTGTTTTTCTCAAATCATATGCTCATACCATGCCAGTAAATCAAGCTTCCATTGTGGTTATAGGATTACCTATCCTTACAAGCAATAAATTATGTTTTCTAAACAATGAGTAGGTACAGTTTAACAAGTGTGGAGGATCATACACCTCAAGAATTTGCTTTCCTTCATGCAAGAATAAAGGGTGGTTACTGTTTAGATTTTCTTATGTTGCTTAGTTACTATGTTGCTGAGTTACTTACATGTTAATAAAAAAAGTATTTTGTATTGACAAGTAGAAATAAATAAACCGACATTAATGTTAAAAATACTTCGTGATTTTTTAATTATAAAGTAATAATCTTAACAGTTACTACTACTTCCAATTCTTTCAAACATGCTTATTCCCAAAATCCCCAAATTCTATCACTTTATCGTACTGTTCATTCTTTTGTATGTCTATGTTTTCAAATAACAATGCCCAACATCTATCTATTTCATTTGGTACGTTGTTGTTTAATTGACAATACAGATGGGAATTGATTCCAGGTGCAAATGCCATCTCGGCACTCCTTATCTGCCAGATCATGAAGTTTCCAGTCACTGATGACATATTTTTTACAACGTTTGAATCAGTAAGGTTTGAGGGTGCCTTCATGCTTCTTGATATTTAAAGTTTGGCATATTCGATTCATTGTTAACAATATCAATAAAATATATATCTTATTTATTCGGTAAAATTTTTTTCATTTTTTTCCAAATTTCTGTTTTGTTATAATATTTAATAATGTATTGTATATATGTTCTTTTATATAAAATTGTTCCAATCATCAGTAAGTTTAGTGGATGACTGCTATTTAATATATTTGATATCAGTGGGAGCAAGCTACTCCAGATACCTTTGGGGTATCTATTGTGGATACCCTTTATGTATCTAATGCAGTATCCCTTGATGTAACTAATGTGGACTCTTTTGCTGTTTCTGCTGCTGGCATGTATTCAGTTGCACTAGAATTTTGAAAATCATTCATTTTGTGGTTTGTGCCTTTCTTCTACCTCTGTCTGTCGACTTGTTATTATTAAGGAATTTTTTAAAATTGCTCTCTAAAACTGTTCACATTGAATTGGAGAAATCGTCATACTAAGCAACTCCTCCAAATCAAGTGCGATTAATTCCAACATTTTTTTAAATGTTTTTCTATTAAAAGTGCCTAGTTGTGGCTTGTGGCCTATATGCAGCATATAAATCCAGAAATATTAAGGTTTTGACGTGGGTCCAAGAAAAAAATATGGTTCTCATCCATGTTAAAAAATCTGAAATACTAATAAATATTAAAATATTCATGATATGATTTGGTCCTTTTTCTTCACTTAAAATAATAGTCTGGATATAGTAGGTATAACCAACAGTCCAACTGTATTTAGGAATATAGGTACTTAAATCAAATCTTTTTGTGGAAAGAACATATTAAATACGTAATAAGTTAATGAGAAAACTAATATTTGATTTTTATTTAACTTTGAAACATTGCATCATTAGGAATACTAAATACAGTATATAATACCCTAGTAATGTAATAAATAATTAATTATAGTTTAGTTGACTGGAGTAGTGCAGGTGTGACAGTTCTGCATAGCTTCAGGTAGCACAAAAACTGAAACTGAACGATGGAAGCTAAAGCTTCTTACGAAATAATATACTTCAAGTCTCTCGTTATCTCCCTGTCTCTGTTTCTCTATCTTTGTGTCATTCTTAGTAATGTACATAATTTAGAGGAAAATTAAAATAATTGTCACTGTTTTGTTATAATTCAAGTATTATTAATCCTAATGTTCTTTCCTTAGTTAATTTAAATATATTAGCAAAGAAATTTAACGTGAAAGTTAATTTTTAATTAAAATCTAAAATATGTTGAATTATAATATTCAAATTTTCAAACCTAGTTTACAAATTTAATATTCTGGCAATATTATAACAAGGTCACCTTAATTATAACATATTCAATTATATGAACATTATGTAAATAGATATTTTTTAAATACCAAAAGCATCTTCGATTATTTTCCAGAATAACGGCTATAATATAGTTTAACCTAAGACTTATTAAAGAAGTTACTCGAATACAGTATTCGAGTAACTAGAACCGAAAGCAGAAGGCTACGAGATATATATATATATATATATATATATATATATATATATATATGTTTGAAAACAAGTTGGCACGGACGGAACTATGTGTAGCTCTCTAGATGGTCCGGGTGTTCGTCCGTTGAAAGTTTTGTCCCTGTAAAGGAACGGTCGCCTAACGTTTCCCCAAAATCACACTTGGCATATTCATGAGGCTTTTCCTCTTCTTCCAACACGAAGGGTGGCTGCAGGTTCGGACCTTTCCGGACTACTTCGTATCCGAGATCGTCGGCTAGGTCGTTCTCCGCTTAATGTACTCTCCGTGGCGTCACTTCCACTTCAGATTTGTTGGAAAAAGAGGAAAAGCCTCATGAAAATGCGATTTTGGCGAAACGTCAGGCGACCGTTCCTTTACACGGGCAAAACTTTCAACGGACGAACACCCGGACCATCAAGAGAGCTATATATATATATACATATATATATATATATATATATATATATATATATATATATATATATATATATATATATATGGTTGCTGTCATAATTTCAGAAAATGATATTGTAGTTAGCTCCAAATAAATCAATTATTGATTTCACCATCATCCTATGTTGATGGTATAAGAAGCAATTATCATTTTTGTTATTTGTCAGTTTATTGTGTTTTATGAATTCAAATATAAAGGAGAGATAGCCATAATAAAATAAATCATATTTTCATTTAAAATTGCTTGTGTGATTGCTTGCCTGTGTAATCGTAATCTATAATTCATAGTTTAACCTCGCAGTTTGGCCATCTGTTAATTTTGTTCCAAACTACGTGTGGTAGTTTCACTACTTTCATAGTCGGCAACATTTGGAACTAATTTGAAATTACAGAATTCTTACAAACAGAACATCTTTTCAAGTTATATTTAACCTTAAATTTAATTGCAAATCAAAATCATGTTAGTTCGGAATACAAATTATTCACTAAGTTTGTGATTCGGAATATAACCTATAATAATCGTGTTGTGGCCGTTCTGGGTTTTGTTTTTAGTAATGGTTTTGTATTTAAAAGTGATGAATTGTGACGTTATTACCTTTTTTACATTGTCAAGACTAATATAAAATGAATATCAAACATTTGTTTTGAATATTGTTGCTGTGTTCAATAACTTTACGCGGGAAAAATGTATTACACTGAGTGGATTTCGAGTGGTAGAAACGAAAGCAGCATTTTTTATAATAAGCAAAATAGCAGCGAGACAAGTGAAATTTAACCTGGACTACCCTACCAACTTTAGTAAGTACAAGAAAAAAACTTGATTTGGGCTCCCTTAAGTTGGCGGAGATTAATCAATTTTTTATAAATATTTTTGTCTCATTCAATTGTTCGTCATTTGTTCTTCATTGTTCGATCAAAATTAACTTTTGTTCGTTATTCGTTTGTCTTAAAAAAAAATTCAAAAGTTGACCCTTAAGTTGGCACCAACTTTAGTTATTTGGCCTGTTTTTTTTTATTAATAGATCAGAACTATTTGTTCTTTGTTCGATCAAAAATAACATTTGTTCGACGTTCCTTATGTTTTTTAATTTATTTTTAAACATTTCCTTAATAGGTTAATTAGAATCCATTTGACAGCAGATTGCATTTCTCTGTTTGTGATCTGTGCAACACAATTTAATCTTACAGCCAAGGTATATGCTCTGAGCATTTAATTAAAATTTTAGTAGTCATTTGTATGTTCTGTGATTTATATGTAAAATGTCAATTAAACTAATTAAAGTTTAAATTGAAAATTAACCGCCAAGACTTATTTATAACTTGTACGTAAAACAATAATAATAATAATTTATACAATGTTCAGAAGTTCAAAACTATAACAAAATTCAAATGAGCATCTGTTTCCTGAAGAAACTAATATTACTGTTTAATTTAGATATATTTGATTATATACAAAAAAGGTTCTTTAATTTCAGAAAGAATACATTAATTATAGTGAAACTTTGAATAAAATAGCATGTAGTAATGGTAATGTGGTCATATAGCTTAACTTTAGAAGTAGTGGTGGGCTCCTGAGTAGATTAATATAAAAACTTCTTGTACCTCTGCCTTTATTTTCAAAAATGTTTCTAGAATAGTAGGAGTCGCATTTTTTTAAATCTTTTCTATACTACTTTTTGAGCATTTTATTCATAAAAATAATAATGACTCCTACGATAATATAATGTAATAAAATAATAGTATGATATAACTACCTACATATATTAACTTATTTTTTACCCAGTATTCATTCATTATAAAAAGAGGTCAACAGATATAATAAACCTAATAATTTTGGTACAAATTGTATTGTATACATCTGCTTCTCCTTGAAATCACAGGGCAACTTCCCCTGGCTGTTCAGTAAACAATCCCCAACCTTGTTGATTAATTTTGTAAAATACTTTAACATGCTCACAATAATTTATACTTTTGCCATTATTGAAATCCCACGAATCATATAACTTACTTTAAACATTCTGATGTATTTTTCAGTTTTGAATCAAGCTTTTTTCAATTTTCTAATTATGATAACATATTTACAGGTACCAAAGCATTTAATATAGTCCAATATTAAGGTAAATTCAAATGTGTTTCCCTACATTATTTTATGAGTAAAACATGTTTTGTAGAAAATCAGAGTAAATGTGAAAAACTATGTACATCAAAGAAATGTCAAATACTCATTCTAAATATCTAAATTTACAAGTTACAACAAAAAATAATGATATAGCATGTTTGTAACAATTTTAATTTAGATTTAATGCCTCAAAAATATCTAAATTATTTTATTTAGAAGTACAGTGTGAATAAGGAAGATAAAAAGCTTACTATAGGAAGATGTTAATCCACCAATAGCATTAATAATTTTTAAATCTCACAAAACATATCTTAGGTGATCAGGCACATTTTTTAGGAAGTCCTCACCACTGTCAATGGCAGAATTAGAACTCGATCATTTCTTTGAAATAGATAAGTATAATTTTGTGAGAGAACTAAAAAATAACACAACAAACAGGCCTACAAAAATTTTCCTCAGATTTAAACATTACAGTGTGGAAGCTGTTCAAAAATTATAACTAGACCCGAAAAAATCATTTTGAAAAGTCATTTTGAATTATTTGAGCTATTTTTTTATATTAAATGACTCGATTAAAAGATAAATTATAACATTATATTGCTAATACTAGTCATTATTCTCAGTGGCAGATCTAGGATTGTAGTTTTATTTTATGTGATTAAGAAAAGCAGGGTAGGTATTATTTCGTTTTTTCGCTAAACATGTCTAAATGTTGTTTAGAAATATTATCAAAATTAAAATACAGTTAATTGATCTATAAAGATGCGTCAGAAGAATCCAAACACTAAATCCAACTAATAATGTAGAAATTTATGATATGTCTCAGCTTAAACTTACAAGATGGTGTTGATATGATTAGTGTTCTGACATTAAAAACTATATTTTAGTTTATTATTATTAAACTAGAGAGTAAAATATTAAGTGTTGAAAAAACAAACTGGTCTGATACACTTAAGATTATAGATCTAATAACTATATATAAGGGTCGTTTATATGCCTGTTTGTTAGGGATTTTACTCCTCATAGGAATCAGAAGCAAAGCATATGAACTTAAATAAAAAACTATCTGTGTAATATAAGGAGTAAAGGTGAAATTAATGAAATTTTCAGTGAATACGTTAATTTTAATATGTATATCATCTGATACTATGCGTGGACAATTAGTGTTCATATTCTTTGTTAATGATTTCTTAAAATACTGTATTAATTTCCAAAATACTTGAACGAAACTGTTGATGTAATGAATACCCTGCTAGATGTAATAGCTGATTGGTAGCCCTTAATAGATTGTCTTTTACTAGTATTATTATTAATTATATAAATAGTAGTACTCTCTTCGAGGTGTCATTCCTTTGTACACAAGACAATATATATTATATATAAATATAATATATATTGTTTCTGGTCGGGAACCTTCATCAGTTGCGCTTCCCACAATTGAATGTCCTCTCGAAAACTTCTTTATGCATTTGATGCATTTCGTTAAATTTGAAGACGCGAGATGTAAGACCGACATCTAGGATTTTCAAGAGAATCAGTACACAGAGGTTCCGAATCTGGAGGCGTTCCGTGTTCTGATTCTCTTGAAAATCCTAGATGTCGGGCTTACATCTCGCCTCTTCAAATAAATAGTATTATTGAAAAAAACCCATTAAAAGTGTTAATACTGCAAGTATTTGGATATTGTATTTGATTTCAACATTAAGAGTGAAAAATATATCGATTGTGTATTTAAAGAAATAAAATATTTAGTATTTAAAATTGTCTAACTTGTCTAGAAAAATGAAGATTGAAATGTTTATGCATATATATTATGTTATTTGTCTTGTAAGTTATCGAATAATAGCTTGGAGTGGGGCATACAAATACTGCAATACTGCAAAAATTACTAACAAAATCTTAAGAATCATAAATATGAGTTTTTAACATATAAGAAACATTGTATTATGAAATCCTTAAAACTAAGTTTGTAATTTCAAATAACACAACAAGGAAAATAGTATAATGTTATGCAAAAATAGCAAAAAAGTGAAAAAAACAGTTACTCATCTATGTACTCTCTTCGAGGTGTCATTCCTTTGTACGCAAGACAATATATATTATATATAAATATAATATATATTGTTTCTGGTCGGGAACCTTCATCACTTGCGCTTCCCACAATTGAATGCCCCTCGAACACTTCTTTATGCATTTGATGCATTTCACGTCTTCATACTTATCTATGTAATAGAGTAAAATTTACCCTTATGTAGTGACAATTTTATCGCTTAATAAGAAAACAATAAAAATATAAAGTGATTTACTGTATAGACTAATAACTGATGTTTATACTTTTTGAACATAAAATATGTTCTTGGTATATTGTTTTAATATTTCTTTTAAATTTGGTTATTTTTGTAACCTAGTTTAACGTGCCAGTCCACTTTCCTCTGGGGTTACCTTTGTCACGCTTTGTTATATACTGGTCTTATAAATAAATAAATAAATGATCAAAATATGTATTAATTCAAATTACCCCTTCCTTAATATACATCTGTTAAATACTAAAAATAATTGTTGTAGTGTCATCAAATGATATGTCAACTAATTATTCATATTATTCAAATAATCATGTGATTAATTTGTTAAATTAATTTATTATAAAGAAATAAATTACTAAAAACTAGTGCGCTCACAACACGAAATATTTTTTATATATTCCTATTTACAACAAAACGTCTACTGAAATATTGCACACATATTTTATGAAACAATTCAACAACTTTTTAATCAAGATTATAGGAATAATTCAGAAGAAATTCTAGAAAATATATCAGAAATTTAATATTTTTGAACTATTTTAAAATATTTCACTCTAATGCTTTTAAATACTCGTATATCCACGTCATTTTTTTAATATATCATGAAATACAAAATATTACATGAATATTTCATAAAATACTTAAAACAAGGTTTTGTCGCTGATATAGCTATATTTCAGAAATATTTCTAATCGAACAAGAAATGTTGCAAAAATATTTTAGAAAAATCTTATGCTGTGCGGGAGCACAGGATTACTCCATCTTAGAAACCAGGACAATAAAGTACATCATAATGGAATTATCAAATAAACATATTTAGATGTTCTTGAGAAAGCAGCTATTCTTCTGGCAATGCCAGCCATTATTAACAAGTATATTACTAGAATAATCAATTTGTTCTTTATATTGCTTTACCCAGAAAAGCTATATATGAATGGCACAATGTTTTGTTGCCAGCACAATGGTTAAGAGTAGGGATGCAATATCGCTCTGAAAAATATCGATATTTGAAATATCGATATTTGCACGAGGGATATCGATGTTAAAAATATATCGGTCTCAAGACCGATATATCGATATTTCTGACGATATTTAAAAAAATATATTGAGTTTGGCCAATTTAATGTCAAACATCGTTTGTTTTACAAATCTTAGAATAGAAATAAAAATAAGTCTACTAGAAATACCTATTTAGCACTAAACTATTGTTTTAAAAATTAAAATAAAAACACAAGACAATGTTTATTTCTTATGACTTTTTTGAACTCTTAAATTGAATCACTCACTTAGGTTTTTCTCATATTTAGAAAATGTTATAGAGAAATTCACGTTTCAAACATCAAAAGTGTACAGGCGGGAATCGAACCCGCTCCATTACGAATGCGCCTTACTGCCCTGTACACTTTTGATGTTTGAAACGTGAATTTTTCTATAACATTTTCTAAATGTTTATTTGTTTTTATTTAAAAATCTCGAGATAGAATTAAGAAAAAGAAGCTTAGGTAGCCTTGTACCTAGAAGTCTATTTCTTTCTTGGGTAATGGTTGCTCCGGCTTCTGAAAACAATCGCTCGCTTGGTACTGATGTGGCCACAATAGGTAGATAAATCCTTGCAATTTTGTCAAGCTTTGGAAATAATGATTTCATATCTTCCCAAATTTCAATAGCATCTCTTTTTATTGGTGTAACTGGAGATGAAAGGTACATCTGAACTTCCGTTTCACTGATTGAACCTGGCATAACTATAGCAGATAATTTATTTTTCATATTTTTGTGGGTCAATTGCTTGTGATATTTCCAGATATCAAAATCAGAATCATCTTTATCAGATTCATCCGAAGTGTCACTCTTTTTTCTAGGCGAGTTGTTATATTCTCGTGCATATTTATTTAGGTAGCTAATAACTTTGCTTTTAGCCACGGCATCTTTGAAATGCATGAATTTAAATCTAGGATCCAGAGTAGTTGAGATGGCAAGGATTGAGGAATGTTCAAGGTTATCAAACCTTCTCGATAGTTGTTTTTTCAATTCCGCTTTAAATTGAAGAATTATTTCGTTCTTCGGGTTCATATTGTCAAGTACTTCGCGGACGCAACTGACAAGTGGAATCACTTTGCTGACCGTTACATAACTATCTCCAGCAAATTCTTTAGTTAATTTCTCAAAAGGACAAAGTAATTCAATAATTTCCTTAACGCAGTCCAACTTACTGCTGGTTACCATTGGTGGTGCTTCCGGTCGAGTCAAAAGAATTGCTCCTACAATAGACACCAACTCCATGAATCGTTCAAGCATATAAAAACAAGAGTTCCACCTTGTGCGAACATCGAGTATCATTTTTTTTATTTGACCTTGTTTTAATCCCAGTTCCATTTGTTTCTTTCGCAACTCGTCACTTGCATTGACGCTTTTCTTGATATACTTGACTATTTCACGAACTTTGCCTATTAATTCAGTGCAATTTTTCGCATCATCAATAGATTTAGTTACTACCAAATTGATCGTGTGGGCAAAGCAGGGAATAATTTTTTTCTCGCCAAACATTTCCCGATTGACCTTCATAACTGTGCTATCATTGTCTGTGATAACAGCTGAAACTTTATCAATAGAAATGTTATATTCTGCAAAAACAGCAGCGAGTTTTTCATGAATGTAGACAGATGTATGATTTTCGGTCATCTCTAAAACACCTAAAGTTCCACTGAGGAGTTGAGACTTGTCTAGAAAATGAATAGTCACACCTATGAATGATTTGTTTTGCATTGTTTCAGTCCAAATATCGTATGTAATGCAATAGCTTTCAGCGTTTTTTATTTATGTTTTAAAGATCTGACTCATTGCCTCATACTTTTCATCAATCCTGGATTTTATTGTCTCTCGGCTTGGTACCTTGTACAATGGACACACTTCTTTCATCAGTTGAACAAAACCTTTGCCTTCTACAGTGGAAAATGGTTTATTATCCATTATTATAAAGTTTGTAATGGCCTCAGTAATTTTTTTTGATTTTGCTCCATCTTGTGTAGTAATGCTTTTAATATTGTTTATAAAATCATCAACGTTTGGCTGTGAAATTTTCTTAGATTGAATAACAATGTCTGACGATGTACTAGCAACTGAATCTTGCGATGATGGTGAAACTAAATTTTTGACAATGTCGTCTGACGTACTGTTTGAAGAAAAACACGATTGATATAATACACATATCTAAGTAAAGAATTTTTTAGGTAAATATAAATATTTTAATTCGATTCCCACTAATGGACCAGTTTTTGTACGCTCTGCAAGAACTGGTTCCTGGTCTGTGTTTCTTTACCTATGTATACGTATAATAAAAAATATTTATACATGTATGTATATTCTATTAAGTATATCAGATATCTAGTCGCCGTAACACAAGTTGCGAACTTAGCATGGGGCTAGATATTGCTGTGTGGATTGTCCAGAATATTTATTTATTTTATAAAATAGTTCATTAATTTTGTTAAAACGGTAAACTATGTACTTAATTAAAACTATGTACTATCAAATATAACTATGTACTTAATTAAAACTATGTACTATCAAATATAAATCATCGAGATTTATCATACATGTCTAAGTAAAGAAATTTTTAGGTACATATAAATATTTTAATATTTTATAAAGTACTTCATTAATTTTGTTAAAACGGTAAACTACGTAATTAAAACTATGTACTATCAAATATAAATCATCGAGATTTATCACACATCACATTCACATCACTAATTTTAGTCCAATCGTTTTTTTAAGTTGGCAATCTGGATTCCAGATTCTGGAATCCCTACTTATTTACAAAATGACGTTGACGCGTCATTCGGGAAAACATAAACATTATAATTAACTTTGTGTATGTAGCTAAATAAATAACAACAAAATGTAATCAACTCACCTCCAAGAAAAATCCGATAGGTACAACAGTCAAAAACAAATCAATATATACACCAATACTTTGTTTATTGCGTAAGCGACGAAGGCCAAACGTGTTGACAGTAGCGTGATGCGTTATCCTCAAACAACTAAAGAGCGATATCGATATTTTTTACTAATGTCGTCGATATATCGGCGATATATCGTTCATGAAAACATCGATGTTTATATCGATATTTATGAGCGATATATCGACATTTTAAAAATATCGATATATCGTTTGCATCCCTAGTTTAGAGGTCTTCATTGCTTCAGGACAGTTGGAACCCCACAGATCATACAGAGAGAATGAAGTGCTTTAGGTTATTTTTATTTTTGCAGTCCATAAGTGATCTCCACCGGAACAATGTATCCATGCATTTTACACTGGTAAACCCATTAGAGCAATTTAAAGTACATATTCAAATTAAAATACATTTTTCTATTGGACAGTATTTTAGTATACGTTTAATAATTGCATAATTTATATTATTTATTTGTTTAAAAAATACAACTGTTGAATTAATCTTTAAATGACAGTTGATGTAGAAGTAGAAATGAGAAATCTTATCATAACAATAACAAAATATATGTTCAAATATTTTGTTGGTTATAGAACGAATAAGGAATCCCTTATTGCGCACGCGCAATAGAAATTAATTAACCTATTAAGGAAAAGAAAAGAAAAATAAATTAAAAATATAAGGAAGGTCGAACAAATGTTATTTTTGATCGAACAAAGAACAAATAGTTCTGATCTATTAATAAAAAACAAAAACAGGCCAAATAACTAAAGTTGGTGCCAACTTAAGGGTCAACTTTTGAAAAAAAATTTTGAAGACAAACGAATAACGAACAAAAGTTAATTTTGATCGAACAATTAAGAACAAATGACGAACAATTGAATGCTACAAAAATATTTCTAAAAAATTGATTCATCTCCGCCAACTTAAGAGAGCCAAATTATTCACTAACTTTGTGATTCGGAATATAACCTATAATAATCGTGTTTTGGCCGTTCTTGGTTTTGTTTCTAGTAATGGTTTTGTATTTAAAAGTGAATTGTGACCTTTTTTACATTGTCAAGACTAATATAAAATGAATATCAAACATTTGTTTTGAATATTGTTGCTGTGTTCAATAACTTTACGCGGGAAAAATGTATTACACTGAGTGGATTTCGAGTGGTAGAAACGAAAGCAGCATTTTTTATAATAAGCAAAATAGCAGCGAGACAAGTGAAATTTAACCTGGACCAGCCATGCCATTCTGGGCAAAATGTTGCAGTTGCATGCCTTACAATAAGCATTATCACCGTTTTTGGCTTTTGATAACCACGTTTTAAACGTGTCTTCTTGTTCCCATTCGGATCGATATGATTGTTCGTATTTTCGTTTCATGATTATGGAGTGATGGAGATACCACAGATCATATGGGAGATACCAAGATACATGCATACTGATTGCTAAGTACTACCTTCTACAGTATTTCGTGAGGAAAATTGGCACAATAGATACGAATACTTACGATAAATATGTTTGTGGTTTCAAAAATTAAAATATCAATTTGAATTACATTTCAAAATTGTTAAAGTATTTTTTATGGTTTTTAGTTTTTAATAATCATAATATTTAAAGTATGCACTTACATATGTAAAGAATTGGCTATTCTACATCTAATAACATGTGCATCTGCATCATCTTCCACATCATCAACCACTTCAGCCTGAACCTCATTATGCCCAGCATTGTCAGGATTTTCAGGAGCAACTCTTTCCAACTGAATACCATCATCAAAGCACAAATTGTGTAGCACACATGCAGCTTGGATGATATGTACAATTAGTGGTATCTTCCTCAATTTCAAATGATACAGTTGTCTGAACTTTTGTTTCAATATGCCAAAACAGTGTTCTATCACATATATATTCCTAGCTAACTTGATATTAAAATTTCTTTGTTGCTGAGTTAAATTTCCTCTATCTTTAAAAGGTGTTAGTACTTGTGGCTTCAATAAGATAAAGATATTTTATTTCCAAATATGACATAGCTTACAATGTATGGAATCCGTCAGGTTACTTGAGCGTACATTTGCATAATTATCACAGTGATTGCACATTTACAATAAATATATACACAGTTATTACTGTTTGACACAAGATCACTTACTGAATACAGATAACACAATAAAGTGGAGTACATTTACAATACAAAATGAATCATATTAACTACACGCTACAAAAAACTGACAAAGTATTCATCTAACGAGTACAGTTCTTTCGTTATTAAAAAATTCTTTAATTTTTTTTTTTTTGAAAATATTGACATTCGCAGAGTGTTGAATATCCTGTGGAAGCTTATTAAAGATTTTCATCCCTAAATTATCAGGTGATCTTTTAGTTATATTTAGTCGGCTTAGAGGCTCTCGCAGACTGTCTCCGCCGCGAGTGAAGTGGTCATGCACAACATTGTTTTTTATGTATTTATTTCTGTTTAGAAAAATTAGTAAGCTTACCTCAAATATGAATATAGCCGTCATGGTTAATATCTTCAATTGTTTAAATTTAGTTCTACATGAGGTGGTTTGAGAAACACCAAGTAAAGACCTTGAAATGCGTTTTTGTGCTATAAAGACTGATTGCGATGCAACGGATGAACCCCAAAAACATATCCCATATCGGAGACGTGATTCGATATGTGAATAATATAGTTGAATGAGTGCGGAGTTTGTTAAGACCTTTTTTAAACTGCGAACCATAAAGCACAACCCATGCAGCATAGAGCACAAAGAATCACAGTGTACTCTCCAACTCATGGTATGGTCTAAATTTAACCCTAAAAATTTAGTGGTTTCACTACGACGAATTATTTCGTTTTCAATTCTAATATTAAGATTTAAATCCTGTTTATTTTGAGGTGTATGAAATCTTAGGTACGTGGTTTTACTACTGTTTAAATATAAATAATTTTGACTAAACCATTTGAAAACCGATGCTATCCCATTATTGCATCGGTCTTCAAGAAGATTATTGTCTGCAGCAGAAACAATAAATGATGAGTCGTCAGCAAATAACGATATCGTCCAATTAGGGCTGACTCCTGACAAAATATCATTGATATAACATATAAAAAGAACAGGGCCCAAGACTGATCCCTGGGGGTACCCCCATATTTATATTAACAGAGTCGGATATAAAAGACTGCCGCCCCGTGTAGCCACTATCATATGACAATGAGACTAATTGTTTACGATTTCTTAGAAAGCTTGAAAGCCATAATAGTGCTAACCCCCTTACACCGTATGCATGCATTTTATTTAATAGTAGTTCTAAATTAACACAATCGAATGCCTTGCTTAGATCACAAAAGATCCCAGCAGGGCATTCGCCTTTTTCCATATATTCTATTACTTTTTGATAGAAATTGTGAATTGCATTTTTTGTTCAACAGTTTTTCCTAAAGCCATATTGAGAAGTTATTAGTATTTTATTTTTTTCTAAGAAATTTTCTAGTCTATTCAAAAAACAGTACTCAAATATTTTTGAGAATACAGGGCTATCGGACTATAGTTTTCTGGGCTGTGCTTATTTCCCTTTTTATAAATAGGAATAATCTTATTGATTTTTAAGATATCAGGAAATTGTCCTTGATTAAAACTCATATTGACCATAAAAGTGAGGACTCTAGTTAAAGGACCGAAAACTTTCCTAAGGAGGAAGCCTGAAATTTCATCAAAGCCAGCAGATCTTTTATTTTTAATTTTTTGATTGAGTAAGGAGATCAGCTCTGCTTCTGTGTAAGGGAACATAAAAAGGCTAATCGCCGTTAATCTGAGAGGGTTGGGTGATGTGGAGTTGTGACTTTTAATTTGATCAGCTACTTTGGCGGGCGCTTCTTTAAAATAATTATTGAAAATATTTGCAATGACTTGTGGATTTTTTTCCACATATTCATCTACTTCCAGCACAATATTATCCTTGTCTAATCGTTTGCCTGATAGCTCGCTCACTACCTTCCAGGTCTCTTTGTTAGGATTTTCGGCTTTTGTTATTCTACACTGCAAAAATTTTCTTTTAGTGTTTGTTACTAGAATTTCATGGGCTTTTTTAGCCAGTTTATATTGAGCTGTTAATTTAGGGTTTAATAATTTGGACTTAAATAATTTTTTAATGCAAGACTTGATTGTATAACTTCCTGATTGACCAAGATTTTTTATTTTTGTCGAGCTTAATTTTTTTTTATTGGAAAGTGTATATTAAAATAATATAAAAACGTTCTATGAAAAATAGCAGTGGCAATATTCACATCACTCGCCCCAAAGACAGCCTGCCAGTCCTCTTTTTCTAGGTCATGGTAAAATGATGCAACATTATTTTCTGAAAATGACCTTTTATAAATGAATTGTGTAGTTGTATTGCTAATAAAATTACGATTTAGATTAAGCTTTAATTTTATTGATCTGTGGTCAGAAATAATATTATCTTGAACAAGACATTCTATATTAATATTTGAATAAACATGATCAAGCATGTATCCACCTCTTGTTGGTGTTAATACTTTGTTAAATGCACCATAACTGCTTAAAATATCTCTTAAAATTGAGTAGTAACGAATATCCCTGATATTATCAATGTTAACGTCACCATTTACAATTAAATCTCGACTAGGCTTATACACATAGTCTAGGATTATGTTAAGTTGATTAGAGAAAATAGTAAAGTTGCTATCCGGAGCTCTATAACAAGTAAAAATAATTATTTCATTGGATTTTGATTTAGATGGTATTTTTAGGGACACACCGCAAATTTCAAAGTCTTTCTCAATACAGACCACTGGAAGTTTAATGGGTACAGCCTTCAGATCAGGTTGATACCAAATTCCAACACCACCTCCCTTTTGTTTGGACCTGCAGTAGTTAGAAATATTTATTAGTCCATCAAAATGAATTGTCTGTAATTTTGTTGTTGAGCACCATGTTTCACATAAACACAAAATATTTGTTTCGTTATTTTTTATATATTCAGCAGTAATTAAATCCGCTTTGTCTTGATTTAGCGCTTGGCAGTTCATAAAAACAGTTTTATACATCAAATCATTGTAAGTTACCTAGTCGTTTCCGTTGTTTTCTTTATGTGAAAAAACCGATCCACATATGCACCTGCGGGCCACTTAGCTGGATCCATCGCTGTTTTTGCATTTTCTAAGTTTATGCAGACTTTAAACGAACTGTAATGGTTTGGATATTTTGCTGTTAGAGCACTACACTCTACTTCAGGAAAGTGTTTTTTAACATAGGTTTGTAAGGATTTTGGTTGAGTGTTTGCTTTTATTCGAGATACAAATAATGTAAACTTTTTTGGAGCTACATCGATATTAACAATATCGTTTCCTGATTGTACGCCCGTACCAATAATTCCACCTTGTTTGCGGCTTTTACCGCGTTTATATGATAGCACTTTTGTCCAGTCGTCATTTTTAATATTAATTTTTGAACTGTTTTCATTGTTATTGTGGTTTTGAGAGGTAGACGATGTTTCGCTTGTTTGTTTATATTTGTGATTACTGTGATACTGATGTGTTTGGTTATGATCCATTATTTCCTTTGCGCATGCCTCTCCCGACTCTTGCTTATTATTTAGCGTTGTTGCCGATTTGATATTAATTGGCTGCGCGTTTTCATCAGCGGGCAATGTATTTCCCTTCATACTTTGCTTTTTTTCCTGTATGGCGTCAATTTGTATCTGTAATAAATTAATAATAGCCTCTTTATCCTTAATAATAGCACATTTGTCACTTATGATATGATTGCGTTCTTTTAAAATTATCTTTAAAAAAGAAATTTCTTTACGTAGCCTCCCCTCCAGGGTATCAGCAGTGAACTCGCCCGAATCGAGGGCATCATCAAAATCGTCATTACAGCATTTTACCATATTGTCCACTATAATGATTTTGTTTTTTTTCACAACAGAATTTGTGCAACCGTAATTCACAATTCTCACACTGCACTGTATTTGTTATTGCAGATTTGTTGCATAATTTGCAAATATTAGTTGGAGACATGTTTAAAGCAACCTACTTCTTACAATGTTGCCGTCTAATATTAATGGGTAACCACTATCTGCTAGGATGAAAAATCTGCCACATTTTTGCTCCAATGTATTAAATAAAAGTGGGTTTCTAAGCACTCTACTGTCATGCACTGAACCAGGATACCCAATGAACAAATCGATAATTTTTCCCCTATGATCACACACAGCTTGCATCTGCAATTGAAATAAAAGATATATTGATAACAAATTCTCAGTAGTATGTTTTTGGTAGTACCTATTTTAAAAAAGTTCACTTACATGAATTGAAAAATAACCCTTCCTATTTATGTATGAATCTGGGTCAGTTTCTGGTTTATCAATTTTTATGTGGCAACCATCTACAGCTTCTATCACATTTCCAAAACCATTCTCCCTGAAATGTTGTTCACTGACAATTTTCTCATTTTCTGATGGCCACTTTATAACTTCAGGTGACATATTACTCAAAAAAAATTGTAACCCTTTTTGTTATTCTTCCCAAAGAACTTTTAGTTATATCAAACTGGTCTGCTACATCCCTGAAGCTGTCTGTTTGGTGGCCAAGAAACCATAAAAATATTAAAATCTAAAAGTAAAATACAAAGCTTGTTAATTATACTTCGTTGTACATTATATTATAACGATTTTCAAACATTTAGTAACTACTGACCTGGGATGAAGCAGATATGATCCCATATTTCCCAGAATGATTCATAAAATATCTGCTATCTTTAAACTGCTCACTGAGTCTATTCCAATTTTGTCTGGACATTCTGAAGTGCTCAAAGAATGCATCATCACTGTACTCATTCACAGTTTCCTCTAAAACATAATTATTACTATACTCTTTAACACATACATACACATATATGTGTAATAACAAATATTTAAAATTCAACATTCTATGAGGTGTACATATACATACCTATATAATTTCTATTTTTCACTCTTTTGTCTTGGTCGAAAAGCTCTAAATCGTCACTGGAATGACTTGTCACAAATCATCAGTCAAAAGATCGCTGTCACTTATACTTGTATCAGACATCTCTGATCACAAATTATTCTCTCTAATTAATTCGGTAAAAAAATGTGATTAAAACAATCTATCGAATACACGAAGACAAAAAGTAAAAGTAAAATATAAATAGAAACACTTCAACTCTCTCAACACTCTACTAGGTTATAACCACAGATCATACGTTACAACTTATTAAGCATAGAATCGGTAAGTTATTTCTGTAGGCTAAAACTATGGAGTGTAGAGTTAAAGAAGGACAAACTTATATGGGAATAAAACTGAAAAAGTGTCCAGCGGACGGTTTCAAATAAGGAGTTCAAGAAATGACCAGAATGGCGCAAGTGTGACCACAGGGTATGTTATGAAGTTAATTGTCAACGGATTGAAATACACAAATCCTACATTTAGAAGTGAAGCGGCTGAAACAGTGAGAATGATGTAATTATTAGTAAAAATCGTAAATAAAACGTAGAAAACCTGTTATATGAACTTCTCTTTGTAAATGGTTGTTTCCGTTTTTTGTAATATCTGCAAGTAATAAGAGTCTATAATGTGTTAATTGTGATATAAATTAATAAGCGTGTGCCCCAGTTTTGACTTTTTATAAAATGGAGTGATTTTATAACTGTTATTTTCTTATAAAACTTTTTGAAACAAGTAAACAAGTAAACATTGGGAAATATTTGTATATTTGTAATATTTTTATACTTATTAACAAATAGATGTTGGTGAATTAGATGTAATTAAAAATTATTTATTTGTTCATTCTTGTGTTCATATTACATATTTATTTTGAAAAGTGTCCCTTTACAAAGTTGGTGTTTCTACTTCCTTCTCTCTGGATTAAAGATAATTAACAATTCTTTTCATCACTGAATAAACTGCTATAATTAAGTTATCTCTTCTGTTATCATTATGGAACAAATTTCACTTGCATTTTATTCTAGAATAGTTTCTTTTTCAAGGATTCGAACTGTTTCATACACTGGTTTTCCATAATTTTTTCTTGTCTAGGTGCACAAAAAACTCCATTAACTACAATTAAATGACTATTTTTGGCATCTTTCTGCTATAGTTGTATTTTAAATATTTCCAAAGGTACGCCTGGTGAATGTCCCTGGAAAAATATCTTCAGAGCTTTATTGAAGTTCTCGAGTTGATGGACAATGGCCATAATCAATTTAGTAGTTATATAATAATGGGTTCTTCAGAGTTTAATTTATGTAGGATATTTATCTTGAGTCCTAAAAAAATGTGCAAATAAAATTTTGCTTGTAAGTCATTTTTATCTATGTATTTCATTGACTTAATACTTTATCAATGTTAAATATAAATCTGGTTGTTGAACTGTGATGGTTAAATTTGCATTTTTTGGATGTGTATTTTTCACATTAACCAAATTTTATTCACGTAGGTTTGTTCGTAGAAAACTGATTTCTACGAACAAATTACCCGGTCGGTACTAGTGGCTCCCCCAAATTGAAACCATTTTGTGGACACTTTTTCTTACACAGAGTGTGTCCTCCTTTTACTCAAACCTCCATAGCTAAAACCGAACTACGCAGGTCAGAACTATTAGTTTTCAAAAATTTCATGAACTGTTTTGACCGTACATAAAACGATCAACTTTTGGTTGGTACAATAAACTGACGATCTGTGACATCGAACACTTTCAGCTTGGGAGGCTTTTTTAATATTGCGCATGCACTCCGCGATTCATGTACGGTGTATTCATCAAGTAGGGACATACCTATAGTGTCCATAGTGAACGTAAAACATAGGAGATTATTGTCGTTAATTTTGTTTTATAAAAAAGCGCGACATTTGAATTAGCAATGAAAATATAGTTAGATACTATATATTATAGTACGGGTGGCAACCCTAGTCACAGGTCACAGTTGACCCCCTTTTACTTAACCCTCATAACATATCAACTAAAACCTGTTTCTAAATAACTAAAAAATGTATATAAAGCACGGGTAAACAGGTATAATTTTGTAGTATAAAATTTCCGCCACTCCATTAATTTTATATAGGTGCAGCCCAGTTTAATAACGAAAATGATGACGTCAATTTGGTAATTAATTGCTACCAAATTTAACTAACACACAAAACTTCGTAAATGTCATGTGGACTTTTTGCCATTATAATAGTAACATTTAAATTTTGGCTTGTGGTACTGTCATGGCGGATTCAGGCTTCCTTGACACTATTTTTGATTTTCATTAGATTATAAACTTTCTGAAGAAGTTTTTTTATTTCTTTTTAATGATATATTTTATTTGAATAAGAGTGAATAGTAGTTTTAAACAAACATAACTACTTAGGTAAATGTTTTCTGAATATATTAGATATTTATTTATTTGCAATACAGAACCTTAGTGTTTGCAAGGTTGTTACATTTTGACGAATTTCACAGTTTCTGAATTGATTATTTCATTTTAGTTCTCACTTTACATAAATCGAACCTCTATATTTTATGTCGTGAAATCTCGCCTAAACACAGATAACAATAAAGGAGCGGCCAGGGGCCTGTTTTATAATCAACTTGTAACTTGTAGTTTTGTAACTTGTAAAAATTCGTTTCGTAATTCAACAAAATTATTCAACAAGTTACAAATTGTAAAATCGAAAATATCAGTACTCGTATTCGACATGTACATTTCAAATACTAATATTTTGGATTTTACAAGTTGTAACTTGTAGAATATTTTTGTTGAATTACGAAACGAAATTCTAAAAGTTACAAAAGTACACGTTACAAGTTGATTATAAAACAGGCGCCTAAGTGGATAAAGCTCGGACAATGGTAAGCTAGCGTCAAATTATGTCACGTGGTACTGTCAAAAGCTGAAGGCTTTAGAGCATACACTTCTGGAGGTAGCCTGCAATGCATAAATATCATGCCAAGAGTAAATAGAGAGGGCAATACAAAAAGAAAGAGGCTGTTTCACTCGATTGGGACGTGCAGTCAATAAACTACATACTGCGCATAGCTTATTAGTTGCAGCTCACAATCGAGTGAAATAGCCACTTCCCCGTCTCTATTGCCCTCTCTTTCTAGCCTTGGCAGATATTTGTGCATTGCTGGCTACCTGCAGAAGTACAGAAGTACGGTGGTGCAGCCAAAGAACTACATACTGCACATAGCTCATTGGATGCAGCTCCCAATGGAATGAAATAGCCTCTCGCCCTCTCTTGCTAGCCTCGGCATGATATTTGTGCATTGCATTCTACCTCCAGAAGTACAAGCTCTATGCTGAAGGCTGAAGAAGTTTATCAGGCGGTTTGGTTTGAATTAGTAGAACCTCCATGAATTGGAATTTTCGAAATGGCGCCAAACAGTGTTCTCGACGCAGAAAAATGTAGGACCATCCAGAACGACAATTTACGCTATATAAAGTGACATTAATTTCAGGAGTTTTAGTTTTAATGCGTTCAGCTTATTTTGTTGTTATGACTTCGATGTAAATAATATTAGAATCAGCTTTTGGAAATATTTTGATATTTTTATGTGTAAATAAAAGTTTCTAGAAAGTGACAGTGAATATTAGTTTTTTTTTAATAATTAAATTGAACCCACGGAGTTTATAACAATACAAACTGTGATAACCTCATTAAACAGGATTAACAGTTACAATAATTTATCACTAAACTCCTAAAACACAAGTGAAATAGAATTATAAATATAATAAAGAGTATTTCGAATATTTTCGATACAGTATATTGTTATATCCTCCGTGGGTTCAATTAAAATTTAAAAAAACAAATATTCACTCTCAACTTCTAGGAACGTTTATGTACATCAAATATTCACAACAGCTGATTCGAATATCTAAATAATAACACGAAATAAACTCTTCGCAATAACTAACTGACTGCTGCGATAATGGGCCGCTCCTTTTAAAATCAACATTGAATTCTCTCGTACAATCCGGTGACAATTTTACAGTTGTCGAGTTATTTCGAGATGTTTTTTTCTCATCCGAACCTTCTAGCTTTTTTTTTTCTATCCCAGTGATTGATGTCTCTCGGAATGAAACCAGGGACGGAGTTGATAGTTTTTTGTAACACTGCCCTCCCTTTAATTCTAATCGTCCCGATCAGAAACATCCTCTCCATGGCAGGGAGCGAGTCGATCTAAATGGACCTTCAACTTAACCCTGGGGTTTCGAGGGATCCGGTAGACGACGTCATTAAGCCTCTAGACCACCTCGTATGGACCATCCCAGGCTGGTGTAAGCTTTGAAGATTTGTCCTTGCTCCGTTGGGGGTTGTACAGCCAGACTTTGCCCCTCTCTTGGAACCCGACTGAATTGGCTTTAAGGTTGTATCGCGTTTTCATCCGGTCACTGGTGGCCAACATCTGCGTTCGGACTAATTCGTGTATTGTCAGCATGTTAGGTCGGAGCTGGTCGCCATAATCGTTGATGTCTTGGGGAGGTTCTTCGTGGTAGTCAAAAGCCAAATCGCCGAGTAATCGCAGTTCTTTTCCGAATAAGACCCTCGCTGGAGTCAGGCTTGTACTATTATGTACGGCTGAGCGATATGCCAACAGGAATAGAGCTGGGATGCTCTATCACGCTGGTTATTGCTGACGACCTTGAATATGTGTTGTTCCAAGGTCCTGTTGAATCTTTCCACCATTCCGTCTGACTATGGGTGCAATGGTGTTGTTCTCGTTTTCCTGATCCCCAATAACGTGCAGACCTTCTGGAATACATTCGATTCGAAGTTATGCCCCTGGTCTGAATGTAGTTCCATCCAAACCTGTTGAATAGCTGTTCTACTGCACCGTCGCTACCGTGGCTGCCTCTTGGTTGGGAATCACATATGCCTCAGGCGATTAACTGAAGTAATCTATTGCGACCAAAATGTATTTGTTCCCCCTCTCAGACTCGGGAAACGGTCCGGCGACATCGAATTCTCTTAAATGGGACGCCCACATTGTACTGCTGCATTCTGCCCTTGGTCCGGGTCTTCGGGCCCTTACTGGCTGCACAGGTGTCACATTTGAGGCACCAAGCTCTGATGTCTTCGAAGTAATTCACCCTAAATTACTTACGATTTTTTTATGGTAATTTATCTTTGCTATAAGAGACAAAATTAATCAATTTTATTGTGTGGGTACTTTCAGTGGCTTGGTTTTCTTTCGATATATCGATGCATCATGCATCGCCAACTGTAGAAAGCGATATAAACATCGATGTTTTTCCTTTTGACGTATAGATGTTTTACAAACTATTCGTACGGGATTTTGAAGCAGAGCTGTTGGAAAATTCTATAAAAATCTTCATAATCGGTAAAGAAGGATGAAATTCCAAGTTTACTTTTACAAAAGAAAATGATCGCTAAGTACTTATTTTAGACAAGAAGCAAACCAGTTCAATGACATGCTTTAGCACTCGTTTTTTGTACATTTAGTCATATATAGTTTTCCTGAAACTAAAAACAGATTAAATCACAAAACATATTTTTCATACCCGGAAATTCGCAAGTTTGTTGTCATTTCAACCTGAGTAGCAATAATTTTAATATGATTTATTGTAACAAATGCGACACAATATTTAAATAATTAAAATCAACAACAACATCAAGTTGTATGTTCCATACATTTAGGTTGTCTGATGATTTGCAGATGTCACTTTCAAATAAAATGAGTGGAACTATGCTACATTTAAGAATGTTGTTGCTTTTATTGAAAACATTTTACCTGTCTTGATGGTTTACTAATATGTAACGACTTTTATCAGATTTCTTAACCATTGCACTTCAAATATTAACTGTAATGTGCAAAGTTTATGTTTTTTCTAATACTAAACCTAAAAGAACTTTCATTTGATTTTCAATTTTTTTATTATAAATTTTTTTATAATAAATTAATAAATAAAATACATATCTTAAGTAAATTTATTATTTTCGTGAAAATCATTTTAATTACGAAGAATTTTAGTTTATAATTAGAGCAATTATAAACTAAAATTCTTTATTAGACATTATTTCGAAAAATAATTGTCAAAAGTATTGCCCTGAAATTTCGGTTGAAGTAGAGAATAATGGTTTTATTTGATGTGTTTTACGCAAATGAGAATGTATTTTTTTTTTGAAATTCATTACTCCAAATTAATCACTAACTTATTAGAATTATTCGTATTATTTTGTTTTTATACAATATTAATTAGTAAATGTAAAATTCGCTATATCACAAAACAATCATTCAATAAAGAGTAGTACAACCACAGATCATGATCATGGAAGTGAAACTGCATTAGGAACTGAAGTGTTTATCCCCTCCACAACTTCTGCAGCCATGCTTGGAAGTTGGAACTGAGTCAGTCAGCCACAGCCACATTGTCGACACTTTACGAGAGTAGACAGACTGCTTGACGCAGAGTGTATAGACTACTATTTGATCACTGTTTGTTGTGCTGATTTGTAGCATAGTGGGTTTATAGATTTTCCTCACTGGCAAGTAATTTAGTCTACTGTTTTGGTGACTTTTGACAGTGCTCCCGTTTTTGTAATAACTGTGTTGTGATATGTTGTTCCTCTTCATTAGGGCTATTTTGATAGAGCAATTTTGATGAATAGTGGCAATAAGGAATAGTTGAATCTCGGATCAGCAGAACACAGAATGTGGTGAGTACAGAAATTTTATTAAGACTGCGAAAAACTTATAAATAGAATGTGTATCATTATATTTTTATATCCATTAAGGAATGAAGAGTTGGTCAACTATATATATATATAAAGCTCTTAATTAAAGAACAAAGAGTTAACACCTTTTAATTTGCCCACCTTCAGACTGAATCCCGTTAATTATTCAACCTATATATATATTCAGCCTGAAGGTGGGCGAATTAAAACTACGTGTTCACTCTTTGTTTTTTAATTAAGAGCTTTCGAAGAGTTTCTCTTCTTCATCAGTTCAATACTACAATGTTTTGGTTAAATTATTATATGTTTTACACAATATGATAAAAATACTTACAAACTTGAGGTTAAATATACAGCAATCCAAAATAAAACAGTATAAAAGAATCATCTACTCAAATGTACGAAAAAGGTTTATATGGATGACAGAAAATTTTAATTGAAGTCAAAGAGACACATAGATATACTTCAAAATATCATGGAAATGGTGTAAGTTGAATGAAGTTGCCAAATAATATAAATTTTTTATAGGATATTCCAAAAATATTTCTTTAGAAAATAGATATTTAATTTAATGATTAATAATAATTTAACCAATACATTGTAGTATTGAACTGATGAAGAAGAGAAACTCTTCGAAAGCTCTTCATTAAAGAACAAAGAGTTAACACGTAGAACACGTAGTTTTAATTCGCCCTCCTTCAGGCTGAATCCCGGTAATTATTCAACCTATATCGAACAACCAGCCGTTATTCCTTCATATATATATTAATCTGGTTGGTATTTTCGAAGATTATTAATATAAATAAAATGAATATAAAGAACATAAAATAAAAACAACAAACATATTATTATCAAAAAACCTTTCAAAATATAATTATTTTTGGATGCGAAATGTTTTCAACAATTTTTTAAACATTTTTCTGTTTTCTTTATCATTTCCTTCAAAACATGATTGCTTCTATTGAAACAATCCGTTATTGCATAAATTGTTCCGTGTTTACTTGGTCTTGATAGTTTACCTTGCCTTAACTCTCTTTGGCGCTACTGATTGTCTTTCTGTATCATATACTAAACCCCCGCGGGGGGCAAGGAGGTCAGGATAACGTTGTCTTGTTGTACTTTCATTTTTGGTGAACCCTCAACGAAAAGAAAAAAGTATAAAATTATACATTTTCATAAGTTTATTAGTATTTCTACCTACCTATATATATATATATATATATATATATATATATATATATATATATATATATATATAATGAATGATGAGAGATTTGTACTTCTATCAACAAATTTTGATAAATGAATTAACAAATATTGAAAAATGTGTATCTCTTTGTAGACAATTAATGAATAATGAACAATAAGTGCTTCTTAGATGCAGTTAACAAAATTGTCTTTTATAAAATAAACAAGTTAATAATTATAAAGGATACATGTCATTATTCTCTTTCCAGTTTTTAAACGTACTAACATTAACAAAAAAGCTGTATACTCCAGAATATCTTTCGGCAATTTGAGACACAATATTTCTGAACTGTCCCTTGGGTGCATATTTTCAAGATTAAGGTGCCTTGTAAACTGGTCCAGTTTGTTGGGATAAATCATGCTGCTAGTATTTAGTACCACAAGATTAGTGAATAGTGCCAGTGAGCTATAAACGTTTTGATTTTTTCTGTGCTTTTTTACATCCATGAATGAAGAGTTGGACAACTATATATTAACTTGATATTGCTCGCAAATAGCAATTCAAGTACCATAAAAAGAATATAAATAATATAAAATAAAAATAACAAACATGTTATTATAAAAGAAACCCACAAAACTGTAACAGTGTTTAGGATAAGAAATATTTTCAACATTTTGTAAACATTAAAACAAACATTCCATTTCCTTCAAAAGATTATTACTTCTATTGATAGAATCCGTTAGTGCATTAATTGCTTTAATTCTCTCCTGTTCAATGTTTAGTTTGTTTAACTCTCTGTGATGGCACTGATTTTCTTTCTGTATTAAAGTTGTGTGGAAATGTCCTTGAGGTGAATATTTGCAAGACAAAGGTGCCTTGTACAGTGGTCCACATAGTTTAGAGACATCATTCTCCTGGTACTTGTATTGTAAGGTGAGTGAATAGTGTTAGTGTTTTGTTTTTTTCGGTGCTGGTAGAACAAACCAAAACTGCGGATGGAAAATCTATGTTTAAAATAGTGCCATATGAAACATCACTGGCAAAGTACTATAAAATTTCCAAGTAATCTTCACTTCGACAGTTTTTCTTTTTTATTTTAAGAATCCTCAATTCTTATGAAAGTCTATTTTAAATTACTAAATTTCTGGTCAAGTACATTTTCATGCACCTTGTATAGCAGGTCAGGTCTTGAACAGTTTCTTGTCATAAATGTTTTTTCTTTGATTTGGGATTTCGAAACATACTCTTCTTTTCTTGTATTCTTACAGAAGGAACAGTATTTTCTTATAGTTTTTGAATTTGTTGTTATCCATACATACATACATTTCTCTTTGTGGTTTGAAATCACAGCAGTTGGTAGGACACACCAAAACGATGGAATATTTATGCTAAAAATATTGCCCATTTGCAGAGCAGATAAATCTATTGTTGCACATCATGTTTTAGAACATAACACTCCGGGGATTCAACTTTATAATGAGTTAAACAAGTAAATAATTTTAGGGAACTGGATTCTTAGGAAAGCATAATGTTATATAAAAATAATAGACTAATGAATTCCGACAAGGGTCCGATCCCATGGAGTTCATTGTATAGTTTACTTTGTAAGAATCCATAAAAACGGTATTAAAATGTCATTACTTCATAATGTAGGGTGAAAGGTATGTAATTAAGGATTATCCTAATATACATAATTTCATTATACAAAAACTTTGCATTATCTGGGAGATCTGTTATTTAGAATTCAGGTACTTGGGATTTATTCTTTGTAGTAATTACTGTACGTTCCTAATAGTTTACAGGTAGGTATAAATTAGAGAAAATTGTAATTTAGATTTATTTTGGTTTACTCATTGATGATAAAAGTTGTTGAAACAACGTTGAGTGTTGAAAATAAAGGTTTGGTGTTAGGGTGCAAAACTGTGTTTTTAGATTTGTGACATACCAAAGGTTCTACAGCATATCCACTAGGTTCAACTTTATTATATAAGTCTGCTTCTAACTTCAATGCTGTTGCATAAGATTCATTTTTAAACTTTAAAATTTCAGCTGTGGGGTTATCATCAAAAGAAATTTCACGGGTACTAAATTCATATTTTGAAAGCTAGAATATTCCACCATGTTTAAATTTTCCTTTGAAAGTGGAAACCAACAATATTTGCAAATGTAGCAAGTTTTCGTTTCTCTAATACGAGTATGGACAATGTTATAAACAATGATTTAATTAAGGTGAAAAGGGTGTCCCAAAAGTCCCGGAACGGCATTTTATCTCGGCGGGAAGGCATTTTAGAGAAAAATGTTTCAAACAAAGCTTATAGGATTCGTCCCTGGCTATCGAATTGTGACCTTGAATGTGACCTTGACCTTGTCCTTCAAGGTGAATTCGATTTTTTCAAACGGGACAACATATTTCTGACCTCGGAAATGGAAAGATCGGAAAATTTTACGTTCAAATATGTCCTTGACCATTTTTAAAACTTGACCTCTGGTGGTCAGTAAGGGTGTTCCAAAAGTCCCGGAACGGCATTTTATCTCGGCGGGAACGCATTTTAGAGAAAAATGTTTCAAACAAAACTTATAGGATTCGTCCCTGGCTATCGAATTGTGACCTTGAATTTGACCTTGACCATGACCTTCAAGGTCAAGTCGATTTTTTCAAATGGGACAACATATTTCTGACCTCGGAAATGGAAATATCCGAAATTTTTACGTTCGAATATGTCCTTGATCATTTTTAAAACATGACCTCTGGTTGTCAGTAAAGGTCAAGTCAAGGTCAAGAACAACTTCGTTGCGTAGCTCGTCAAATATGGGTTTAAAAAATGTGTATCATTATATTTTTATATCTACTAATGAATGAAGAGTTCGGCAAATATATATTAAGTTGATTGTTATGAATGTTAAACCTCAACTTAATGTGATTTAACTGTATGTGAAGTTTTTTATAAAACGGTTTTTGGATATCGTATATATATTTTAAATAACACGAGATTGTACTTAATACTCGAATGTTTAATAAAATAATTAGGAGAAAATCAGTAGAGTACAAAAAAAAGATTACAATGAACACTTAAAAAACTTAATTAATGCTTCGAGTGTCGCGAAAGATTTTTACAACGTTTATTTTTCACGACTCTCTTAAGACGACTCGTTTGTTTCGAGTTTCTTAAACGACTGAGTTTGAAAATACATTTTTTCAAAGAAGAAAAATCCTCCGGTAAGCTTCGATTCCCTAGTCCAACCCATCTTTACTTCAAGATCTTTCCCTATTGGTTAATTATTCTAGTACGTTCTCATTTCCAGGAACACCCAGATGGTCAAAATAATTTATCCCTCTGACCCTGCCAATAAAAAAAGGTTCTTGCTCAGCCTTTCGAATTAGCGGGGGCCTACAAATGAATTGGTTCATTGATTGTTGAAAGTCTACTATATTAGATGATGCTGAAATTATATTCTCTGATTCACTTGTGCTTTGTAAGTTTAAATTAAGTAATATCGGTGTTTGTTGCTCCACCTTCAATGGGATCAAAACGTGTTTTGTTTTCATATGTCGGGTTAAATTACCATTCGATCCCCCCGCAGTACTTATGGACGCCGAACAATAGTTATATTTTGATTTTTTTGTATCAGTGTCTTCTGTGAAATGACTCCACATGGTGCTATGTTTTCTTTTTGAAGGCATATTAAACAATAACCTAAAACAAAATGTTACATTAACCAAATACGTGAACTGTTGTTTAAGTGTATTACGGAAATTAATTAATAGATCAATAGCTATTTTACATTATAAACATATTGCATTACCTGATGAAAACCGTGTTTTGCTTTATCCTTTTATATCTCATATATCTGTGCTCTCATCTATTAATACACTAAAGTGATTTTCTCTAAGAAATTTAGACAAGTCAAAAGTTTCTTGTTCTCCAATAATGTTTTTTATTAAGTTAATAGTTTTTGTACGACCTACTCGAACATCGTGTAAAATAGTTGAGTCGGGAAAACATTGTTTCAAAACAGGTATTAACTGCTCAATCAATTGAAAGTCTACATTATGGTGTGCAAATACATTTGACAGTCGAATTTCAGCTTCAGAAACTTTCCTATCATGTAAAGTATAAGCTTTAAAAAAAGTTTGAATTGTGTGCGAACTTTTAATATTTTTTGCAATGTTTTTCTTATGTTTGGCCGTTGCTGCATGTTTTTCCAAATCAGACTTCCCACATTTCAGTTCCGCGTTGCAAGCCAGGCACATACACAGGAGTTTATCGTTAGGGTGAGGTTTCAGCCATTCTTTGAATAGAGAATTTTCAAGCCACTCGTCCTTAAATTTTTGACTATATAGTTTTGTTTGGATTCTTGCCCGATTTTTAATTTTTTTACTGGCGTTGAGGCACTTGATGTTGTAGGACGGTTCCTATTATGACAATTTCTTAGATAAGAATGGATTAATATCAAAAACTTAATAATTACGTTCCGTCTGATTCACTGGAACTCAGTTTATATATTTAACACTGTGTTTTATGGTAAAAAACTAAACACTAAACCTTTATTGATTTTCTCTCAAAGAATAGCGGAATATAAATTCCATGTAAGTCATGAATCTGATTACGTAAAAGCGCTGGTGGGTGTATTTATAGTCTCGGATAAAAAAGTCACATACTATTTTCGGGGAATAACCTCTTTAGAACGCTAATATTCTCTGGGAACTACCTATGTAGAAAACGTAACTTCACAAGGTGTTGTTTGAAACATTCCCTAGCATTTAGTGTGGTATTGTTACTTACTAATAGATGTCCCATATGAACAAATTTACAAAATTAGCACATAACTATTTGCGTCATTTAAACAAAAATTAACTTTATAAAATTTTAAAAATTTCCTAGATATTTTGCTAAATTCCCTTTTTTCATAAAAAATCCCTAGAACTAGGTAAAAAATCCCTAAATTGGCATCACTGCATGGAAGTGAAACTGCATTAGGAACTGAAGTGTTTATCCCCTCCACAACTTCTGCAGCCATGCTTGGAAGTTGGAACTTGGAACTAGGGATGCAATATCGCTCTGAAAAATATCGATATTTGAAATATCGATATTTACACGAGGGATATCGATGTTAAAAATATATCGGTCTCAAGACCGATATATCGATATTTCTGACGATATTTAAAAAAATATATTGAGTTTGGCCAATTTAATGTCAAACATCGTTTGTTTTACAAATCTTAGAATAGAAATAAAAATAAGTCTACTAGAAATACCTATTTAGCACTAAACTATTGTTTTAAAAATTAAAATAAAAACACAAGACAATGTTTATTTCTTATGACTTTTTTGAATTCTTAAATTGAATCACTCACTTAGGTTTTTCTCATATTTAGAAAATGTTATAGAGAAATTCACGTTTCAAACATCAAAAGCGTACAGGCGGGAATCGAACCCGCTCCATTACGAATGCGCCTTACTGCCCTGTACACTTTTGATGTTTGAAATGTGAATTTTTCTATAACATTTTCTAAATGTTTATTTGTTTTTATTTAAAAATCTCGAGATAGAATTAAGAAAAAGAAGCTTAGATAGCCTTGTATCTAGAAATCTATTTCTTTCTTGGGTAATGGTTGCTCCGGCTTCTGAAAACAATCGCTCGCTTGGTACTGATGTGGCCACAATAGGTAGATAAATCCTTGCAATTTTGCCAAGCTTTGGAAATAATGATTTCATATCTTCCCAAATTTCAATAGCATCTCTTTTTATTGTAATTGGTGGTGTAACTGGAGATGAAAGGTACATCTGAACTTCCGTTTCACTGATTGACCCTGGCATGGCTATAGCAGATAATTTATTTTTCATATTTTTGTGGGTCAATTGCTTGTGATATTTCCAGATATCAAAATCAGAATCATCTTTATCAGATTCATCCGAAGTGTCACTCTTTTTTCCAGGCGAGTTGTTATATTCTCGTGCATATTTATTTAGGTAGCTAATAACTTTGCTTTTAGCCACGGCATCTTTGAAATGCATGAATTTAAATCTAGGATCCAGAGTAGTTGAGATGGCAAGGATTGAGGAATGTTCAAGGTTATCAAACCTTCTCGATAGTTATTTTTTCAATTCCGCTTTAAATTGAAGAATTATTTCGTTCTTCGGGTTCATATTGTCAAGTACTTCGCAGACGCAACTGACAAGTGGAATCACTTTGCTGACCGTTACATAACTATCTCCAGAAAATTCTTTAGTTAATTTCTCAAAAGGACAAAGTAATTCAATAATTTCCTTAACGCAGTCCAACTCACTGCTGGTTACCATTGGTGGTGCTTCCGGTCGAGTCAAAAGAATTGCTCCTACAATAGACACCAACTCCATGAATCGTTCAAGCATATAAAAACAAGAGTTCCACCTTGTGCGAACATCGAGTATCATTTTTTTTATTTGACCTTGTTTTAATCCCAGTTCCATTTGTTTCTTTCCCAACTCGTCACTTGCATTGACGCTTTTCTTGATATACTTGACTATTTCACGAACTTTGCCTATTAATTCAGTGCAATTTTTCGCATCATCAATAGATTTAGTTACTACCAAATTGATCGTGTGGGCAAAGCAGGGAATAATTTTTTTCTCGCCAAACATTTCCCGATTGACCTTCATAACTGTGCTATCATTGTCTGTGACAACAGCTGAAACTTTATCAATAGAAATGTTCCATTCTGCAAAAACAGCAGCGAGTTTTTCATGAATGTAGACAGATGTATGACTTTCGGTCATCTCTAAAACACCTAAAGTTCCACTGAGGAGTTGAGACTTGTCTAGAAAATGAATAGTCACACCTATGAATGATTTGTTTTGCATTGTTTCAGTCCAAATATCATATGTAATGCAATAGCTTTCAGCGTTTTTTATTTATGTTTTAAAGATCTGACTCATTGCCTCATACTTTTCATCAATCCTGGATTTTATTGTCTCTCGGCTTGGTACCTTGTACAATGGACACACTTCTTTCATCAGTTGAACAAAACCTTTGCCTTCTACAGTGGAAAATGGTTTATTATCCATTATTATAAAGTTTGTAATGGCCTCAGTAATTTTTTTTGATTTTGCTCCATCTTGTGTAGTAATGCTTTTAATATTGTTTATAAAATCATCAACGTTTGGCTGTGAAATTTTCTTAGATTGAATAACAATGTCTGACGACTGAATCTTGCGATGATGGTGAAACTAAATTTTTGACAATGTCGTCTGACGTACTGTTTGACGCTGGTATTGGTGAAGAATCAGCGTGATGAGCGCTGGTACGAGATGAGGATGCGGTATCTTTGCCCATAAAACTAGTGATATTGCTCATTTTGCCCTCTTGATGCAAATATCGTTCTCTTTCAATTGGTGAGAATGTGTATTTTCTAAATGACTACGCAAATTAGTAGTATTACCTGAAGTTTTTAAGTTCTTATTACAAATCTTGCATATAGCTTCTTTTTCACCGTTTTTATTAAAGTAGTTCCAAATTTTGCTTTTTAATTTTTGAGGTGGCATCGTTCTCTGTGAATAAGAAAAACACGAATGATATAATACACATATCTAAGTACAGAAATTTTTAGGTAAATATAAATATTTTAATGGACCAGTTTTTGTATGCTCTGCAAGAACTGGTTCCTGGTCTATGTTTCTATACCTATGTATACGTATAATAAAAAATATTTATACATGTATGTATATTCTATTAAGTATATCAGATATCTAGTCGCCGTAACACAAGTTTCGAACTTAGCATGGGGCTAGATATTGGTGTGTGAATTGTCCAGAATATTTATTTATTTTATAAAATAGTTCATTAATTTTGTTAAAACGGTAAACTATGTACTTAATTAAAACTATGTACTATCAAATATAACTATGTACTTAATTAAAACTATGTACTATTAAATATAAATCATCGAGATTTATCATACATGTCTAAGTAAAGAAATTTTTAGGTACATATAAATATTTTAATATTTTATAAAATACTTCATTAATTTTGTTAGAACGGTAAACTACGTAATTAAAACTATGTACTATCAAATATAAATCATCGAGATTTATCACACATCACATTCACATCACTAATTTTAGTCCAATCGTTTTTTTAAGTTGGCAAACTGGATTCCAGATTCTGGAATCCCTACTTATTTACAAAATGACGTCGACGCGTCATTCGGGAAAACATAAACATTATAATTAACTTTGAGTATGTAGCTAAATAAATAACAACAAAATGTAATCAACTCACCTCCAAGAAAAATCCGATAGGTACAACAGTCAAAAACAAATCAATATATACACCAATACTTTGTTTATTGCGTAAGCGTCGTAAGCGACGAAGGCCAAACGTGATGTGTGTTAAGCTAGCAGAGCCATTTCATAACGCCCAAATGGGACCTACTCCAGAATTTATTGCTAATTTATTGCTAATTTATTACGCAAAAATTAAATTTATTGCTCCCACCCCTCCCGAGAAACAGTGGCTATGCTAACTTTAGACTAAAGTTAGCACAGCCATATTCTATATCTCCGGAACGAACAGCGCTACCGAGGTGATGTTGGTGGCGTATTTTATTGCTAATTAATTGCTATCGAATGGCACTAGAGCAAATAACCAAAAAATACCCCTTCATTCCCTACTGAATTTCTCACCCCCCGACAATTACGAAGAAATTTTATTTCAATATTTTGTGTTGTTTAAAATCAGTAGACTTTTAATTGCTAATTAATTGCTGAAGTTTTACCATCATTACGATTTCATTCCTCCAACCCCTTCCGAGAAACTGTAGAGACGCCAACTTTAGAATAAAGTTAGCATAGCCACATCTATATCTCCGGAACGAACAGTGCTACCGGGGTGATCTTGGAGGCGTATTTTATTGCTAATTAATTGCTATCGAATAGTACCAGGGCGAATACCCAAAACCTACCCCTTCATCCCCTACTCATGTTCTCACCCCCTGACAAGTAACAACAATATTTATTTCAATGTATTTTGTTATTAAAATCAGTAGACTTTTAATTGTTAATTAATTGCTAAAGGTCTACCTTCGTTACGATTTATTGGTCCAACCCCTTGAGAGCCAACTTTAGACTAAAGTTAGCATAGCCATATTCTATATCTCCGGAACGAATAGCGCTACCGAGGTGATCTTGGTGGCGTATTTTATTGCTAATTAATTGCTGTCAAATGGCACTAGAGCAAATAACCAAAAAATACCCCTTCATCCCCTACTGAATTTCTCACCCCCCGACAATAAAGAAAAAATTTTATTTCAATATTTTGTGTTGTATAAAATCAGTAGACTTTTAATTGCTGAAGTTTTACCCTCATTACGATTTCATTCCTCCAACCCCTTCCAAGAAACTGAGGACACGTCAACTTTAGACTAAAGTTAGCATAGCCACATCTATATCTCCGGAACGAACAGTGCTCCCGGTTGATCTTGGGGCGTATTTTATTGTTAATTAATTGCTATCGAATGGCATCAGTGCAAATATCCAAAAACTACCCCTTCATCTCCAACTGAATTTCTCACCCCCTGACAAAAAACAAAAATTTTATTTCAATGTTTTTCGTTGTTAACTTCAGTAGACTTTTATTTGCTAATTAATTGCTGAAGCTCTTCTTTCGTTACGATTTTTTTCTGAGATACTGTGGTTATGCCAACTTTAGACTAAATTTAGCATAGCCATATCTATATATCCGGAACAAATTACGTTATCGGTATGGTCTTGGGGGCGTATTTTATTGCTAATTAATTGCTATTGAATGGCACTAGAGCAAATACCCAGAAACTACCCCTTCATCCCCTACTCAATTTATTACCCCCTGATAATTAACAACAATATTTATTTCAATGTTTTTCTTTGTTAAAATCAGTAGAGTATTAATTGCTAATTAATTGCTAAAGTTCTACCCTTGTGACGAGTTCATTTGTTCAACCCCTTCCATGAAACTGGCTATGCCAACTTTAGACTAAAGTGAACATAGCTATATCTATTGGGGTGATCTTGGAGGCGTATTTTATTGCTAATTAATTGCTATTGACTGGCACCAGAACAGTAACTCAGTAACTCTACCCCTTCATTCCCTACTCAATTTCTCACCCCCTGACAATTACCAAAAATATTTATTTTGAATGTTTTCGTTGTGAAAATGTGTAGACTTTTAATTGCTAACTAATTGCTGAAGATCTACCTTTGTTACTATTGTTGTTTGTTACGTCATACTTGTATTTTTCGATGACATTTGTATCGTTTGTGACCTCGTCTCAAAAATATTATATGTCCAACGTATTATTCAAGGACATTTGTATGTTTTGGGGGACAGGACTCAAAAAAACATTATACATGTACAGATTCAAATAGCTTTGATTCTAGACTGGAAAGACCACTTCATCCGTTGCAGTTTAAAGCAATTTAAGTATTATTCTAAACAAAGGTTCTGATATGAACATAACAACAGGTCTTAATACAGTTCTGACCTTGATTATTAAGAAATTGATAAGGAAAACATAAACTAATTAAAGGACCCATCTTTCAACCTTACTCATGAAGTTATTACTGCATTAAACGGTGTGCAAACGAAAACTGGGAATAATGTTTAACGAAAACTTTGAAACAAATACAAGTTGAGTTGAGTTATTTGAGGACATTTATGTATCCAAAGTATCATATGAGGACGGTTACTATCTCATCTCAAATCAACATGAATACTAAGCATACCATCATTATCTCGCGTTTAAATGAGTTCTGCTAGGTAGGACTATATGAAATGAGATTTTATACTTAAAAGGTTGATAAATATACTCTTAACATTTGTCGGTGAATAAGTAGTAAAACATCATTAGTAGAAGTATTGAGATGCAAGATATAGTAAAGAAGTAAAAAAGAACAATTAATTTAAACATGTAAAGTATATTTTCAATAATGAAAAAACACCCGACATGCTATTAGGAAAGAATGAAAATAATTAAACTTGAGCTGGAACCTGCGGTTTTACAGACCTTCAACAGAAGCAACTATCGACACTGTATGTTATATTTTTCAAGCACATAAATTATTCACTGTAATATCAACAAAGAAGTACAGATTAATTAAGAAATGTATCATTCATTTAAAATTGTTAATATTGGAACCCATGAGAGAAATTGAATGGAATTAATGTTAAATATAAAATAGCGTCTCAACCAGTTTAATACACTTTTTAAAGAGAAAATTTCGAATATTTATTGTTTATGAACAATCTTTTGTTATTGTGAATTAATTATTTTAATAGTATGCAAGTTCAGTTCGGCAACGCTGTTCGTTCGGGGAAACCGAAGAATGGCTTGAAACGTTCTTGTTATTGTTTTGCAGGAAGTAGATAGTTTTTTGGGTGCAAGGTCCACTAAATTCACCGAATCGGACTCGGAAGTTTCGTTTTAAATACTAAAGAAATTGAAATTGAACACTTGTGAACAATTTAGTAAATACGTATTTTGATTATCAAATTTTGTTTTCTTCGGCATAGAGTCTGTGAATGTCAGTTATAAAGAATTAATATCAATGTAACTATGATTACTTTTATGTTTTTTTGGGCAATAACACCACAATCGAAATAAAACGACGTATATTGAAGGAAAACCAAACGTTTCAAAGAATAGACTATTCTTAAATAAGGTAAAAAAATATGTGGATAATATAAAAAAATAGAAATTAGAGGGAGAGGGAGAGATAAGAATTCGCTAACATAATCAATAGAATTGTACCGTAAATCAGATAAAATAGAATGTATGTCAGAAAATAGTTATTAATTTCACACGGTTTCTAAACGGTTTTTGTTTTAAGCCAGTTGAAGTCCGTTCTTTTTTAAATATAAATTGTAAGACTTTATACGGTGCTATATATGCAGATTGGTGCACTTAACCCTGCGTAGGGCGCGGTCTGGGATTCTCAAGATCGGGGTGCGGTGAGCCTGACAGGCACATCACGGGAAAAAATCCTTAAAATCCCTAAAATGTCAAATTAAATTAAACCCAAATTCACCGATGATCTTCAGGGTGTAAACAATAAAGAAAACTTTTTTTTTAGTTTTGAGTATATATTTATGCACCTACAAAAACAAATCAAGAAAATGTAAATTCGTAAATCATCTTTCAAATATAAATCCAAGTAGGGTATTTTATCCTCGAAAAAAATTATAAAATCTGGTCAGACATGAAGTTGAGATGTTTGGGGATTAAAATCAGTCGGAATCGTCTTCATTCAAAGCCGTTTGAGGTTCGCAAGTGCAGGCGGAAAAGCATGCTGTGCACAGTGGTTTCGCATGAGAAAGGCATATTCCTCGGTTGCATTTCCCACAGGAATAGTTTGTGAGTCGGCGTTTTCCCGTTTCCACCGTGCAGTCACAGCATCGTGACCTTTTTTTGGGGGGTGGGGGTGATTTTGCACTATCACCAACCGGAAGGAATCTCTTGAGACGAAATTGTAAGGAGGTGTGTAGTCCGGATGACATCTGACTCCTCCGCTGGAGTTGTCCAATACACAGTTCATGTGCCAATACTTTGAGAAAAACTCTTCGGGGCATTGGTTCCAAATTATTCCCGAGGTGAATAACCAAGGAATTGATCCCACCCAGGTTCAACATGGCATAGAAAATAATCATCGGCCATCGCTGGGAATTTCTCTGAACGTTGTATGTGGCGCACATTTGGTCTGCCGTGTCCACTCCACTTTTGTGAGCATTGTAGTATGTGATGATCTCAGGTTTTGCTTGTTCTCCAGTACTTCCATCAATAGCGTTGGTATCGTGCGTCGAAGAAACGAGGATCACACATTTATTCTTGCGTGGGACATAGGATGCCAACACTTTTCCTTCACTGAAGCCGAAAAGACTGGAGTATTGTGCTCTCCCTCTTGTGTTGACAAACTCTGCAGGCAAGACTCGCTTATTTTTTCTTACTGTACCCACATAAGAGATCTTTTTCTGTTTCAATAAATTGATGAGGGCGAAATCGGTGAAAAAGTTGTCTGCTACGATGTTACGTCCACTTCCAAACACAGGTTCGGCCAGACGCATCACCACATCACTGGGTTTGTTACTCAACTGGAATGGACCTTCTGGCTGCCGTCCCACGTATACCTCTAAATTGAGGGTGTAAAACATCCTGGAATCCACAAGAGCGTAAATCTTAATGCCATACTTATTTGGCTTTGAAGGGATGTATTGGCGGAAGGGGCACCGTCCTCGGAAACCAGGTAACATCTCATCAACTGTGACGTTTTCTCCAGGAATGTAACACTTCTTACAGTTCTGGACGAACATTTCAAACACATCACGAATGGGGGCAAGGCGATCAACTTCTTTTCGTTCTCTCCTGGTACTTCGGTCGTCAAAACGGAGGCAACGAAGCAGGAACTTGAATCGTTTCACATTCATAACAAGCCCAAATTTTTCTATGCCATCACCATTCTTACCCCATAATTCATCCAGAAACAGACGGTTGGCTTTATAGGCCCCTGCCAAATACAACAAGCCAATGAAAGCTTTTAATTCAGTCAAATCTGTAGGTTTACCGTCTCTCTCCCTGGCAAAATTATCCTTCACGGAATCGATGTGATCGTTAGTGCATTTGACTATTATTTCCAGCATTTCGTCTGGAAACAGATTTCTCCAACATTCTGAAGCAGTTTTGGCACTCTTTGCAGCTCCTTTCACTCCAGGAAGGTGAGTGATCACGTTATGGCTCGAACGCCGTCTCCTAAGTGGTGGATCCTTGTACCACTTGGTGGATTGGTCACGCCCATAAAAAAATCTGACATACCTTCATCTTCCTCTTCACTTGGGGGCTCATCAGCTTCCTGTTCACTTTCCGTGCCCAACTCTTGCTCTTCAATTTCATCCTCGGAAGAAATGTCGCTCTCCTCGCCAAGGTCTTCAGTAAATGCTGGATCCTCATTATCTTCTCTCAGCAACAAACTCCTTATTTCGTCCATGTGAGTTGGGTTGGATAAGTTATACATTTCATTACTCATTTTGCACAAGTCTATAACAAAGGAGAAAAAAAACAATAAAAATCACTGAAATGATGACAAGAAGACTACAGGAAAAAGCAATTTCCTAGGAAAGGGGCGCGGTGAGCCTAACAGGCACATGTCCCCATTCTCACTAGGTAATATTACACGAACAAAAATTTCAATGTTATAGGTTGTAAAAAACACAAACAAAACAGTTTTTTATATTAAAAGTGAAAAATACTGACCTTGAATTTGCAACGTAATTGAGCGCGGTGTGCCTGTGAGATCAAAATAGTTGTGACGCTCCTCCTAGACGGTCTGAGGTGGACTGACTGTGCAGTTTGGCACTACCCCGCTAAGACAGGAAACTACTAGAAGAGGGAGGTTTCGCTTGACCCTTTGAAGGGAGGGATTCGGGAAAAACCGAAGCCTGTGCCTGTCAGATCGGCCGCGCCCTACGCAGGGTTAAACATTTTAAGACAAGACTACCTTTGTACTTAGTAATGTTTAAGAATGTATAATTGAGTGAGATTAGTTCATAGAAAGTGTTTTTCTACTGTTTGTTTTAGTTATGATGAACATCAACAATTAGTTATTTAAACGCCAATAAAATAATGACATCTAGAAACGTATTTTATTTTGATTTGAAGCAGTCTGGGATATAGTTGTGAAAATACAAGAAAATGCTTGAATGTGAATTTTTTAAACTATGAATATTATTATCTAGGCTAACCTCAACAATTGAAAACTACTCAGCGTATAGGTATTTGGTCAATATATGGTTAGCATATACCTAAGTAAAGAGACAAGATTTCGAAGTTTGATTATTTATTTATAATAAATAGTACAAATACCAGATGCTAATCATACTGAACAAACGGAGACAACTCATATTAATTTTTTTGTTAATTTTTGGCTCTACTTGAATATGTTAGTTAGGAGATAGAAGGTCTACTTCACCACAACTAATACGAACTATCATGTGTCGTGGAGTTTAATATTTCAATAAGCGGTATTAAAAAATGTCACCAAATTGCGGTATAATTTAAATTGACTATCGGCCTGAATATAGAAAATTTCCACAACTTTTAAAGAATATGTTGAATAATCAATATTCACTCAAAAATTACAGTTAATAACATCCTAAAAAGTCAGATATTTGGTCGAATTGTTTCATCGAAAATGTTTGTATTTTAGTAAAAAACCTTAACTAAAAATTCCGAAATCCAAAGATTAAGTTACTAAACTGAATTCTACATAAACTTTATCAACAATCAGATGTTGAAACATAATTAAATCAAATTCCTTCAATAAAAAAAAACTAACTAACTGTAAGATTTTTTCTATACCAAACTATATTACTCTATTTGTTGAAATCAATTATTAATTTAAAGAAACAGTTAAAAATATGACATTGTTTTTTACGTGTATGATTAAAGTAGAATACTTATCGAGAATTGAAAACTAACTTCGTTTTATTTTGAGACACACTCTATCTCATTTCAGTAGAGCTTAGATTTTGCCTTAAATGCCTGTTTTATATCTTTCGGGCTTCAGCAATACAACAAAATAAGAAATGAGCACATCAATTAAACCTTTAACTTCAATTACTTAATTTCAGTTTGGTAAAATCCTTACTTATATTATTCAGTATGTGTATATTTAACATGAATATTTCTTCTATTACAATACAGATCAATCACGATTAATATCATGTTCGATTGTTCTTGTAAAATTTAATAATACTGAAAATAATTTAACGTAATATGCACGCCTTTGTTGAAGTACTGCTGAACTTAATATATTTAAGGATAAAATACTACCACTATTCATGTTTTCTATGAATATTTTTTATGCACCATCTGCCGACGGAAGAACTGCCTCAAATAATCCTTCTAAGAAAAGTTGGTAAATAAATACTCAAATTACAGCATTATCATCAATAGTCTTTCCTATATATTTTCGTTTTTAAAATACTTTCAGATTTTATTTTTAATTCTTCATACATTGGAAAGTGTTTTACATATTTTCAGATCCGAAAATAACTGTCCCAAATACTTTACATAAAACAATTTATTGAAAGTTAACTACAATTGTCGGAAAATACAACATGCATAGTAAGGTGAATAATGATAATAAGGTAAATAATGACTCAGTTAACTTTTAAGTTGAATCCACCTGTATATCGATAATTTTGACTTATTATTCGGAGAGACACTTTATATTTTTTCGCAGTAATGTAAATTCCCAATATTAGATCGAGTCTTTTACAAGATTGTCAAACGTTCTGATTTGTACCGTATATTAACGATAAGTGATTTAAATGTTTTAAACTTTATCTTAATAGTATATTTTTAAATAACGTTAAATAAATGATGTTTTGGTGTGTCTTAGCACTGCCGAAATTATAATAAAGTTTTTTTTTCTTATAGGTATGTTCCTACATTGTGTAGTATTGTTTGGTACCTATATTATGTTACTTACATGGAGTAACCAATAGCATCATTCGTATACTTTGTGCAGTTTCTTTGAAATAGCATTTTGTTAGATGTATGTAGGCCATTTGTATAGGAAATTTAAAAGCCAGGCTTGGTAGTATCTAAATGAAATTTTTTGAAATAAACTGACTAAAAATAAATAAGAATGGCACAAATTCTAAATTCAATCTTGAATATCGATTATAACAACAAAGTTCCAATTGCAGTAAGGCTAGAGGAAAAATTACCATAAACGGGATTCCGAAAAAATAAGTAGGGTAATGTATAATTTGAGGACATTCATGGATACGTATTACTCGACAACCATCCTATAATTATATCTATAATTAATAAGTATAGTTTTATTTTCCTAATCATATACAGTCTACTGATTTTAATAACGAAGAACATTGAAATAAATATTTTGGTTACTTGTCAGAGGGTGGGTTGTTGGTCTGGTGCCATTCGATAGCAATTAATTAGCAATAAAATACGCCCCCAAGACCATACCGATAACGAACTTCGTTCCAGAGATATGGACATGGCTATGCTACTTTAGTCTAAAGATGGCATAGCCACAATTTGTCGCAAGGGGTTGGAGCAATAAAATCGTAAGGAAGGTAGGCCTTCAGCAATTAATTAACAGTTAAAAGTCTGTTGATTTTAATATCGAAAACATTGAATTAAATATTTTTGTTACTTGTCAGGGGTGAGAAATTGAGTAGGGGATGAAGGGGTAGCTTTGGGTTTTTGGTCTTGTGCCATTCGATAGCAATTAATTAGCAATAAATACGCCCCAAGACGATACCGATAACGATATATGTTCCGTAGATATAGATATGGCTATGCTAAATTTAGTCTAAAGTTGGCATAATCACAGTATCTCAGAAAAAAAATCGTAACGAAAAAAGAGCTTCAGCAATTAATTAGCAAATAAAAGTCTACTGAAGTTAACAACGAAAAACATTGAAATACAATTTTTGTTTTTTGTCAGGGGGTGAGAAATTCAGTCGGAGATGAAGGGGTAGTTTTTGGATATTTGCACTGATGCCATTCGATAGCAATTAATTAGCAATAAATACGCCCCCAAGATCAACCCGGGAGCACTGTTCGTTCCGGAGATATAGATGTGGCTATGCTAACTTTAGTCTAAAGTTGGCGTGTCCTCAGTTTCTTGGAAGGGGTTGGAGGAATGAAATCGTAATGAGGGTAAAACTTCAGCAATTAAAAGTCTACTGATTTTATACAACACAAAATATTGAAATAAAATTTTTTCTTTATTGTCGGGGGTGAGAAATTCAGTAGGGGATGAAGGGGTATTTTTGGTTTTTGCTCTAGTGCCATTTCACAGCAATTAATTAGCAATAAAATACGCCACCAAGATCACCTCGGTAGCGCTGTTCGTTCCGGAGATATAGAATATGGCTATGCTAACTTGAGTCTAAAGTTGGCTCTCAAGGGGTTGGACCAATAAATCGTAACGAAGGTAAACCTTTAGCAATTAATTAACAATTAAAAGTATACTGATTTTAATAACAAAATACATTGAAATAAATATTGTTGTTACTTGTCAGGGGGTGAAAACTTGAGTAGGGGTTGAAGGGGTAGGTTTTGGGTATTCGCCCTGGTACTATTCGATAGCAATTAATTAGCAATAAAATACCTCCAAGATCACCTCGGTAACACTGTTCGTTCCGGAGATATAGATGTGGCTATGCTAACTTTATTCTAAAGTTGGCGTCTCCACAGTTTCTCGGAAGGGGTTGGAGGAATGAAATCGTAATGATGGTAAAAACTTCAGCAATAATTAGCAATTAAAAGTCTACTGATTTTAAACAACACAAAATATTGAAATAAAATTTTTTCGTAATTGTCGGGGGTGAGAAATTCAGTAGGGGATGAAGGGGTATTTTTTGGTTATTTGCCCTAGTGCCATTCGATAGCAATTAATTAGCAATAAAATACGCCACCAACATCACCTCGGTAGCGCTGTTCGTTCCGGAGATATAGAATATGCTATGCTAACTTTAGTCTAAAGTTAGCTAGCCACTGTTTCTCGGGAGGGTGGTCAATAAATTTAATTTTTGTGTAATAAATTAGCAATAAATTAGCAATAAATTCTGGAGTAGGTCCCATTTGGGCGTTATGAAATGGCTCTGCTAGCTTAACACACATGAGATTGAGGACGATATTATACTGGATATGGACCTAAACAGCCAGCATGGATTTATGTTCGATCTGAGATGTGATGTTCTTCGGTTCCTAAATGATACATTTTTATTGACACGGTCCGTCAACAGCGACCTCCATAAAAATTCTAACAAAATCCTCAGTCTGAATTCCCGGACAGATTATTTAGGGGCAGCTAGAACTTGGGGCAACTATAGGAAGTCGAGGAAAATATCGACGACATGTTACAAAATAGAGTTAGAACAAAGGTTGGAACTACCCGATTTTGCGTTGATTAAAGAAAGCTGAATGACGTCACGAAGAAAGACAGTTAGTTCTCCACACTAGACCTAAAGAGTGGATATTGGCAGGTTGGTCTACACGAAAACGACAGAGAGAAGACAGGGTTCTCCACCAGTAAAGGGCTGTTTCAGTTCACGATCGTGCCCTTTGGGTTATGTAATGCTCCCGCTACATTTGACGGGCTAATGGAGTATGTATTGAGCGGGTTAACATGGATAACGTGCTTAGTATACCTCGACGACATTCTGGTCATGGGTCATATATTCGACGACGACCTGAAGAACCTGGGCGAAGTATTTGCCAGAATTAGGAACGCCAATCTGAGACTCAACCCGAAGAAGTGTTCCATGTTTCAAAAATAAGTAGAGTTTTTGGGCCACGTTGTTTCCGAGTCACGAATCCATACCAACGACGACAAGATAGCAGCCATTGGTGATTGGCCAGTCCCAAGAGACAATCCGATGCTTCTTGGGTGTTTGTCATACTACAGGCAAATTGTTGAGGGATTTGCCACCATTGCCGCACCTCTACATCGGCAGACCACTTAGAAAGTGACCTTCCGTTGGAATCAGGATTGCGAAACATCATTCAGGCGAGTGATGGCGGCACTATGTTTCAGCCCAATCCTAGCCTTTCCTACACAGTCCGGCAAGTTCATCTTAGACACAGACGCCATCAACATATGTTTGGGCGCCGCTCTAACCCAAGTGCAAGATGGTGAAGAGAGGGTGATGGCGTACTACAGTCGTGGATTCTCGAAACCAGAAGAATTATTGTGTCACCAGAAAAGAACTTCTTGCAATAATCAGTGCTGTACACTATTTCCACAAATATCTCTATGGTTTTCATTTCTTAATCAGAGCAGATAATACCGCCCTCAAATGTTTGCTGCACATGAAGACAACGGAAGGACAACTGGATTGGGAAATTACAGCAATACGATTTTAAGGTTGAACATTGTGCCGGCCGCTTGCATAATAATGCCGATGCTCTGTCAAGAAGACCCTGTCGAGTAGAATGCGGACATTGTCTGAAGACGGAACAGAGGGAGGGTATCTCCATCCGACAGATCGGAGTGCAGGCCAATGAAGACTGGACAACTGAATAGTGCACCCAGGACCAAATAGCTGATCCAGACATCGAACCAATCCTGTCACTTAAAAAGACAGGGGCACGCAAGCCACGATGGGACGAGGTAGCGATACTCGGGCGTCCTGAAATCGTTAGGGGCCCAATGGGACTCTCTAAGAGTAGAGAATGGAATGCTCAAGAGAATTTGGGAAAGCACTGACGGCCGAGAAACCAAGTCCCAACTGGTTGTCCCAAAGAAGAAGGTACCAGTCATCCTGACCGAAGTACATGATGAGATTACCGGAAGTCATCTGGACACGAATAAAACCTTAGATAAAGTTCGCCATCGGTACTACTGGGTAAATTACTTCGAAGACGTCAGAGCTTGGTGCCGGAAATGTCACACCTGTACAGTCAGTAAGTACCCGAAGACTCGGACCAAGGGCAGAATGCATCAGTACAATGTGGGCGTCCCATTTGAGAGAATTGCCATCGATGTCGCTGGTCCATTTCTCGAGACAGAAGGTTAACAAATACATTATGGTCGCAATGGATTACTTTAGCAAGTGGTCTGAGGCATATGCGATACCCAATCAAGAGGCAACCACAGTAGCAACAGTGCCGGTAGAACTGCTATTCAGCAGATTTGGCGTCCTGTTAGAACTAAATTCAGACCAAGGGCGTAACTTCGAACGGAATGTATTCCAGAAGGTCTGTACGATACAAGGTCTTCAGCAATAACCAGCTTGATGGGGATGAGGAGCTTCTGCTATTCCTGTTGGTCTATCGCTCAGCCGTACATAACAGCACAGGTCTGACTCCAGCTAGGGATCTATTAGGAAAAGAGCTGCGATTACCCTGTGATCTGGCCTTTGGCTCCCTCGAAAAACCGTCCCAAGAAATCAACGATTATGCCGACCAACTCCGACATAACATGCTGGCAATATACGAACTAGCCCGAGCGCACTCAAGGCCAATTCAGTGTGGTTCCAAGAGAGGGACAAGGTCTGGCTGTACAACCCCCAGAGCAGCAAGGGTAAATCTCCAAAGCTTACACTCGCCTGGGATGGTCCATACGAGGTGATCAACCGTATCGGTCGAAACCCAAGAGCTAAATTGAAGGTAGTCCATTTGGATCGACTCGCTCCCTACCATGGAGAAAATGTTTCTAATCGAGACGATCGGAATTAAAGGGGGGGGGGCACTGTTATAAAATTTAATTTTTAATATTCGCCGCCACTGGAGATGTCTAAATTAGTCATAAAATCAAACTTAACCGTCTGGAATAAAAACAACGTTCGGGAACCTTCTAGTTAGAAAAAAGTATTGGCATGGAATACTCGAACAAACTGGGAGATGACAGTCGAAATTTGCTACAAAAATCGATGTGATATATAAATAAAACGGTCTTACATTTGAGCAGTAATATAGCGTAGATAGTGTTATTATTTTGATGTAGATTGTTTGCTTAATCAGCTGTTAGATTGGATTTTTATGTGTAAATAATGTTCTAGAAAATGAAGTGAATATTAGCTGTTAACATTTAATTTGAACCCACGGGGTTTATTGCAATTTTGTTACAGACTTCAGGTTGACTATGCCCAATATGAATATGAGTGCTGGTCATACAATAGAACTGTACTACTGATCGAATATATAATGTTCTGCGATTATAGGATGAACAATGTGTATTGCCAAGATTGATCAGCAACAGGGAGAACAGGGTGGAAGTTAAACTGGTTTGGTGAAACGCGGATAGTCAACACACGAGGGTAGCTAGCCTACGATTATCTGTTTTGACCCTGGTTGTAGTTAAAGCCGAATGTGACACCTCCATTAGAGTGTTTGAATATGTCAAACCAGTAAATTAGGGAAGAAGACAGTGCAGATCATAATAAACTACGAAGAACCTTATAAGAATTTTAGAGACCGTTGCAAAACCATTAGTTGTGTGGCTCATGTAGAAGACTGACAGGTGATGGTAGATTGAGAAAAAACATATTAAGTTTCTCTACAATAATATATAACTCAAACTGTAAGTATAATAAACGAGGAGTTCAAAGCAAATGAATCAATATAACTCTCAGACTTATCGAAATTACCTTGATGGTCTCGAGCACGCTCTAAAAATGCAAAAATATGTGAAAATTGACTAGTCCATGTCAAGAGGTTAGAAAAACAACCAAACACGTAATGCTTTTTGAATAATATTGTATGGATTATTAAAAATGTATTCAAATCAATGCAGAATTATACTAAGTTATAAAATACATGGAACAAATTTTAAGGATTTCCGTAATAAAGCCGTAATAAGGCCTAATTACACAACAGACGCAGAAAAAATGATTAACACACACTCAAATCGCCATAACAAATAGGTTTGAGGCCCATTAAGAATCCAAATTCGAAATGAGCTAATTGTTGCACTTTTCTATTAGATGTGGTTCTAACCAAGATATCTTAATATGTTACTGTTATTCAATATTAATTTTTACTTCAGGTTTGAAGAAAAACCTCAGTTATGGAATAGTCTGGTTACCTCCGCTACAACAGTTTTCAAAACTCAAGAAGGCTTGGATATGGTTTCCGAATTATATGTTGAAAGACAAAGTGAATTTGGCACTGCGGACTTTGTTGTAGAAAAAGCTCTAAAGAACATTAAAGAGGAAACTAAATGGAGTAACGAGAACTTACCAGTAATTGAAAGGTGGTTAGATGAATATATAAAAAAGAATGAGTAATTAATATAATTTCTTAGTCACTTGTAATGTTATTAGTTACAGTTAATGTTGCAATCTTTGAGTTGTTTGCGAAAGTATATTAAGTTAATTTATATCAAGAATGTTAATAAATCACTGTCACGATTTCGTTTTATTTAGTAATTCAAATCTGGTAATCAAATGCGGGGAACTTGGTTTCTTTGTTTGCCTTCTACGATTTGACCAAATTTAACACTTATCAAGTAGGTTCATCAATAATTCAAAGAATATTGAAAGATATTGTGAGATCAACCACTTCAAGACGATGGAAATGCAAGGAAACTTCGAGGAACGAGTTACATTGTCAACCAACTTCAGACTAACATTGAAAGATATTGTTTGATTCACCTTAATGATTTACGCCAGCCTAAGTAATACCTATTTATCGATAATAATTATTTAGTATTAAGATATTTTGTCAGGAAATAATTAGAACATCAATAATCGTCCTAACAATATAGAATTAAGTATTTTTTTAATGACCTTCTATTTCTAACTCGATTTCGATATTACTTAACCTTAAAATTGTAGATGTTAATGTTTTTTCTGCAGAAGACAATACGTAGAATCACACACTATTCATAAAATATGTACATATAACTTAAAATACTCAATATGTTTAATAATTCTATTACGTGTGTGTATGTGTGTGTGTCCAAAGCAGTATATGAATAATATTGTTTTATGAGGTATTATATTTAGTTTTATTATCTTTGGATATTTCCCAAAAATTAAATACTAAAAACTGAGATATTTTTCTTCAGCTATTCTCTTTCATAATAGATAACCCCTAGTTCCAATATGGAAAATTTTTTTAAATAAATAACAACTCTTCAGTGAATCTGGGTCGACATGATAAAAATCGATCCGTCCGGCGAAATATGGGTACAATGATCATTAGACTTACTGCGATGACGGGATGATGGCTATGATCGCCTGGTGATTCAGATTGCTATAAAAATGCCGGTGGTCGGAAGTCGAAGAAATATCGTTGCCATTGTAACATGTAAAAAAAATTGTATCCTCTTGACTAGTTTCCTGATTTGGTTGATTGAGATTATGTACCTCTAGAACCGTGCAGTTGCTGTGGCTAGAGTTGTTTTTTGTAGATTCTCTGAACGACCCATCGTTCTGGTGTCTCCTCGAGTATCTTGTCCGTTGTTTGTTCGACATTTCGCTAAGCCGGCGATATCCAGGACGATATTTTTTGTTGTTAGCACAGTACAAAGTCTGTTAATTTTGATTCCGTCCATAAAACACTTTCTTTAAAAAAACCTGTTAGATTAATGCATATCCTCTATTTCGTCATTTCTCTTAATCCGCTCCTGTCCACCGCCTTAGTTTCTTAAATGCGAGTCTGGTTCAAGTGGGATTGAGAAGTGGTAGTCAGTTTCCAAGCGAACGCGAGAGAGAACTCTTGCCGTCTGGAAGTGAGCGAAAGCCGTTGCCTCGCCGTTGTGCGATTTTAAAGGTTAAAAAAACGGCTTTCTTTTAAGTTAGCTGGACAATTTTCCGTGTCTGGTAGATGATGGTCGAGAGATATATTACCTGGCGGAAAACGGAATTGAGAAGACACAATGATGTCTGAGATTTTTATGGATTAGGTAACCCTTCATTGTGAAGGTAAGCGAAATAAATTCGTCACGTGCAATATTCTATTTTAGGGATGTAGGGGATGTATAGGACCTACGGGATGTATAGGATGTACGGGATGTAAAGGATGTATAGGATGTACAGGACGTACAGGATCTTGCAGAAGATTTTTATGGTGCTTTTTTACGGATCAATTTTATAGAGCATTTTTAAGATGCAATTGTTACTGTTATACCTATTTTTTTAAGCATGGTTCTACTTTTGGGCCATTATATTAAGTTGTTTTTTTTAGACAAAGAATATCCTACGTTTGGGCCGATTTAACCTTTTTGATGGGGTATTTTCTTCAGAGAAGATAAGTTTTGGATGGACTATTTGTGTTTCCGACTCTGTAGCATTTTTGTGGGGGAGACATAATTTTTTATGCAGTTTTGAATGCATCTTCTGGCTGCATTAGCGTTAATTTAATGGGATTCAATTGTTGACCAGCCTTTGATGAATTATTTGGAGATATTTGGCTTTGACTGGAATAGAAACAGCCTTAATCCCACGAATGGTTGCTTCACACCATCTCCTGCTAGAGTACGTGAATCAAATGTCCGAACTTGCTGTTTCTCTCGTACTGAACAGGACTACTATCATAACGATAAGTCTCACAACGATCTAACTCCTATGTACCCCGCGAATGTCTATCATCCGGTAAGATTATGTATTCCACTTCTAATTATTCAATTAATTAAATATTTTTATCGTAATAATAGAAGAATAGAGTTTTCCCACTAAGTAATACTTCTTACAGCAACTAAACAAAAATGTAAGTATCCAAACAGTTAGAAAACATATAATTTAACGAATCTAAATATTTTAACCCGGTGTGACTGTGATTAATAAAAGTTCTATGGTTACTGTGATTGTTCAAGACACTGAAAGATTTGATATAAAATGGATAAATTAATTTAGAATGTATCACATATTAACTCATACTTTTGTGTCATTACAACGTGTAATTGACTGGTTGGTTTTTGCACAAGTCATAATCGTCTCCAACATTGTCTTCTGTTATAAATAAAAACAAGCGTTTAATTTCAGTTTCTAAAACCCAGAATTTAATTTTTCCCAAATCACTATTCTTTTAAGATATTTTCAGGTTTTGTTAGCATAGCTGGTCTTAAATAATAGCAGTTTTGAATCTGTTCATTGAAAATATTAGCGTAATTCTCAGTCGTACATCTGAAAATGTCATTCTTGGAACAAAATTAGTGATATTTAATCGATAAAGAACTAAATAATTGAATCCCAAATAAAAAAATGTCGAATAGACGATGAAAATAATCGTAGCAACCTAGAATTAAATTGTGAATCAAATCTATTATTATAAAACATGTTTATCCCGCTGACAGTAGGCTTCAGTTCTTTGTTGCGGTAATCAATTATTGGTTCCGAATGAATTCTGAATTGATTCAGATAGTTTTTGCTCACATCCCTATTGAAAACATACAATAGAGTTCCGTACAGAACTACAGACTGAATTCTCAGTCGCACTTCTGAAAATGTCAATCTTGGAACTAAATTAGTGATATTTAACCGATAAAGAACTAAATAATTGAATCCAAAATAAAAAATGTCGAATAGACAATGAAAATAGCAACCTAGAATTGAATTGTGAATCAAATCTATTATTATAAAACATACTTATCTCGCTGACAGTAGGCTTCAGTTCTTTGTTGCGCTAATCAATTATTGGTTCCGCATGAATTCTGAATTGATTCAGATAGTTTTTGCTCACATCCCTGTTGAAAAATATAATAGAGTTCCGTACAGAACAGACTCTGTAATATTTTCTGGAAAGAAAATTTGCAAGATAAAAACAATTTTTAAACCTATCGGAATCTATCTGATAGTCCAATATAGAAAGTTTTCTTTATTGATGTGGCGGGGATTTTAATGTACCCCGTAATTGTACGGAATCTATATGTTCATAACCTGTGAGAATGTATCTATTTCTGTTCTAGTCCGTTAGTATTATGGAACTTAAGCGTATTTCCTAATACAGAATAAAAATGTTTTAATGGTTTTTCCATAATCAGTAAATTCAATGTTTTCTATTTATCACAGCTGCATTACAAAATATGCAACATAATGTACCGCTTAGAATCTTGAATATTTATATATGTGAATTGGGAGCCACAAACACATGTTAGGTTCCCATAGGATTTTCTACTGAGCTAACAGTCATAGAAGAATGAACATGTCTGACATTAGTTCTGTAAACTGTTTTCAATTTAATGTAGAGTAGAAGAAAGAAAATTGTTTAAGTTCTTTGTTCATTCCTGAGTAGTAGAAAGAATCTACTCGTTTCAAAGTAATTAAAAGATGTAAGTAGATAAGCTATAGGCGTACGGGAACAAAATCGTCCAAAAATACATATAATTTCCCATAAGAGAATTTAAGGTCCCAAAACGTCGAAATTGAACCAAATTTACCCCCTCCACTCCCACTTCGGCTGGGGGTGGTCTGCTCGCGGGTCCTTGGGGAGGCTCGGCGGGCGTCGGGTCGATGGCGCGTTGTCGTGCGTCGGGGCGCAGGTATGTCATTGGGTTGGTTGGCGTTGGGTAGGAGGCGCGGGTGGCGTCGAACGTTGGTTGGGAACGGGGGTGCATCGTAGGGATAGCGGTGGTCGGTTGCATCAGTACGCGGGAGGAACGGGGGTGGTCGTAGGTCGGGGGTGCGTGGGTTCGGGAACGAGGTGCGTAGGGAAGGAGGTGGCATGCGGTGCGTAGGGAACGCGGCGAGGATCGGGATTCAACCGGGTGCTTCCGTCGGGGGTGGCGAACCGTGACGTCATTCGGGAAACGGACTGGCTCGTGTCGGGTGCAAGGTTTGTCGCAGGGGTGTATCACAGCCGGGTGCATTGGCCGTGGCAGGGAACACATACTGTATTAGTGGCGAAACACATCTTAAGAACATATTCAATGATTGGGATGAACGAAACGTATTTTGAACAACGAAATAAATTTATCGGTCATATGCGCGAGAGCCACTACAAAAGCTAGAAACATCCCGTAGAAACAACTGGGACAGTAGAAACGGCTGGTACAATGGTTGGAGACACTACAAAAGCTATAAACGGCCCGTAGAAACGGCTGGTACAATGGTTGAAGCCCCTACAAAAGCTAGAAATGTCCCGTAGAAACGACTAGAAACTTAGAAATCCCTGCTAGAAATGGTTAGAGCCACTACAAAAGCTAGAAACGTCCCGTAGAAATGACTAGAACTTTAGAAACGGCTGGTAGAAATGGTTGAAGCCCCTACAAAAGCTAGAAATGTCCTGTAGAAAAGACAGGGACAGTAAGAAATCGCTGCTGGAAATCGTTAGAGTCACTACAAAAGCTAGAAATGTCCTGTAGAAAAGACAGGGACAGTAAGAAATCGCTGCTGGAAATGGTTAGAGTCACTACAAAAGCTAGAAATGGCCCTTATAAACGACTAGAAACTTAGAACCCCTGGTAGAAAAGCTAGAAACGTCCCGTAGAAACGACAGGGACACTAAAAATGGCTGGTAGAAATGGTTGAAGCCCTACAAAAGCTAGAAACGTCCCGTAGAAACTACTGGGGCAGCAGAAACGGCTGGTAGAATGGTTGGAGACGCTACAAAAGCTAGAAACGGCCCGTAGAAACGACTGGTACAGTAGAAACGGCTGATAGAATGGTTGGAGACACTACAAATGGGTGAAATGACTGGTACAGTAGAAACGGTTGATAGAATGGGAAATGTCCCGTAGAAACGACTAGAAACTTAGAAATCCCTGGTAGAAATTGTTGAATCTACTACAAAAGCTAGAAACGTCCCGTAGAAACTTAGAAATAATTTAATGGTTGAAGTAAGGGCATTGCAAAGGGTAGAAACGTTTGAAACCGCTATAAAGGCTAGGCCCGTAAAAACGACTGGTACAGTAGAAACGGCTGATAGAAATGATTGAACTGTTAAAGCAGAAACGTTGCAAAGGGTAGAAATGGTTTGAAACAAATCCGTAGCAAAAAGTATAGACAAGGAATGTTGGAAAAAACATAAAGTTTGATTGTTAGAACATGCGCTGTAGAGTTGTGATGGGAATCTGAGAAACAGGATGGTAGGAATACGAATCCTAGAAACGTGAATGCAGGATGTTTGAATAGAAATATCTGAAACAAACAGAGTGAAGGGTAGTCAGCAGCAACTGTTACTGGATTGTTAGAAGGATAAAAAGTTGGAATGTTGAGAAAATTAGTGGAACTGGAGGGATTCGTATTGAGTGATTAAAAGATTGCATGGACAGAGTTACTAGTCAACCACAGCTAAAAAGTGTTATTCAGTTAATAGATTTCTCACTGAGAATTTGTCACTGGAAAAGGTTACCAGACGCAACTGTCGTGAACCACAATCAAATCAGTGTTCTCAAAAGGATATAGAGCTCAAAGTGACAAAGGGCGTCCTGGGATAGTTGGCTGGAAGAAAGATTACAAATTCAAGATAAGGGAATTATTGTAGTTAGGTTCAGGGAGGTCGTAAATTTTACTTGAATCGTATTAAAACATAATACCTTCTAAACTGACGCTGATATAATATCATAATATGTTGCTTGTTTGAAAATAATTCTAATTACAAGACATTGTTTTACTACCATAAATATGTAAGTACTAGAAATTTACTTCTGACTAGAACGCTTGCTAAAACGAACCTTGTTATGTCTCCATAAAACTTGTGTGTGTTTTCAGAGATTTAGAGAAATATGGCAATGATGCTCCATCACTTTAATCATATGACTAAAATGCCGCATTTTCCGGGATCTAGGGAAATATGGAAATCTGGCAATCATGGCCCCTCTTAGCGACCCTTCCGGTCATGACGTCATAAGCTGCACTATCATTGGCTGGTTTATTAGCAGACCACCTGCTAACCATTAGAATGTTTACCTTATATGCTTATAATGAATGCATATATATCTATTTAAAAGTTTCCTCACTGTTTCTCCCAACAATACTTAGCAATAAACTTTTTTTTTGGGTTGTCTGTTGTTGCTGGGTCTTATAACTTTAACATCAAAATACTGTACTTAGTGATGAAGAGAAAACAAGAAAAATAGATCGTTTTTTTTACTCACTATAAATGTTTCTTCAAACAAATTTTGATATGAGGGTAAAATGTACAAAGTATTTCTATTCTTGAAACAGCTAAATCTAAATTAGGCCGATCCGTTAAACAAGTGTTTTTACCAAAGAACGCTGTCTTTAAGGGGGAAGCTTAAAAATGTTTACTTATATATTTCATATTATGTTGTTGAAATAACTTCGTTGATATTCAAATTCTAAGTTTGAAAAAAGTTACGAAAAACAAGATTTAACAAGATGTCAGAGAGGCACCTAATTTCCAGAAGTACGTTGTAGCAAACAACCTCAAAACGGAGATAAAAAACCATCTCTCATCAAAATTTTCTCTTAAAAAATGCAACTCAATAAACAAGGTAATTTGACATTTGGCGCATATGAAACGTAGGAACAATTTCTTGATTTATGAATTACTAAAAGTATTTCTTAAAGTTAAATATAAAAATATTCTTATCTGCTCAGGAGAACAAAAGTCCTAGAACTTTTACTGCTATTTTCCTTTGAATAACAAACATAAATAAAATATAGAAAAAAGATCGAAGCTCATACTTACACCCCTGCCAGACCACTAGAAGCTTTCATGTAGGATTATGGCTTGCTAGCTTTCGACATGTTGAAAGACAAAGCAACGAATCACCACACGCAGCCAAAACTGAGAATTTGTCACTGGAAAAGGTTACTAAACCCAATCACAACCAAAGCAACTCCGGTAGCAGAAAAAAGACATGTTCAATTCATCATTCTACATGCTTTTAACAATGCTTCAATATACTCAATGAAGATAAAACAGTCAAAGTATTCAAAAGTTTGTAAACGGAGCCACAACAAAATTCGTAGCATCAAATTAACATTTTTTCAGATAATTATATGCGTATTAAATAATCTATTGCAAGACTTAATGATTGAGATTTTTTCATTATTTATCTTAGCTGAATATTCAAAATATTTTGTTCAAAAGGCAGCTATTCAACATTGCACACAGACAACAACACACAACCGAAAACGAAAATTATTTAAAAGAAATGTTGTAAAATATTGAGTAGAAATTCTTGTTAAATTGAAATTAATCATTCAACTATTCTAAAAATATACGATGTTTGTGCTTTATTTGATATCTGCATCACTATCAATTATTGCGGTTTTCCTAACCTTGAGTGAAGATGTTAGCGAAGGTTATAATTTGTCAAAACAGAAGTATCCATTAGAAATGAATTTATTCGTATCTTAGAGTATCAATCAATCATTTGAAATACTGTAAGGGTGTTTGATGTAACAATATTGTTCTTCCAATAACACTTTGCTTTGAATTAAATTACTGTTGGTGGAAAGAGTTGTCAATATAAACTGTGAAATAAAAGTCATATGGTTTAAATATTTTTTGTTTTGAATCATCTAGATACAGAATTGAACATGGAGGTTCTGTCACATTTAACAGGCCAGAAAATCTTGATCAAGAATGGGTGGACTTCGTTGTTGTGCAACAAACAAAAGCCCTTAAACCATGTGTTGGCATGTCATCCTTCAATATCAATGTGAATAACACGAATTTGTTTGTAAGATGTACGAGTGTTAGATAATAGAAGACACATTCCTATGCACGAGTGTATACATAATGAATAACATTTAAGAAAACGTAACCAACATATTAAACTACACACATACAAATTTAAAACTAGCAACTCACAGGGTTAGAATTGTGAACATACTAGCAGCAATATAAGACAAAAGAAAGCTGTAACCAGGCCTCGTGTTATCCGATTATTGGTCAGCATCGATCTCCATCACAACAAATAACGGAAACATAATCCATAAGTTTATAAGCATATTGTATGAAATTGAAAAGTTTATTCCAGGCACATATATATTGATAAAAAATGTGCTATTGAACAACATTGTCATGAGTATCAATTTCTGTGACGTCATCACTGTCATTGCCTAGTTTATCAGCAGACCACCTACCATTAGTATATGTAACTAAAATGTCTGCTTTTGGATCATAACATACGAAGCATTAAGATCAAAGCCATAATTTTCCGAGATCTAAGGAAATATAGCTAAACCGTCAGGACGTCCAACCTTTATCTGCGGCGTCATAGGTCGGCCATTTCGTCTATATAACAAGAAACATAACCTGCAGGGGTGGTAACTCAGATAGGTAATGTTGGTCCAGCTGTCGGTGAACTGTAATGGTGTTTGATCGTAGCCCTCTTAACAAATTCTTCAAGTACTATTTTTGACAGTTAGCCCAAGTGACAGGTGACAGACACAATGTGATCTTTTTTATCGGTCATTATCTTTATTGTATGATTCGGCTTGAATAAATGTTTTTGTCGGCCATTGCTTATGAGATGTATGTCTGAGAAAGCTAAAGCCATCAGCCATCTATCGCTCTCTATTTTTTCTAATTTGTGCTGGTATTTTGTATACAATTCCGTTCTTCGTGTATTTATACATTGTTTTAAGGTACAGTATAATTTTTAACAATAAATATAATTTAGTGATTGTTGAATAAATCAACATTTTGATGTATTTGGTACTTTTTCCTCATATACTGACTTGTATTTCATTTATGGTTTTATTTAAGGTTATGAGAGAACTGCAGGAGACGGTTTTATAGACTCTGCTGAAGAAAAACAAGCTACATATTATGTGAGTGAACAGACATCTAGCAGTACCAGGACATTTGAGGATGATCATTTCTATTGCACTAAGATGCAACCTGCAGTAGAGTCACAGAGTCAAGTACACAAGAGTAAGTATTTTTTAGTGGTTCTTGAATAAATCATAACATTTTGATGTATTTGACAGCATACCAAAAAAGAGTGGTGGTAAGAACATCTTCAAATCCAAGTAGCCAGAACCTTAGAAAACAACTGTATAAGTGGAAGAGAATACCCAGAAGAGCTAGCAAACTGAACACCAAACATCGTTTACAGCTACTGCATCAGAAGCAATGTGACTTAAGGTATTTGAAAAATGTTAATAGTACAACCATAAATTTCTTTTTGAGTCAAATGAGGAATCAAAAGTTAAAACCGAAGGGAAGACGCTTTTCATTAGATGATAAAATATTTGCATTATCACTGTATAAACAAAGTGCCAAAAGCTATAGATTTCCTTCAAAAGTTTTTAGTTTACCATCTCCTAAGAATCTCAGTAATCTTGTTAATATTGTTCCCTTCAAATGAACATATCTTTAAAAACTTAAATAAAATTGTTGAAAAATTAACATAAAAAGAGAAATATTGTATATTAATGTTTGATGTATCTTTAAGTTGTGGCCTTACTTATAATTTTTCAAAAGATCATGGTTGAAATTGTAGATTTTGGTAGTGGTGATCGACGCATGCACTTTGCAGACCATGCATTAGTTTTTATGTTGCAAGGCATTTATAGGAAATGGAAGCAACCAATTTGTTATTTTTTTTTAAGGTCGATTTAGTAAGAATATTTGTACAGTTTTTGTTATGAATTATTTTAATGTATAAATAAATAGTGTCATTTTTCACTGTATTTGTTAATTTATCTTTTGTAAATAAATAAATATAATTTCAATATTAGTTTCATTTATTTTGATGGTACATTGTCGTCTAAATGTTATATTTATTATATTCTTGATTATTTTTATGTGTTCTTGGGAAATAACACCACAATCAATCAATATTCAAGCAAAATTTTCCTTTGTTTCGATTGTGGTGTTATTTCCCAAGAACACAAAAAGAAATCGATGATACAGCCCCCTATTGGTGACATTTGGGACCAGAAACTGCAGATTCCTTCTTTTAGTATGGTGATGATCTGTCAAATTCAACAAACGTCAAATTTAGTACTTGAAGAATTTGTTAAGATGCTTTTGATGCTAAACCTAACCTGTCATGGGACAAAATGCGACACATTTTTTAATATTGAGTTGCCCATCTATCTTTATTGTATGATCTGTGATAACCTGTTCAAAGAATATGTTGTCTAACTCTGTCTCACTAAAAAACATGAAAGAAGAAATCGGTAGTCAAATTACGCTTAAGTATCTATCAAAATGATTCCTCTCTCATTGGTTTATTCAAACAGACCACGAGACCTCAACATATCAATCATTAGGGATGGAATGCGTACTAGGGCTCTAACACACCCTAACCTATAATAAGAAACCTTATTCATATAAGGCATACAATATATGGAAAATGACACTTACTCTTTAATGAACTGTTGAAAATGATTGAAGTCAATGAGGAATACATAAGGCTAAATCATTCTACACTGCTTATAAAAGTTTTCGATTGAGCTTTCATGTAGTGAAAAGATTTCCACTGCACGAACTCCACTCTTTAAAACAATTCAAGTGAGATTGTTCTATTTCCATTTTAATAATAAAAAAATTAGGCAGTTGAGTACTAGCTACCGAAAATAGGTCTTGTTGATACCAAACACAAAAGTAAAATAATTCGCTGGGGTCTTGAAAAATCCTAAAATATTTTGAAATTGGGGTATTCATATATCAAATGAGTAAACTAATGAAATCTTTCTATAGCGCTTACGGTCAGATATGAAACAAAACTAGCTTGGAAACCTGTACAGTGAAAAATAATTTTCTAGACATAAAAATTTTAAAGATTTGTTGTCAAATGGCTTTGTACATCTGCTATTTTTCAATCAGTAACTGAAAGCAGCTTCTGTGTACAAAAAATAATTTTCTAGACATAAAAATTTTGGTGAAAGTTTTTTATTAAAATAAGACATATTTAGAAAATACATGTGTGTTTGTTTCTCACGGAAGTAATAAACATGTTGACGACTTTTGGTGTTTTTGTGTTGGTTGTTATCTTGCAAAACTACCAGTGGTCCATGCGAATGGAAAAACATGTTGACCATTTTGGTCGTTGATGATATCTTGAAAAAACTACCAGTGGTTCAAGCATATGAAAAAACATGTTGGTTATTTCGAGTTATTCTTCGCATAAGGTTAGGGTAGGTTAGGTTCGGTCGATCCTAACCTACCCTAACCTTATGCGAACCTAACCTAATTTTATCTAAACATTACAAAAGGTGTATAGTAAATTGCATGCATCTAAACATTACAAAATGTGTATAGTAAATTGCATGCAGTTTATACAATACACCATTAACGCGTTAATAAGGCTTTCCGTCTGTTTTAAATATTCTATAAAAAACAACTCAGAGGCCAAATTAATTTGATTTTTTATGCTTTCAAAACTGTTCAATGAACTAAAAGGTATTAAAAAACATGAAATTTGATTTTATTTTTTGAATTCTGTTGAAAATTACTACTACTATTAAAAACATAATAAACTTACCCTTTCTTAGAAACACAGTAAAAACTATCACTATCACACGACTAACACGTAACTTGGTGTTTTTTCGTCACTAGACAGAAAGTAAACCTTTGTTAAAAATCTCTAAAGTTTTTATATAAAACTTTAAACCACAGAATAACTCGAAATAACCAACATGTTTTTTCATATGCTTGAACCACTGGTAGTTTTATCAAGATATCATTAACGACCAAAATGGTCAACATGTTTTTCCATTCCCATGGACCACTGGTAGTTTTGCAAGATAACAACAACACCAAAAGTCGTCAACATGGTTTTTACTTCCGTGAGAAACAAACACACATGTATTTTCTAAATATGTTTTATTTTAATAAAAAACTTTCACCAAAATTTTTATGTCTAGAAAATTATTTTTTGTACACAGAAGCTGCTTTCAGTTATTGATTGAAAAATAGCAGATGTACAAAGCCATTTGACAACAAATCTTTAAAATTTTTATGTCTAGAAAATTATTTTTCACTGTACAGGTTTCCAAGCTAGTTTTGTTTCATATCTGACCGTAAGCGCTATAGAAAGATTTCATTAGTTTACTCATTTGATATATGAATACCCCAATTTCAAAATATTTTAAGATTTTTCAAGACCCCAGCGAATTATTTACTTTTGTGTTTGGTATCAACAAGACCTATTCTCGGTAGCTAGTACTCAACTGCCTAATTTTTTTATTATTAAAATGGAAATAGAACAATCTCACTTGAATTGTTTTAAAGATTGGAGTTCGTGCAGTGGAAATCTTTTCACTACATGAAAGTTGAATCGAAAGCTTTTATAATCAGTGTAGAATGATTTAGCCTTATGTATTTCTCATTGTCTTCAATCATTTTGAAACAGTTCATTAAAGAGAGTAAGTGTCATTTTCTATATATTGTATGCCTTATATGAATAAGGTTTCTTATTATAGGTTAGGGTGTGTTAGAGCCCTAGTACGCATTCCATCCCTAATGATTGATATGTTGAGGTCTCGTGGTCTGTTTGAATAAACCAATGAGAGAGGAATCATTTTGATAGATACTTAAGCGTAATTTGACTACCGATTTCTTCTTTCATGTTTTTTAGTGAGACAGAGTGAGACAACATATTCCTTGAACAGGTTATGTTTCTTGTTATATAGACGAAATGGCCGACCTATGACGCCGCAGAAAAAGGTTGGACGTCCTGACGGTTTAGCTATATTTCCTTAGATTTCGGAAAATTATGGCTTTGATCTTAATGCTTCGTATGTTATGATCCAAAAGCAGACATTTTAGTTACATATACTAATGGTAGGTGGTCTGCTGATAAACTAGGCAATGACAGTGATGACGTCACAGAAATTGATACTCATGACAATGTTGTTCAATAGCACATTTTTTATTCAATATATATGTGCCTGGAATAAACTTTTCAATTTCATACAATATGCTTATAAACTTATGGATTATGTTTCCGTTATTTGTTGTGATGGAGATCGATGCTGACCAATAATCGGATAACACGAGGCCTGGTTACAGCTTTCTTTTGTCTTATACTGCTAGTATGTTCACAATTCTAACCCTGTGAGTTGCTAGTTTTAAATTTGTATGTGTGTAGTTTAATATGTTGGTTACGTTTTCTTAAATGTTATTCATTATGTATACACTCGTGCATAGGAATGTGTCTTCTATTATCTAACACTCGTACATCTTACAAACAAATTCGTGTTATTCACATTGACATTGAAGGATGACATGCCAACACATGGTTTAAGGGCTTTTGTTTGTTGCACAACAACGAAGTCCACCCATTTTTGACCAAGATTTTCTGACCTGTTGAGTGTGACAGACCCTCCATGTTCAATTCTGTATCTACATGATTCAAAACAAAAAATATTTAAACCATATGACTTTTATTTCACAGTTTAGATTGACAGCTCTTTCCACCAACAGTAATTTAATTCAAAGCAAAGTGTTATTGGAAGAACAATATTGTTACATCAAACACCCTTACAGTATTTCAAATGATTGATTGATACTAAGATACGAATAAATTCATTTCTAATGGATACTTCTGTTTTGACAAATTATAACCTTCGCTAACATCTTCACTGAAGGTTAAGAAAACCGCAATAATTGATAGTGATGCAGATATCAAATAAAGCACAAACATCGTATATTTTTAGAATATTTGAATGATTAATTTCAATTTAACAAGAATTTCTACTCAGTATTTTACAACATTTATTTTAAATAATTTTCGTTTTCGGTGGTGTGTTGTTGTCTGTGTGCAATGTTGAATGGCTGCCTTTTGAACAAAATATTTTGAATATTCAGCTAAGATAAATAATGAAAAAATCTCAATCATTAAGTCTTGCAATAGATTATTTAATACGCATATAATTATCTGAAAAATATGTTAATTTGATGCTACGAATTTTGTTGTGGCTCCGTTTACAAACTTTTGAATACTTTGAGTGTTTTATCTTCATTGAGTATATTGAAGCAGGGTTAAAAGCATGTGGAATGATGAATTGAACTTGTCTTTTTTCTGCTTCCGGAGTTGCTTTGGTTGTTACTGGGTTTAGTAACCTTTTCCAGTGACAAATTCTCAGTTTTGGCTGCGTGTGGTGGTTCGTTGCTTTGTCTTTCAACATGTCGAAAGCTAGCAAGCCATAATCCTGCATGAAAGCCTTCTAGTGGTCTGGCAGGGGTGTAAGTATGAGCTCCGATCTTTTTTCTATATTTTATTTATGTTTGTTATTCAAAGGAAAATAGCAGTAAAAGTTCTAGGACTTTTGTTCTCCTTTAAGAAATACTTTTAGTAATTCATAAATCAAGCAAATTGTTCCTACGTTTCATATGCGCCAAATGTCAAATTACCTTGTTTGTTGAGTTGCATTTTTTTAAAAGAAAATTTTGATGAGACGATGGTTTTTTTATCTCCGTTTTGAGGTTTTTGCTACAACGTACTTCTGGAAATTAGGTGGCTCTCTGACATCTTGTCAAATCTTGTTTTTTCGTAACTTTTTTCAAATTTAGAATTTGAATATCAACGAAGTTATTTCAACAACATAATATGAAATATATAAGTAAACATTTTTACGCTTCCCCCCTTAAAGACACCGTTCTTTGGTAAAAACACTTGTTTAACGGATCGGCCTAATTTAGATTTAGCTGTACAATTCGTTTGAAGAAATATTTATAGTGAGTAGCAACAAACGATCTATTTTTCTTGTTTTCTCTTCATCACTAAGTACAGTATTTTGATGTTAAAGTTATAAGACCCAGCAGCACTAGACAACCCAAAAAAAGTTTATTGCTAAGTATTGTTGGGAGAAACAGTGAGGAAACTTTTAAATAGATATATATGTATTCACTATAATCATATAAGGTAAACATTCTAATGGTTAGCAGGTGGTCTGCTAATAAACCAGCCAATGATAGTGCAGCTTATGACGTCATGACCGGAAGGGTCGCTAAGAGGGGCCATGATTGCCAGATTTCCATATTTCCCTAGATCCCGGAAAATGCGTCATTTTAGTCATATGATTAAAGTGATGGAGCAACATTGCCATATTTCTCTAAATCTCTGAAAACACACACAAGTTTTATGGAGAGATAACAAGGTTCGTTTTAGCAAGCGTTCTAGTCAGAAGTAAATTTCTAGTACTTACATATTTATGGTAGTAAAACAATGTCTTGTAATTAGAATTATGTTCAAACAAGCAACATATTATGATATTATATCAGCGTCAGTTTAGAAGGTATTATGTTTTAATACGATTCAAGTAAAATTTACGACCCCCCTGAACCTAACTACAATAATTCCCTTATCTTGAATTTGTAATCTTTCTTCCAGCCAACTATCCCAGGACGCCCTTTGTCACTTTGAGCTCTATATCCTTTTGAGAACACTGATTTGATTGTGGTTCACGACAGTTGCGTCTGGTAACCTTTTCCAGTGACAAATTCTCAGTGAGAAATCTATTAACTGAATAACACTTTTTAGCTGTGGTTGACTAGTAACTCTGTCCATGCAATCTTTTAATCACTCAATAAGAATCCCTCCAGTTCCACTAATTTTCTCAACATTCCAACTTTTTATCCTTCAAACAATCCAGTAACAGTTGCTGCTGACTACCCTTCAGTCTGTTTGTTTCAGATATTTCTATTCAATCATCATGCATTCACGTTTCTAGAATTCGTATTCCTACCATCCTGTTTCTCAGATTCCCATCACAACTCTACAGCGCATGTTCTAACAATCAAACTTTATGTCTTTTCCAACATTCCTTGTCTATACTTTTTGCTACGGATTTGTTTCAAACCATTTCTACCCTTTGCAATGTTTCTGCTTTAACAGTTCAATCAGTACCAGTCGTTTCTACGGGCCGTTTCTAGGTTTTGTAGCGTCTCCAACCATTCTACCAGCCGTTTCTGCTGCCCCAGTAGTTTCTACGGGACGGTTCTAGCTTTTGTAGGGCCTTAACCATTTCTACCAGCCATTTTTTACTGTCCCTGTCGTTTATACGGGACGTTTCTAGCTTTTGTAGGAGCTTCAACCATTCTACCAGGGGTTCTAAGTTTCTAGTCGTTTCTACGGGCCATTTCTAGCTTTTGTAGTGGCTCTAACCATTTCCAGCAGCGATTTCTACTGTCCCTGTCTTTTCTACAGGACATTTCTAGCTTTCGTAGTGTCTTCAACCATTGTAACAGCCGTTTCTAAGTTTCTAGTCGTTTCTACGGGACGTTTCTAACTTTTGTAGTGGCTCTAACCATTTCTAGCAGCCGTTTCGAGGGTTCTAGTCGTTTCTACGGGCCATTTCTAGCTTTTGTGCCGCTTTTACCCATTCGCAACGTTCCCGTACCAGTCATTTTCAACATATGTAGTGGTTCCAACCATTTCTCCAACGGTGTTCTTTCCGAATTACCCACCGCTCGATACAAAATCCAACGATTCAAGTCGCAATTATTATTCCTCATTTAAGTATTTATTTTTTTACATTATTAGCTACCATTATCTCTTCAATGAAAACCGCATCTACTTTTATAATTAACGATTTCCTTGTTTACAATCAACCAGCCACTGCACTTTCAACCAGTGCTCGAGTTTCGCTTGTTTATCAGTTCACCAACATGCAGTTGAGGTTTCGCTTATCTTTTGTTATTGCCTTCGTTGAATCTGAAAAATAAAATATGGAATGTGTGTTAGTCAGTGTTTATTTCATTCTTCCTGATAATCATGAGAGAGCTACACCTGTTCATCTATTCATTGTCATTGGTTAGACTCCTGCACGACACACATCAAATAACTAAAAGGTTATCTCGCAGTACTCATGTTACACATGTATCTTAACCACTGAACACCTATTTCAGACAAATCAAGTCGCTCAAACGCGTTTGTCCGAAATCTAGAAATTTTTCTAATCAATGTTATAAGAAGGTATAGATAGTTGAAATCTAAGGAAAATACCGCTGTACGTATCAAGTCCCTTTCTGTTACGTCACAAACATAGGAGTGGGCTGTTTGTATTAAGTCCCCCTCCACTTTTCTATGACGTCACCAGTCCTCACCCTGATTGGCCATTTCAAACCCTTGTCAAATAAGTATTTTGATAAAATTTGACGCTCTGTTCTTATCGTACAATGAAATTACCATTACCGTACGAACCAATTAAATCAAGTTTCTCTACTCCCCGATAAGAAACAGTAAATTAAAATGAGCCGCATATGTACTAATCCTTACACTTTTCTGCAGGAAACTACGGGAATATCATCACGTTCAATTTGCACTCATTTGAGGTGCGTTATATCTCCAAGATAATGTACACACCCACATAAACACTATCTTGTGTTAGTCTGGAAGGTTGAATGACAAGAATTATATACCAGGTATTCAAGAAACGGTCCTATGGGCTGGATTCCATTGTCTGTTGGTATAGTCTTTGGTTATCAGGTGGGAGAGTAGATGCTTGAATGACAAGAACGGGTTACCAGTTACTCAAGGAACTCTCCTAAAAGCTGGTTCTGTTGCTTGTTGATAATCAAGTGGGGTACTAGGAAGATTGAATGACAAGAACGGGATAGTGAAAATGGAATGAATGGTCCTAGCGAATAGATTATGTTGGCCGATGCTGTTTACGAGGAATAGCAGAAAGGTGGGTGGTAATGCTAGGAACGGGGATATGAAAGGAAGTATAGGATACAAGAAATTTAAAAGAATGGTTCTAATGGTTTGTTGGCTAATAGTTATCACGTGGGAGATTGGAATATTAAATGATAAGAACGATCCTAATGGTTGGATTTCGTTGGCCATTGGATATCACGTGAGAGTGAAAGGTGGAATGACAAGAACGGGATAGCAAGAATGGAATGAATAGTCCTAACGGTTTGATTCAGTTAGCAGTTGGTTATCAGGTGGGAGATTGGAATGTTGAATGACAAGAACGGTATACAAGGAATTCAAGGAACAATTCTGACGGTTGGATTCCGTTGTTCATTGGTACTCACGTGAGAGTCTAGAAGGTTGAATGACAAGAATTAGATACCAGGTATTCATGGTTGGATTTAGATGGTCGATGGTCACATGGGAGACTACAAGGTTGAATGACAGAGACGGTCCAAAGCATTGGAGTTCGTTGTCTGTTAGTTATAACGTGTGAGACAGGAAGGTTAACAGGCAAGACTGGAATACCAGGAATTCAAGGAATGGTCCTAACAACGGGTTCCGTTGGCCGTTAGTTATCACGGGGGAGATTGGAAGGTTAATGATAAGAATGGTTCTAACTGTTAGATTCCGTTGGCCGTTGATAATCACGTGGGAGTCTATAGGAGGTTAAATGACCGTATGGTTGGATTTTATTGGTCGTAGGCTATCACGTGGAAGACTGGAAAGTTGAATGATAAGAACGATCCTAATGCATTTCGTTGGCTGTTTTTTATCAGGGGAGAGACTGAGAGGTTGAAAGACAAGAATGGGAAACCCGGAATTCAAGGAATGGTCCTAATAGTGGAATTCCGTTAGCCTTTAGTTATCATTTGGGAGACCGGAAGGTTGAATGACAAGAATGGGATACCGGGAATTAAAGGAACATTTCTAACTGTTGAAATCTATTTGCTGTTGGTTTTTCAGAGATCTAGTGAAATATATGATAACGTCACCGCTTTATACGTACAGCATCCACTCCTATGTCTATAACATCACCAGCCATCATTCTCATTGCCCAGTTCAAACTGATCATTATGATGTGCTATAATTTTATAATGCATTGGTCGAAGGAAATCAAATGTAGAAAAATATCTTCACGGGGTGGGACTTAATATTAATCGATTTGATACCGAGAATTTATCACCGAGAAAAACTACTAGACACGATATGTACCACCAAAAATCATTGGTGTTATGGAAATAACAGTCGCAGTCAAAAGTGGAGAACTGACAAGAACGTAACAAAAAATATTAAACAACATTAGATCATGAAATAAACTCAATGTCGTACACTCAATCCTTCATTCAACCTACTTGAATAGGTGCGCTTCGATATTGACATTGACTTCAAAGAAAACACTTCCAAACGTTGTAAGGGAGAGGTAAAAATAATAAATTTTACACATAACAACATTTGCTTAGAATATAATGTCTCAATGTTTAGATAACCATAAAAAACAGTTCCCTCAATATTTTAAAATATGGAGTATGCGGTATGTAGTACGCTAACAATTGATTCTTCGTAACTTCATATATCAAGTTTAAGAGAGAAAATTGCAGAATTTATCAATTTGTTATCCTAACTTTACGGAGTTCATTTCTACACCACCCAAGAGGTAGAACTCATGGCGTGTTGGTTTTTCTATAGTCGAACATCCCCTGCAAGTACTGAGAAATCTAATCTAAATCACTAAAAGTAGTTCTTTAAGTCACCATGCTATAAGGCTGCACGAACAGTGATCCTTAAATTAATAAAGACAGTTCTTTAATTTTCCAAAGAATGCTATAGGGTTAAACGAGCAGTAATCTCTAACTTAATAAAGATAACTTATTAATTCACCCAGCATGTAATACATGGAAGCACTAACATTGAATTATTAGATTAATAAGAGTAGTTCTTTAATCCTCAATGTTGTAGGGCTGCATGAGCAGTGATCTCTAAATTAATAAAGATAGCTCATTAATTCATCCAACATGTAATATATCAGCTCAAATTAATTTACACATATACTGGATATTAGGAGTATAGGAAGGATATAGCTATAATATAAAGATGCGTATTCAAGTATAAAGGAGTTTAAGTGTCCATAATAGAATAATGATCCCAAAACCAATATTTCATGAGCTCGAAATCTGATATCGCTTATCATCCTCCGGCAATTTTATGTTGGGTAATTGAGTACACCATTTCGACTGATTTTTCCAAGCACTCAATATAATCTCAAAAATAATTTTGTTCTTAAGGGCGCATTTCTTTACTCCTTTAGCTTTCTTTGTGGACTTGATATCTTCATCTAACTTGCTGATATAAATTTTAGATTTAAGCCCTATAAAATCTATCAGTTACCATTGTTCTCATGTTTCCACATACCGAGCATTTTCTTATTTACTAGAGAGATTCTGAATCTATTGTCTGGAGTGTAATCTGAGGTAACAAATCTCTCATAACAGTCCCTTTTCACTATTTCCTTATCTCTGTGAATAAGCTGTCGGTATCTGAATATGCCACAGAGATGTCATCACCGAATTCTTTCTTTAGTACCCATAATTAGTCATGGAATCATCGATTATGAAAGTCTCTCGAGTGTTCCGATTATAGAATCAAAGTATTCGAATGAAAAATAAACGATTATATTTAACTCGAAACATTCACCGAATGACGAGTTATAATCCAAATGGTTTCCTTGCGAATCGAGAAGTGCTTTTCTGCAATTCGACCACGATACCCATATATCGTGCCACTCGGCGTTCATATAAAGACATTTTCATTCGTTCTTGGTTCTCGCTCTTGTGCAGTCGATTGTTTATGTCTTTCATTAGACAGAATTGGCTGTTAATGTAGATTAAGGACACGTAGCAAAGGTTGTGGATTTTAGAATAAAACAAGCGAGAAATAACACCAAGAAAACATAAAAATAATCAAGAATATGCCACCAATAACATTTAGAAGATGATTGATGTTGTTGCTGTTGTTTTAGCCAAGTCAAAAACTGCCATGACTATGTATATGGGTTTATTAAACAAGATTTCCAACTTTGCGAGCTCAACTGCAACTAAATTTTCATTGAAGATAGTGCAGGCCTTGAACTCTGGTTTGGATATTGTTGCCTCTAGACCGTATTTTCCCGGCCATTTGGAAATTAGTCGAACATGGACCATTTTTCTTAAATTTTCCATACATTTTCCAAAGACGGCATCGTTCATCAAATTAAATAAATTCTTTTTAAATTCTGTCTGTTTGATTCCTTAATCTGGTGTTTAAGTCTATGTATGAGTTAAGCTAAGTTGATTGGTTAAATTAGAGAAAACGATGAATTTTCGTGAGCTTAAGACCATATTGTAGTGCCTGCTTTAAATTTATATAATGAATGGCATGTTTTTTTCAGAATGGCAGATTATTCTGCTCATAGTGGAGATGTTGTGGATACTCCAAATCGACTTATAAGAAGTACCCTTCAGGCGAATTGTCGGAAATATCAGTTATATTGATATTAGGGTCAACCCATTCGAACCCTCCATATGGTAAATACCGTGACATTGTGAATCCATACTGGTTATTGCAGTCCTAATATTTTAAGGTCACAGTAGGGTTTGTATGGTTATAAGCTTTCATATACTTATTATTAGCGACACACCGTCTCTTTGAACATTGCGCCAATCCCCTCGGATTCCTTTTTCAACAAATAATAATTGTTCAATGTCAGTAAGAAGCTCCAATTCCTGCCTGGTCTTAAAAAGCATACAATCCCATGTATAACCAGGTAATGTGAAATAATGGCCTAGATCTAGAACATAGCTTTCAAGACTATTGTTTCGGAACTTTTCAAAAACATCGGCCAATAACATAATATCAGTCTTCATCTACAATGTTGTTAATTTCAAACTCAGACCACACCCGTCTTGCATGGGCGTATTGCTCCTAGGTGAAGCCAGTATCTTCCAGTTTGTTGTAAATTTTATCCTGACTTGGTAAAGAATAATCAGAAAATTGTTCAAAGCAGTCAAGATAATCATAACAGAATACCCTCTTTTTAGTAAGTAAATTGAACTGATCGTCAGGTAAACCAGAAAATTGTGAACGTAATTCAGGAAACTGTGGTAATGAGGAGGCAGGTGTATCAAGTGATGCAGCAAGGAATCTAAATGAATCGATGAATCGAAATTTAATTGATGAGTCGTTATAATGTTTCATGAATGAAATGTACTTTTCCTTAGTAATAGGAAGTATATTTCTCTTTTCTTTAGCACACAGCGCAATTTGATTGATAATGAAATGGCTTTCGGATCCAGACAAGTTGTGGAACACAACTGGTACTATATGTGTGTCTTTATAATCAATATTGCATGATTTATGTGCTGGACCACGATAGTTTGATTTTCTGCTAATCGTTAATATTAAATTCAGAGGCAAGATGGAAATGATCGCGCACTTTCATGTCTTCAGAAGTGAACGGTTTCTCACAGATATGACAACGAGTGGGGGTACCATATCTGAGCTGCTCTTCATGCGAGAGCGGATAGATGTCGTAAGGACAGAGGAAAATAGATCTTCCGGTAACTGTAGCATTTTCTTAGTTAACCAGTCCATGCAGGACCTAACCTAACCTAACCTCCTATAGGAGCGGTAGAAAGGTAACGACTCGTCATAACAACCTTTCAGGTAATATCCTAAAGCTGTAGGGAGGTGCTCTTGATATCTGGTTTTGTTATTGAGAGGCTTCAGGACACTTTCCAAATCAGCATAAAGAATGAAAGTTTCTAAACTTTAAAATCTTTTTTGCCTCATCAAGTAATCGCATCTTGCATTTGTTCAGCATACTACAGTCCTCCATATGAATATTAAGTTTTTTTTCAGAATAGAAATAATGCAGACAGCGGTCACAAAAGTATTTTTTAGCATGCATTTGACTGAGTTGAGTAGATATCAGTCTGGATAAATCTTTAATCAACACAAAATGATAATTAACAGGAGATGAATCATCATTATCGAACCGGTCCTGAATCAGTAGAAGGTTAACATGATGGTCCCGTTTATCTCTAGTGAGATATTTTGGTATAGATTTTTTAGTCTTCTTCAGTATGTATACATCGGTGTGTTGAAATACTTGATTTCTGTGACCAGTTGATCTGCCTTAGACATCTTAAATATAGTCAATCTTCAAAACATTCCGAATACGCATCATGAAAGGTGATTTTCTGTCTGAGAAAAAAGCCTGAATATCCCCATGCTTGAGATTGACTATCACCCCAGTCCTAACACGTCTTTTAAATGCAGATATACAGTCAAACTATTCCACCCTATCCCTATATCTACGCGGTGACTCCAAATCCTTTCTTCTGCAAATATTTTATTTGGGTTCTGAAAGTCTTAATATTGGTAAATGCTGCCATAAGGTTCTGTTTTTCATCCACTGATGACGCTTTGTTTATTTGATGATGGAGATTTCGGATCGCCTTGGTACTTTGCCTTAGTCCATCGTCTTCGGTGGATCCATCAAATGTCTTCCGCAGACTCGTCAGTAGGGTAGTTAGTTAAGAGATTACTCTTTACCACTGCAAAGAGAGCCATGGTTTCTATAAGAGAGTGAAATAAACTAATAAACTTTGAAATCACTGTTATAGCTTATAGATGCTATATAAACACGTCTTGATTCAATAGGCCTTTTCATATTCGAAAATTTTTGTTGCCATGCGTCATTTTTTTGGAGCAGTTGTCAGACCATTGGCATGTAAATAGAATGGCTTTTTGCTCGAAAAAAATGACAGAAGTTGACGCTTGCCCACTATAAATTTTCGAATATGAATGGCCTATGAGTGAAACTCAAAGACTAATTTCTCTATTATGAAAATGCTTTTATAGTCATATATTTATCCCATTAACCTAAGGGTATGTTCCGAATTAGGAGTGAGTTCAGATTCCCAAAATACTACGGTTACGAGAATTCATCCGACAGCTGGTGCAATGGGCCATCAACCAATTCGTGGAATTCGAAATGTTTTGCCTCTCAACAGGTCGACCGCTGCCGTTACTGGAAATTCCCTTGAAGCTTCCAGAACACATGAAAGAAGTTTCCCGATAGTTCGTTGACTCACCAGAATAATTCCGAGAGAAATATATAAATTCGGGCAGCTGGCGATGGGATTCATTCAGTTTTCTACGGTCGTATTGTATAGTTAAGATAAATTAGAGTGAGTTGGACTGTGTTTTTAATTAAATTCAAGAACAGAACTGAACCCTAGAGTGAAAATAAAAACATTACACTATCATCACATTTTAATGTATTAGGGCTGCAAATGAGGTAATGGTACAATGTGCGCGACGTCGAATAAGTACATATTATATAATCCTTGGAATATACTTCCTGAACAAAATTAGCTCTTCCAACAAGACTAACTTCTCATAAAATCAATAATAAAGGGTAATACAGGGTAGGTAATGAACTTAAGTCATGCAGTTAACAGAAGCAGACAAAAGGTAACTGATAATTGATGCATCTTCAAGAGAAACCTTGGTCCCATCCAGTCAGTAGGTTGAGCAGAATGCACTAGTAACCAGCTCTCGTAAGATTCCAATTTTAATTCAATGCCCAAAATGACTTTCGATATGTTTGATATGAAATTATTACGAAACGCCAAGAAAGGGATAAAAAATAAAAACAATAACAGTTGCATCTTGGTATGTAAGGAACAGAAATAAAATATCATAAGTTAGATATCTAGCACATATAGAGTAATCCCAATCATAGATACTTATAAAAGCGGAAGAAACTAACAAAACCAACAACAACTTCAAAAATTTTTGAATTATATCTACTTGAAGAAGAAATCACATGAAAGCTGTATCTGGATGAGTTAAACAAAACTGAAAGAATAAATGAAGAATACTAAAAGTTTATCACAATCAGTAGAAAAGGTTACATTTGAAGTTGTAGTTAAAAAAATAATATTTTGTTGATCATAAAATTTTAACCTCTCTTGCTATTTGTACCACGCACCAAAACCTTTCTATAAAATCACAGTCCACTTAATTTCAATACTATAATTATGGTAAATGTGTTATATGCATTAACAAGAAAGCTAATAAAAAGAGAAGGGTGGAATATTATAAGTTAAAGTTTAAGTTAAACAATGTCTTGAAACAAGATATATCCGAACGAAGGATGGTAGATACATAACCTGATTATAATGAAATAGCATGTTAAATCGAAGGTTGAAATTATTTACCTCAGATTTTTATTAGTATAATGAATGAGAGATTTGAGACTGTAGTTTTTAACTACAACTTAGGCTTCAGTAGAAATTATACAGGTGTGGAAATTCGTTCTCTGGGGTCGGGTAGAATCCCATGCTATTTCGAATCAATCAACGCAATACGCACCAGGAGAATGAAGTCGGTGTGACGCGAGTTCGGACGTATTCGGGCGGTAAATACTTTTTTTTTATCACCACTTTCCGACGTTTCCAATCGCTTAAAAATAAAACATATGATATGTTGTAAATAATAATATAAGGTTAATGATTAATTTCTTATTGACAATTTTTTTAACAGTTACTAATTTATTTTATTTTTAAGAGTATCTATTTTATTTCATTTTTAAAACAGAAAAAATGTTAAGTTTTCCTTCTGGCGTAATAGCGGACAATTAATTTTTCATCGCAAAAATCATGAAAAGGAAAAATGCTCCGAAATCCGTATTATTTGCGTAAATAATCATACTCCTTCGTTGATAAAACCTTACTGACGAGGAAAGAGACGGACGACGGACGGTCGCTCTGTGACTATCGATGCCCCGCCCCCATACGATACGATATTCTCGTGCTTTACCTTGAATGCTCGTGAAACAGACGTACTTAAAACGACAATCCTCGTCTCATGCATATAGTAGCAGTTCCGTCCTTGTTTAACGTTAGCATTCTCCGACCCCAGTCAAACGTTTTCCATACCTGTATATTTATTAACATATGAAAATTATCGTGAATTCATGGATAACACGCTAGAAAATTTCAGAAAGCCTGGCTATATTATATTAAAGTTCCCTGTAATATCTCATTCTCCAAGAAACAGGGACAATAATTTCATTGAAATTTAAAATTTTGGAAGGAAGCTATAGGGTTGAATAAGTTATGGTCAATTACGTTTAAATATGTTAGTAACTGGAAGGAGCTCAACACCAAGAAATCATGAGGATCTGTTCAGAATAAAAACTTCACAGTAGTCTGTTAAAAAAAATATTAGAACCTTAAGTTAAATATTATAAAGTTTGAACAAGGGAATATTTAGTAAATTCTCATATTATACATTTACAATTATTTTAGGAAGTATATCTTAGGAGCTATATACAAACCTAGGAATAATATATAAATATATAATTTAAAATATAGAATCAAACAAATGAGATAAAGAAAAAGAAAAACGTACCTGTTTTAATAAATTATAAAACCAAGTATGGTACAAATTTTCTTATGCTATCACCACTGAACTTTCAAACTTCAAGCACAATGAATTTATATGTTTTAAATCCGAAGGTAAAAAGAAAAGTCGAAATGTAGAATCATTTAGTTGCACCGGTTCTGGTCAAGATATGTGATAATTGTGTACCTATATTTAGCAAGTATAATTAGGCAACTGCAAAGTCAAAAATGCAATCTTTAGATACCTGTAAATGAGCATAATTCTAATTATACATTTTAATACAGGAGGTTATTGCATATAGGATTACTTACCTTTCTGATAGAATTATAATTCGTTAGTTTTATCATTATTATACGAAAAATAGTAATATTACCTTAGAATCCTTTTTCCCCCTGATAATTCAAAAACATGTTTTAGTTTTTGTCATTAGAATTTATAAGGTTATTTCATTAATTTGTATTAACCAAAAGATACCTGAATTTAGCAGAAGAAAAAAAGATTATATCATTTATAGGAGTTAAACATCATTAATAATTCTGAATAAATAATGTGAGTACATGGCTAAAAATTTTACGTGTATAGTCAAACAATCAGCAAAGGGTTCTTAAGTAATTATGGTACTTACAACTTTCGTGAAGTCACATACCTTATCAGTTCAAGTACATAATTCAAAATTTAATGTTAGTCAACTAGTTTATCACGAAAACTTAAATTTCATGAAAGAATTTGTAGGTTAACTAAACCTAACAAAGCTATAATGATAAGTTTTTCTAGTTGATCACTTTCATTAGTTGCTCTTCCTTGAACTAATTACACTCTCGAATGAATATTTACATACATAGAACTGAACTAAATATGTTAGTGTATTTGTGGGTGACTTGTAACGCACCTCATATGAATCCAAACTAAATGATATTGTAATGTTTTTATTTTCACACTCGGGTTCTGTTCAGTTCTTGGATTTATTTAGAAACACAGTCCAACTCACTCTAATCTATTTTCACTACTTTAACACAATTTATATTCACAGAAACTATTTACAATTTATCTTAACTATACAATACTGACGAAAACTGACTGACTGTTATCGCCAGCTGTCCATATATTTCTCTTGGAATTGTCTGATAAGTCAACGAACCATCGGGAAACTTCTTTCATGTGTTCTGGAATCTTCAAGGGAATTCCCAGTAACGGCATCGGTCGGCCTGTTGAGAGACAAACATTTCGGATTTCCAGAAGTATCGGAATAATGTCCCTTCCACGAATTAACTTTAACATTAACATTGCCCCCTCCTTAAGACCATTTCGTCCCGGACTGTCCTAGAATCCTTCCTGGTGTGACGATATTTGCAGGACTCTCCACTTCGATAACGGGAAGTTTGGTGGAAGTAACAGTCAATAGTCTTCAAATCTGGGCTGCGAATATTGAGGCAGCATACAAGGATGTCGATGCCACTGAATCGAAAGACGGTTTCTATCATATTTCCCACCACCCTCCAATTCAGTCCATCCAACCAGCAGGCTATCTTTGGGATCGCCAATTTCATCAGATTCTTCCTTAATTCTACCAGAGTTTTCCAAAGATCGCTGTATGTTGGCTTGTCCCGCGAGAATGTTTTCGTTACCAAATAAAAGATGTCTCTGGTACCCACTGGTTGTTTATCTTCGAGATCCCTACCGCTGGATCTTGCTCCCGTAGCTTCTGGAACTGGCCGTAGTTTTTGGCAAACACCTTGATCCAGGACATATTCTATGGGCACCTCAAACAGGTCTCGGGGTTCCTCTGTGGTCCGTCGTGCTGCACTTTCTGCCCATTAGAGTAAAGTGCCATAAACTGTTCGAAGGTCATCTCGTCGATTGCACCAGCTGTCGGATGAATTCTCGTAGCAATATGAACTTCCCATAGTTTCTTGCAGAGAAGTGAAAGTGACTCACATACTTAGAGTGAATTGGCTCGTATGGTATTGTACGAGAAGACCGATAGAGCGTCAAATTTTAATCAAAACACTTGATAACAGTTTGAAATGTCCAAGGAGAGTGAGGACTGGTGACGTCATAGAAAGGGGCTTGATACGTAAAGCGGTGACATTAACGTATTTTTCCTTAGATTTCAACTCTCTATAACTGCTTATGACATGAGTACTGCCAGATAACCTTTTAGTTATTTGATGTGTGTCGCGCACGCGTCAACCTATGGCAATGAATAGATAAACAGGTGCAGCTCTCTAATGTTTAACAGGAAGAATGAAAAAAACACTGACTGATATATATTCCATATTTTATTTTTCGACCAATGCTGACTAAATCAGTAATTTACTGTATAATAAATAAATAAAAAGCCTTTTATTTCCTGCGAAGTTTTAGGTAGGTTACAGAGTTTGAAAAAATAAAAAATATACTTAATGTTTAGTGTTAGATACATTTGAAAATAAAAAATAAAAAATAAAAAAAAGTTTGTTAGTAAATCTTAATAAGTTAATCTATTACTATGTATATTATAAATCTATGTATTTAATTTGCAAGAACCCTCCTCAGGTAAAGGTGAAGGCCTCCTCTAAAGAAGTCCATATTTCTCTATCATGGGCAGTTTCTGGCCAGCAGGGGCCAGCTATTTTTATAATTTCGTCTGCCCATCTCATGTAGGGTCTACCTCTCAGCCTTTTGCCGTCTGGACCCTTTCATTTTGTGACTCTGCCAGTCCACCTGTCGTCTTTTAGCCTCGCGACGTGACCCGCCCATTTCCATTTTAATTTTTTAGCGTAGGTTAATGCATCTGTGGCTTTGGTGGTGTCTCTAATTTTTGTGTGACGAATTTTTTCTATTTTTCTAATATTTAGCATGCTCCGCTCCATCCCCCGTTGGCAGGTAACAATTTTATTTTTTATTTTTGTTGTATACTTCCAAGTTTGACAGGCGTAGGTCAAGCAGGGTAGGAGGCATGACGTCATGTTGCTTTTAAATATTTCGTTTAGAGACCAATATTTGTTTTAAGTATTTTATATTCTTCGTTGTACTTCTAATTCATTTGTTTTCTGTCAAACCCAATTTATTTTCCAAGGTAGATGTATTTTTCTGTATATTTCAAAATTTCATTGTCTACTGTAATTTGTCTGTTATTACTGTTTGTCATAATCATTGTTTTTGAAAGATTCATTTCGAGTCCTACTTGTTTGCTAGCTGCGTTTAGCGAATCTAGCATGGTTTGCAGTTGGATACTGGATTCTGATAACTATTATTTTTGTATCCCGTCCGTTTTTTCTTCTGTTTTGTGATGGTCAAGGTTGCTCTAATTGGTCTGTGATCTGATGGAAATCTAATGTTTAAGACTTCTATATTTTGGAAGAGGTTTGGATGATTTGACATTATATAGTCTATTTCGTTCTTATGTTTACCGTTAGGTGATCGCCAGGTCCACCTTTGCTTATTGTTTTTATGGAAGAAAGTATTCAAAATTGCAAGTTTATGTTCAACAGCGAAGTCGATAAGCCGCTGACCTCTTTGGTTTCTTTTACCATAGCCATTTGGTTTCATTATTAAATATTCATCTTTTCTTAGTTGTCCTATTTTGGCATTTAAATCACCCATTATTATGTAATTTTTGTGGGCTTGGTCGATCGCCTTATTTACATTAGAATAGAAAGTATCAATGTCTTCCTCGCAAGCCGCTTCCGTCGGTGCGTATACTTGTTTGAGTGACATGTCCAGTCCTTGGGTGTTTATGTTTAATATAGCTACTCTATCGCTAATGCTCGTAAAGCTGTCAACAATCCATTTCTTGCGGGTTTTGTTTATAATAAAACCGACTCCGTATTTACCGGATGTGTGACCTGTGTGGCATAGAATAAAGTCAGCATGTTCTTCTATCACGGTTCCACTACGCCTTACTTCGCATAGGCCTATTACGTCATACTTAATTCCTTTTATTGCTTCGTTCAGTTCGATTAAACGTTCGTGGGTGGACAAAGTTCTAATATTGTTGCTTATTATGTAGAGCTCGTCTTTTGTTTTATTAGTTGAGTTGATTGGTTTGAGTGGTAGTGTCGTTTCTTGATTTTTTGAAAAAGTTTCCAGTTTCTTCTTTAGAGGGTTTTGGTCTTGATCTTCCACGGTGACCAGCCGGATTGGAAGATGGGATTTTGTTGTTTTATTTATGTTACCTGTGTTGGAGGGAGGCGATAATGGCTACAAGTTGTCAGTTATGTTACCTTGGGGACTAGGCATGTTGTTTGGATTTTTATTTACTAGGAAATTTAGCATGCTTGGTTTTATCATTCCTTCCGACATACTAGAAGTTCTTCTTATTTGTGTCTGTTGTTTGTTTTTCTTGCTGGCCTGCTTTTTTGTTACGTCATCAGTAGGTGATTCAGGGGATAATGTGAGTAATCTCTTAGTGTTGTTGTTGTTGCCCGCTGTTTTATTTTTGGCTTGTATGACAAGTTTGTCATACTTAATCTTCACCATATTTCCTTTCTCTCTCTCGAGTTTTGCCTGCTCTTGTAGCTCCTTTCTTTTTTCTAGTATTTGTTTCGGGTAGTCTTCCGTTATATAATATATGGTTTCTCTTAGTGCCTCTCGTCTCTCTTTAAATATTTTTATTTTTGTGCCTAGTGTGATAAATGTAGTAATTATTGGTCGGGGCCTCTCACCTTTTTTACCGATTCTCTTTACTTCTTGGATCTCTGTGGTTTAAGTCTAGAAAAAAATATTTCTTTACAAAGTTGATTATAATGGTTTCCAACATTTGGTATGAGGTTTCAGTTACCTCGATGCCGAAAAAGACGATATTTTTTATACGTGCCTGTTTTCCCAAGAAATAGATTCGTTTTTCTTGATTTTCCAGCTTTTCCTTTAAGTTTTCGTATTTTTCATCCAAAATTTTGAATTTTTTTTCCAGTATGCTGTTTATGTTTTGTGTTACTGTTTCTGTTACTTTTTCCCCGCTTTTTAAGATTGTATTTTTCTGCAAGTCAAGTTCTTTTTTACGAAGTGCGTTCATTACTTCATCCATGTTTACTTCTAATTTACTGTATACACAGTACCTAATATTTATTATTATTATAGATGAATGAAGCTGTTTTTGCTTCCATCAAAGCCTGGATAAGAGATTGTGATTTTTTGATGAACAACTACTATGTTCGAGTTTTAGTTTAAAGGGTTTTAATGTAGGACAGTTGACTGTGATTTATAAATGTGCTTTTAGGGTTTTTTTTCTCCTAAACTATTGGATGGAAGAGGTTGAAATTTTGCATCAATGTTTAGTTTGGTGACTCGATCGGGAGTACATATCCTAAAAGAAGAAATTTTGATATTAGGGGTACTTTTGGGGGGGAAAACTAAAAAAATCTACGGTTCCTCCCCTGATCTCCGAAACTACTTAGCCTAAAATTTTGAAAATACGGAAAAACCATTAATATTAATTTTGGGGGGCAAATTATAGAATTAAATGAAAATTAAAAAAAAAATTTAAACGCATCATGTAATACATCAAATGAAAGGTTCTATTCTGAGGAACACAAATATATATTTTTCATATTTAAAAGAAAATTTGTTAAAAAGATATTTTGGTATATTTTTATACAAAAAATTTACCCACTCCCCCTCCTCCCTTTTCTCTGTAACTATAAATCGTAAAGTTTTGCAAAAAATTTGAGGTCCCGACCCGAAGTTTAGTGGAAAAATAAGGAGAAACCTCTACTTTTAATTTTGGGGGGCAAATTACAGAATTAAATGGAAAATATAAAATTAAAATTGTTTCTAACTCATCATGTTATATATTAAATAAAAGGCCTCATTATGGAGAAAAAAAATATTTTTTTTATATTTTTAAAATAAATAAATTAAAAGATATTAACAAAAATACCCATTCCCCCCCCTTATCACCGAAACCATAAGTTGTAAAATTTTGAAAAAAGGTATAACCTGAACTTTACTGGAAAAATAAGGAGAACCCCCTAATATTCATTTTGGGGGGCAAATTATAGAATTAAATGGAAAATAAAATATTATAATGGTTTTTAACGGATCAAGTAATATATCAAATAACAGGGCTCATTATGACGAATACAAATAAATTTTTAAATTTTTTTTAAAATAAATATTTTAAAATATATTAAAAAAATATTTAAAAAAATACCCATTTCCCCTTTATTCCCCAAACTATAAGACCTAATTTTTTTGTTTACAGAAAAAATACGAAATATATTAATATTGGAGGCCAAATTATAGTATTAAACGAAAAATAAAAAATATTTTTTAACGCATCATGCAATACATTAATTGAAAGGGCTGATGAGGAATACAAATATATATTTTTCATATTTTTAAAATTAAATGTTTACAAGATATCAACATAAAGATATAAAAAATTCTCATTTTGCGCTTTATTTCCGAAAACATACTACCTAAAATTTTGAAAATAATTAGGGGTACTGGGGCTGATTTGAAATTTATAAGAAAAATTATTAGAAAACCCCCATAGTAATTTTAGGGACAAATTATACAATTAAATGGAAAATAAAAATTCAATTTTCAAACGTATCATGTAATATATCAGATAAAAGGCTCATTATGTGAATTACAAATATATCATATTTTTAAATCATTTGTTTAAAAGATATTAACAAAAATATGAAACATCGACTTAATCCCCACTTTAGAAACTACACTATTTAAATTTTGAATAAAACATTTAAAAAAAAAATATAACCGACTTCTACCTATAACTAAAAAGCTAAAAATAATTATAACAAAATACAACTCTAGCAAATAAATAACACATTCAATGTTGTAAGGTACCTACCCAGGAAGTAAACAATGCAAATATTAAAAGGTGCTCATTCTGTACAAATTAATTACCTACCAATCTAGTATATTTTTGAAGTCGGTGCCAAGCAAATCTAAAATCCTTCATTGCTTACTTATCTACTAATTCATCAAACTTGATTGTTGCTTGGCACCGACTTCACAAATATACTAGATTGGTAGGTAATTAATTTGTACAGAATGAGCACCTTTTAATGTTTACATTTTTTACTTCCTGGGTAGGTACCTTACAACATTGAATGTGTTATTTATTTGTTAGAGTTGTATTTTGTTATAATTATTTTTAGCTTTTTAGTTATAGGTAGAAGTCGGTTATATTTTTTTTAATGTTTTATGTTCAACTTTTCAGTTTTTTTTTTAACTCAGGTTGTTTTCATTCTTTATTTTTTATGTATGTATAACGTTAATAGACAGAACCAGGTAACATCGAAAGCCTCAACATTACACAATGATACTTTCTCATTTAAATTGACAGGTAAATCTTTACGAACAAAATGTATTTATGCCTTATGGATTACGTCATGTAACCTTTTTCAACTTTTTTTGACAACCCTGTATAACTAGATAATTCCACTTCAACCTATGTACCAACCAGCCTGTACATACGACTGCCCACGGACAAGCATAAATTTGTTAGCTGCCTTCTGTAAACTATAGGACGGAGTAGAATCTATCCTATATTTATGGAGTCAAATCCGTCCTATATTTCAACCATACTATATAACTCCTTGTGGGCTACCCCATAAATTATTTCCTTTTTAACATTTTATATTATCGCCCTGTGTAACATTAATTCCTCTCCACACTTTATGCAACTTCTATTGGGCTATAAAAGAAATAATTTTTTAATCACACTCTATAAATAAATTATATTTCAACTGCAGCATATATTTCAACCATCCTTTATATGATTTGCTTATATCCACATCATATAACAGTTTTTTAATCTCCCTATATAATTTTAATTTCACTTTTTTTCCAACATTTTTATACCACCAAACGTCCAGTCCACCCTATATTCCAACCATCCTGTATATACGGTTGCCTACGGACCACTATCATTCTAGTTCGTCCTACATTTCAATCTTCATATAAATGCAACTCCTTCTATCACATTTTGTTTGCAGTAACTAAACACCCTGTCTATAAACGTATTAAATAGCAGTTTAAAGTTTGACATGTGTTGTTACTGAATTTTCTATTAGGCCGGGAGAATGTGACAACCAAAACCACCGTCTTCGCAAAATGAAAAAAATTGCATTTAAATAGGTATTTGCCTGGTATACAAACAAAACGAGCTTGGTACTCATTGATTTACGGAACCGAAAATACTATGCTTTACTACCTATATGCTTGAGATGTACATAGAATATTTTCAAATTCGCAATTAAAACTTGCAGTGCCTAAAATTACCGCACTATTACGTTGGAATTAAAATATTTATGAGGAAATGTCCGTTATGTCATTTCGATGAAATTTTTGATAAGAATTTTGGAATTTTCGGCGATTTTCTGCAAAACTGCAAGTTGCACGTCGCAGAAAAGTATATGAGATTACCTAAGGATCTTCCTTAATAGATTAAACGTTAAAAAACTATACACATCCTTAAGGAGTTATCGAAAAATCGACTAAAATATTAGGGATGGATATTGGTCGATTTCCATGCACGCATGTGTTCATTCACAAATTTTATCACTTTACCAATAGAATTCTTTTCCAAAATTTGAAGTTTCACCAATTCGGATATATACTCTATTAAACAAGACCATATTCGTTCAAAACGGTGCACCACAGGAGAATAAATCAGGTAACATACATACAAAACAAAAGCGAAAAAATACGCGACGAATTGATAACCTCCTCCTTTTTGGAAGTCGGTTAAAAATATATTTTATTTGTATTTTTAAATAATTTGGAATACAGATTTAATAATTTATTATTTTAAACTTGACCTATTTTGCCCTTTATCTTCCACTCCACAGAGACAGTAGATTATAAAAGGCTTCCCTGAAAGTTTATTAGTAAAATAAAACTCTAATGTTATTTTTTGAGGGCCAAATTAGAAAATTAAATACATATGTATTCTTCTAAAAATCAAGTGAATTCTGAAGCAGATAAAATAAAAAGTCTATGTGTGGAAAATCAAAGTGTATATTCTTTATAAATTTAAAACGTTTCCTTTCAAAGATATTAGGGTAAATATAAGAAAATGCACTCATTCCCTGCTTGTCTGAAACTGGAATATTATAATCTTGAAGGTGGTACGGAACCCTTAGTATGCGAGTCCAACTCGCACTTGACCAAATTATTTGTTATATATGGAAATAAATTTATATAACATATTCTAATTTATTTTGTATTTAATTTGTTTTGGCTACGAGATGTGTCATTTTATCGGTGCGCATTCAATACTGCCTGAACTTATACATTTTTACATGTTTAGCACGTGAATGTTTTTTGTTTTAATTGGTACTCTTAAGAAACATATAGGGGGAATTGATCGAGTTAATAAAACATAACTTTTGTTGGCTTAAATATTTAAATGACGAGTGCATTCATAATTTTAAAGATGTAAGTTCCAAAAACCGCATTAGTTGAAACATTTTACGTGCATTTACTTGAAGTTAATTAACACCGAAGTTATTACAAGGAGGTAAACACCCTTTTGTATCATAATGCCTTTTAATAAGTTACTAGACGTTGGTGTTAAAATTTATAGATATGGAAGACTTGATTAAGTTTACATGAGCAGGAACAATAATTTACGGCATTTTTTTAGGAAGGCTCGTGTGTGTAAGGAATTTCTTACATTGTTTATATTCATTTCACAATGAAAATTTCATAATTACGCTCAACCTCGCCGGTTTTTACGATCATTCTAAAAGTACCTTGCTTTACCCGCTTCTTGCTGCTGCAATTGATGGCCCCCTACAATCTCATATATTTATATATACCCCAAATAATTTATCTCATGTATCATACACACATGTCGAATTCCCGCATCTAATTTCCTGAATTTTCATATCAAATAACAAATATCTATGTAATGTCTTCGATGCACATTACATATTAATATCAAAAAAAAATGTATGAATTAGATGTTGCGGTTTTAGTTCAATGCTGGTTCAATGCAAGTATATAATTGACGAAGGACCTTTAGCGGAACAATCAATAAACACGTGCCGTCACATAAACGAATCACCAAATAAAAGTTATCACTAACCTTTTACGTCGAAGCTCTGTGGTGTTTTCTTGGTTCTTCTTTCTTCAGAGGCTAGCCCCGTAACAGCAGGAACAGTTGTTTAGAGCTTCGTCAGGACAACACGTTACACAAAAAAATAGTGACGTAATGTTCATTGATTTGGCAAACAAAAATGCGGGTTTAACAACAAATGATGCGCTTTTGTAAACACAAAAGAAACTAAATGAACGCGGTTTAGCGGTCGTCACGATCGGAGCCTAATTACTCGCGGAATCGTAACACTATAACAACAAAAAGCGGCCGTCTCTTCAGACGGAATCAAAAGCGTCCGAAAAGTTCGGAGTACAATACACGACACTCCCAAGCGTCCAAATAGCTAGGGATGCAAAACACGAATGTCAATACTGTCGATATTTTACACGCAAAAAACACTTACAATTAGCATTAGCGCGACGGAATGTTTTAGAAAAGGTGCAGAAGTTTAAAAATCAATGAAGTAATTCAATCAAATTGAAAACAATATACTAAACAAATTGCGGGAACGCACCAATCTATAAATAGCAATCAGATAATTCTCATCTCAAAGCCCTTTTCACACTGGCTTGCTAGCGCATATAACGGAAAAGACAACCCACATGTGACGGTCAACATTTAATCAGCTCCTAGAATACTTGATCAAGTGAGATTGTTGATTCATATAGTGAGAGATTCGCCTTTCAAGCGAGCGGCATGAGTGCGATTCCCGAAAGCAACGATGTCTTTTTTATGGGAAATAAAAGCACTCTGTCAGCGGGGTCGCTGTAATTTGGAGCGTTTGAATAGATCACGCTACCATTGTCCAATGAGAGCTTGGCGCTGTTGAGCACTTGATAAATTTGTTAAATTCTCTTATAGGAAATTACATGTAAAAGTTCACGATTTTGGGCTAGAACGTCTATAGCCTATCTACTAGTTTATCATGGGATTCTAGTATATGAGGATGAATCAGTTCAAACTCAATCGCATGGTGGAGCCAATGTATATAAGGGTAAAATGACCATTTTACATTAATTAGTACTTTATATTAATTGTAATATAATAATACTCTCTAGCTCTTGTATACCATACTACATAAGTCATTGATACTAGACTGCTTGAATTGATTTACAAAAAATCGCAGCAAATCGTTAAATGTTTAAAAAGCGACAATTTAATTCAGTTACACGATTAAATAGTTTTAGCTTATATTTGGATTTGGTGATTCATAATAATACACAATGAGGAAAAGGTAAATTAAATTTAGAATGAATGAAATCTACTGCACAAAATCCTTATCAGATAATGAAGTTTCCAATACTTTTTAAGAGTATATTTTTCCGCATTATAAATATGTAATATGGAAATAAAATCAGAAATATGTTGCACTTTTAATTTATTTACTTTAATTTTTCCCGTCTAAATTTCATACAATTGAACTTAAGTTACACTATACGTGATATTATTTACAGATATCGTGAGAGCGTAAGGTTTAAAATCATGAATCTGACAGCCATGCATAAGGCTGTATACAAGGCGGACATTCTACCCTTATATGCATTTGCGCCACCATGCAATGAAGCTACCACAGATTTATCTTCATAAGGTTACCAAGTTTATTTCAAGTGAAACTTGAAATCACAGCCACAATCATTCTGTGGCAATGTAAACATTTACTCAGGAAAGAAGCTAAAGACGACCATGCAACTTTCGTTGAACATATCTTCATCCAGTAATTTTAAAATCACAAGCAAAATTTTATCCATTCATTTTTCCAATTTCATGTTGAGATTTACCTAATCCACACTGTAAGGAGACTAGCTGTAGAACATGAAATTTATGCTACCATCAAAGATGATAGTGACATTTTATTTCATATCGTAAAAACAGATATACTTCACATCTATTCTATACCATTGGAATCCTCACAATTTAACAGTTTAAGTTTAGAAGGTTTCAAAAACATAAAAGTGATATTAACAAATATCGAGTATGAGAATCATTAATGTATGCGGCGAATTAAATGAATCTTACGTAAATAGAATTATGCAGTTAGTAAATACGTGGTCTCCATGGGCGCCGTCTGGATTACTTCCAGGGAGGTGCATCTCCATCTACACATACTAAAATAAAATCACGCAGGTATTTGATTGAATATATTTCGCTCATCGAAATCATACTCTGTAGTCGATCGTTGGCATTATTGCTTGGGAATCACCGTTGTAGCGCGACGAATACAGGAGATTTGCCGCTTGCGTCGGTTCATGATAATCTAGTTGCAGTTGCAAAATAGTGCGCAAATCACTTGTCGGTTATACTTAAATCTGCTTGAACAGTGACTTTATTTATTAGATGATTCGTTGTTATTACAAGTAAGTGACATTGTGACGTACTGGCTTCGTCAAATACATTTATAAACATCATGGGGACTTAGCGTTCATGAATGTTTAAATACGGCTTATCACAAGGATGTTGAAGAAAATCGTTTATAACTTCGATCTATCGTTTCAATAATTCTATTTTGTAGGTGACTGCATACTTCATGGTAAAATCGACTTTGTCGATATCTCATGAAAATGATGTAACCATTTTGAAGCACATTGAGCTGCAACGCGTGGTAGCGAAATAGTCATACATTAAGACTTACATATAAACATATCTACCTACACTCGAAAAACATTACCCTTCCGTTGGTACAGCCGGGTGACAAATATGGAATTGTTTCTATGTATTTTCTTTCCTGACTTCTTGATAGGGGGTGCAAGTGCACCCCATTACATCCCGATAGCGGCGCCCATAGTGCTGTCATGCATTTTTTGTTGAGAGGATAACTTTGATGTTAGGCAGTAAAATATTTTTTTGAACCAAATGTAAAACACCAAAAAGCTGTTTCATCCATTACGGATAAAATTGACAGACTTGCAGAAATGGCTAGGATAGACCCGACTTGAACTGGGTACCTTCGAAAAATATTCTACGCCAATCAAAAGTAAAAATTCTAGTAGGACATTGCTGAATGTTTTCAAGGAGTTGGGTTATTTTATAAATGAAAATTTCACTTTTTTTTAATTTCCGTAGCTATCCTTTTCAAGACAATTTGGGACATTCTGAAAGATAGGGATGTTAAGGAGCTCAGGAAAGCAGATTTGACTATAAATGGATTGATGATTTAATAGCACTTTTTCTTTTCGATATTAGACATCAATTAGTATGCCTGTACTCAACTTCTTATTTGGCATTAGAAGTTGCAGTGATAAATAAATTGACGGTCATTTCTAAACTGAAGGATAAAATTTACGACGATTTGTTTTAAAAATAAAGACTGACACAATTATTTTGAGCCCTGTAATTATTTATTGAATACTACAGTAAATAAATACGTATTTTAAGGATTTTTACAGTGACGAAATAAATATTAACACAGTATTGCATATAAACCTAAAAATATAATATTTATAAACTTAATTACTAATTTTACTTTTACTTGTTGAAGTCGTTGCTGGACTTTTATCTTTAGTTTTCGTGTAATGGTTGACCCATTTTTGTCGAGTTTCCTTATTTAAAACGACATAAAATAAAAATAGTATAAAGCCTTGCACATTTGATGTCAAGCAGAAAATATAAACCATTATTAATTGCAACCATGCAATTTCAATTAAATTTGAGAGAAATGCAAACAAAATAGGCAAACCGAGAACAAAAAATAACAATGCCGCTAATTTTAATTGCAATTTTTGAGTTCTGTTGTCAATTTTATGTATATTTGGATCAGTTATTGTAGACGATATGTTATTTATAACAATAAAAAATACTATAGTGTTTAATGAAACAATCAGAAATATTGGAAGATATACTCCCAAGTATAAACATAAGTTTTTTGGGTAACAAAAATTGTAATTGTTAATGCTATAAGTATAAGGATTAACAGAATATACAATAAAAACAGGAATAGCAGCAAAACCCCATCCAAATATTACCGATTTTAAAACGATATTATTGGGAATTGCAGTTAAAACCTTAACAAATCTATTATATTGCAGAAACGCGTACACTAGCATCCAAAAATGTTTGCAAAGAATTAAGTAATGTAAAATTGGCCCGAGGATTTTACAATGAACATCTGAATTAACCAGCTGGAATTGAATTAAAAACATTCCAATAATTTCAAAAGAAATCGCACTAGATAAGTTTAATAAAATCTTAGTGCCCGGTTTTCTCCTCCACTTTTTAAAGACAAATGCTGTTGTTATGATCCCGCCTATTCCAAACAAACTCAGTATATCTCCAGATATTGTTATTATATCTAATATGCGGTCATTAGTTGATCCCACATCAAATTTTGTATTGGCCACCAAAAGAGCGAAATGCGTGTCAAGTGAGAGAAAGAACAAACGTGCATTGAACTAGTATTACCAATCGTACCCATATATTTTCCACCTATGCCTGACCAGTTTCCTTTATGTCGAAAGGTCCTTTTTCCATAATCCCAAAAAACGCAAGTAGGATTCTCCTGTTTTTCAGATAATTTGAACCAAACTGGTATCGGACTAGGTAAGTAACTATCTAGCCCTTGAATGATAATACTAACAACTGGCCCAGACAAATTGCTAGTTTTTGAGGGGAAAAAATGAGATTTAAGAAATATTGTACTTATTATACGTATGCTGTCCCGTTTATCTTGAGGTATTTGACTCAATAACACCTCTGGTGCATAATATGCAAATTGTAAGTTTTCTTTATCTTCCAGTTCGTCGTAAGTATAATTACGTTTAAAATCTTTGACAGAAATTCCAGTGTTATGTACATACATTAACATGCCAATAGTATTTGTCGTATAGGGATTGGCAATGTGTAAAATAATGTTCTGACTGTGCACAAGAAAATTATCAGACTTGTTCCATTTGTCAGCAAAATATTCAAGTGTATCTATTATTTCATCCGTCACATTTAGCTCTTTCTCTGCTTCAATCAAAGTTTCAGAGTCCATTTTCATCAAATTATTAGTAATTTGAAAAGTGTTCTGATATACTCATACGTTTCGTTATCAGAGAAATTGGAATGAGAAATTTTTTTCAATACTTTTGTTAAATAATAATGTCCCAGGACGGTCAATTTTTCCTCTTTGGTAAACCTTTCGATGTCGGCAACGTAAGTGCTTGATACATTCTGTTGAAACATAGAATAAATGTATCTTGTACTTGCTGTTATATTTTGGTGACATACGCCGTTTGGATTCGACCATTCTGATCCGAAAAGGAAATCACCTAAACAAGTTCTTAAAACCGGAAGGTTGGTTGAAACGAGGCAGGGATTAATAGGCACAGCTACTTCTCCGATTTTTGTAAATGGCCAAGATATCAAGGAGTTGTTTTTGACTGGCATACAGTATTCACTATTTCGAAAATAAACAACTTTTATATTTTCGTGCAACAAGCTTATGGTGCTATTAAGTTTGATATATTCAACTTCTATATCATTTGAATCTTTTGTCGTCAGATGAAGTAAAAGATCAAGTGTGTCAAAATCGAAATTGAATACTTCCATAACTCTAATTTCATCCACGTCATCTTTCAATATTTTTAAATTATTTTCGTCAACAAGCTCGGAGTAATCAAGTGCTCCTCCTTTTATAGTGCAACTAAATAAATTGCATGCTTGCTTAATTTCCAGTCGTAATGAATACTCATTTCCAGTCTTCAATCGATAGGCCAGAATCTTATTCGAGTACACGGTTCTTCGGTACCCTTTTTGACAGCTTCACACCAATAATGACCAATATACTTTTCTAGCTTCACCTCATAGTAGGAAATTTTGAACAAATTTTCAGACATGTCATGAACCCGTTTTACCTTAACTCGTTTCTTAAGTTCTTTTGAAGCATCGGTGAAACAATAAATGTAATCACTATCGCCATTTTTATAAAGAAAATTTGATGAATATATTATTAGCATTAAAGATGTATTTTTGGTGTTAAATTCTAGAACCATTTCAACCTTTTCTGTTGTACTGGTTAGAGGCTCGACGCACAATGAACATGACAAATTCTGGCGGGTTAACGACCAAATATCGTTCTTCAAAGATTGCCGAAAACCTAAGACTGACGAGTTAGAGGTAAATGATTCACCTAAATAACAGCTTTCTTCATCGTCAAGTAGTTTTGATAGTACAATCTTGTCAGCTAAATAATTGATTTTTGCTAGGGTATTGCAGGTTTCGCGTGTTTTTTTACAAAAACAAGTTTGAGTGTTAATGCCAGTGCTAACACAATTTTCTGGACAATCCATGTCATCCTCACTTACAGGACAGACGAAAATATGTTTTTCTGTACAGTTTACTGGTAATAAGGTTTCGCCTTTGGAACTAGTTGCTAAACAGTCTCTCTTGAAAAGGTCTTTATAAAGATATGGAAATTTATAGTCTGCGTGCAATGGATGCCCATAGTCTTGCCCCCACGTGACGGATTCGTATGGCCCATATTTGACTTTCCTCTTAACAGGCAACCATGTTAGTTCATTACCTAGGTAATCATATAATTTTCCAATTCCTCCGACAAATTTGCATTTCTCCTCCCAAACTCTTCTCTGACTTACGAAAATACAGTTTCCAAAATTTTCAATCATATCTTCAGGGCAACGCCTTCTTACGTCCGTAATATTATTACATACTGGTGGAATTTGCGGTAACCAAGTCCCATTAGAGCATATTCTTGGTAATAACTTAAGATCTCCATCTAAACAAGGAGGAGTCGAAATCACAATTTCATAATTCATACCAGTTGATTTCCAAACTACTGTTTTGGAGTTATTATACACTGAAGAAATCTCGAGGGGACAGGCCTGCAAAAGAAAAAATGTATTTAGTTTAATGTATTATTTGGACTCAGAATTGGTAGGAAAATATCTAATGTACGAATGACAAAACGATAAGCAAATAGCAAATCTGGTAGGTTGGTGCAGTGTATGAGACTTTGTTGAGAAGTCGCTATTTACCTACGTTCAAATTATAGTGAAATGCGTTTAATACATTACTTATTAATGTTTTTTGGAACAAATAAATCATGGGCCCCATATTTATGTTCATTTTCTATTGAAAATTAAATGCATTAGTACATTAGTTAATTTATTAATGTATTTTGCGTTAAACAAATCATGGCCTCCTTACACAATCTAAGAACTAACTATATGAAGTGTCAATTTTGAAGATACTTGAGAAACAACAGTAGACTGGAAATAATTTTACTCTCTTTCCAAATATTGAGAAATTCAGTATGATCGTCATAAGAAAAATGAGGCGGTTTGCGGGAGAACAAAAGACGATTGAGACATATCATACAAGCCCTGTTATTTTGTCTGACAGCTGTCAAATTAACCGTTTCGGATTTACTGGCAAAAACGAAATACGATTTTGCCGATTATTCCAAACCAATTGCGATCGTAAATCTGAAGCCAGATATCGAATGCACTAACTTTTCTCTAAGACATCCCCTTTTAAACTTTGCTGTATGTATAATAGAAGCCGAGATTCCTGTATAGAGAAGATAATTCGAGTATAATGACTTAGTGGGAAAGTCTTTCAGCTTTCACAATTAATATATAAATTGGATTCACAGTCTAGTCAAGGTTTTTTTAGTGTGACACAAGGACATACAGCTTGGACTTCCTTGATTGCCAGATTAAATAAACCAGACATGCCCACCAACACCCAACCAATCACCACACATCCCCTTCATCACGTGGCATCCCCTTCCAATCGACCAATAACTATAAATAAAAGAAGCAGAGCTGAAACACTTCAGTTCCCTAGTGAGTTTTGGGGAGTAGGCAGATTGAGGCTCCGAATTCGATCTAGACTCTGAAACTCTTTTTTTCACTTTTTGTCTCTTGATAATGGCTCCAAAAGCAGGAGTCGAAACGTCGACTATTTAATAAATTCAGACGCAGTTCCCACCTGGAATCTAGTCTAGTTCATAATCATGACAGCGGAAGTCTAGGCGTAGAGTTTCACGGATGTAACAATATTGTTATAAACTCCGTGGGTTCAATTAATTAAAAACTAATATTTACTGCACTTTCTAGAACTTTTATTTACACGTACAACATCAAATATTTTCAAAAGCTGATTCTATATAATAACATCGGAATCATAACAACAAAATTAGCTGAACGCACCAAACTAACTAACTCTATACTGAAATTAATATTGCTTTATATAGCGTTCGAAGAATTTTCTGGTTGGAATGTCTTCGATGCACATTCCATAGAGAGTATTCAAAAAATGTATGAATTAGATGTTGCGGTTTTAGTTCAATGCTGGTTCAATGCAAGTATATAATTGGCGAAGGACCTTTAGCGGAACAATCAATAAACACGCGCCGTTACATAAACGAATCACCAAATAAAAGTTATCACTAACCTTTAAGTCGAAGTTCTGGTATTTTCTTGGTTCTTCTTTCTTCTGAGGCTAGCCCCGTAATAGCAGGAACAGTTTCTTAGAGCTTCGTCTGGACAACACGTTACACAAAAAAATAGCGACGTAATGTTCATTGATTGAGCATACAAAAAATGCGGGTTTAACAACAAATGATGCGCTTTTGTAAACACAAAAGAAAAAAAATGATAGCGGTTGAGCGGTCGTTACGAACGAAGCTACTAACTCGCGAAATCGTAACGCAAAAAACAACAATAAGCGTCGTCTCTTCAGACGGGATCATAAAATGTCCGAATAGTTCGGAGCACAACACGAACCTCCCAAGCGTAATAATAGTAAGGGAGCCGAAACACGAATGTCAATACAGTCTAGATTTTACACGCAAAAAAACACTTAAATTAGCATTAGCGCGACGGAATGTTTAGAAAAGGTGCAGAAGTTTAAAAATCAATGAAGTAATTCAATCAAATTGAAAACAATACACTAAACAAATTGCGGAAAAACGCACCATTCCGCCAGCCTTGAATTACTTATTTCAAAACTAAGGGTCCACTGGCAGTGGACAAAGCTTTACAAGAGGTCGCTTCAAAGTACCACTAGCAGTTTTAACTGTAGCAACGCGTACAACACCATCACCTCCAAGATGTACGTCAATAATGCGTCCTAATGGCCAATTCAAAGGAGGTGAAGTGTCTTGCTTCAAAATAACAAGAGTACCTGGCTTAACAACTCCGAGGGATCAGTCCATTTACTCCGTGATG